>JASEVX010000007.1:49708846-49714053 GCA_031761405.1 Serripes groenlandicus | reverse complement strand
TTTGAACAAAGACCATAGTTTTCACTTCCCATGGACGGTCTTTAAACACGGATTTGACTGTGTGTGTGTGTGTGTGTATATATATATGCAAAGACAAACGAGAAATTGCTTACATATGTCATAGTGTTGTTCTGTGTGCACAACATGTACTATGGATTTTCTAGATCTTCTAGGACACCAATATTTATATACGGACAGGTTTATGAAGGGATAGGTAAAATCTTGCATTCTTAACTTACTGTATGTACTATCCGGTTGGTCTAAGAATTTTCTATATCGTACTTCACTCACTGGAGCATCCTCATCTGCGTAGAAAACGAAATAAGTCATTCATACGTTGGCTCTATCCCGAACATGAAAAGTACCTTAACCTTTCCCTACTTAAAACTAATCTGCAACGGACGACTTTGATAATCTCAACAAATACATGGATTATCTCTATCAATGAATGTTTGATTATTGGATAAAGTTGTAATCGTTGTTGCAATGGGGAAAATTGCTCAAAATAATCAATTTCTAGTTTAAATATTGCATTATGTCATGAAATAGGTTCACCAAGTAATCATTTAAGGATATGGAGTCTGACCAGTCACTGTATCTATTACGAAAGTTAGGGGGATACATCACTTGCCAATGTCAAAGCCAACAAGAGTTTACAGCGTTTAAGACCGCAGACAGCCAACAGACATGGTTTTGTGTAATGAGTTTGAACCGCCTGCAATGCACTTAGATTTATAGTTTACAAGCGTAAGATATACTGTATACATTGAGGACATTTCTAAAATGATCAATTTTAAATTTTAAACGCGTAATTATAACTATAGTATTTTGTTATTTTAAAATGTCCCGTAGATGATTTTTTTGTCCGAACTTATAACATTTCAAAAGTGGCCTTGATGTATTATAAATTGCATCCTATTCTGAAAGACCACTTAAAGTAAAACAGTCTACAACTACAAATCAAAGCACTGAAAGTACTTGTTGCACGGTTATGTGTCATCATCTGTTTGGCCTGAACATTACCTTGTTTCGGTGGAGCTGCATATCGAGGGTTTGACGTGAAACGGTTGTAACTAAAATTGGTATTTTTTTCCCAAGGTTAATCACCTCTCCATAAATTCTTTATAAGCGTTAAATCAATTTTCTTGGTAAACAATGGAAATATAGGTGCCATTGCTCGTTCTGAGCAATGGCACCTAAATTTGCATTGTTTACAAAGGGGTCAAAATTGCCCATAAACCAGGGTTTTCAAAATAGGTTTATACACTGCACGAACATTGGGATTTAATTTAGAAGTAAATTTCCTTAAATTCCGAAATTTACTTGATGTGCAAGTAAATTTCGGAATTTAAGGAAATTTAAGGAAACTTACTTCTAAATTAAATCCCAATTTCGTGCAGTGATAGTTACAACATTTTCACGCCAAGCTCTCGATATGTTATAAGGAACGAAGTAACTCCGAAAAACCTTCTATTATTTATTTAGTTTATTGACTCTGGAACGGATATCTGTCGACAACCGTCCCAAAAAGTATGGTAATATTTACCTTTGATTATTTGTTCTCTGCCATTAATTGTTCTACTATCTTCTATGGATACTGCAACAAATAACAATTTGTAATCCTTTCCCATATGCAGACGCTTTATGATGCCTCTGCAGCAGAGGTCTTTTGAAAACATTGTGTCTACGGGAGAAATTGATCATGTTGAGCAATTCCTCCTTTTGCCGCAATGTGTTCAATTTTATTTATGAAATTGGAAGCTGTTCCGACCTAAATCTAGTCAAGACACATAACTGTTAATTATCTCATTACTTCACACTGACGACATTTGACGTCAAAAACGAGGTATTTCAACTTTAATTGCAACTCTTCGTCAAAAAGTTACTTCAAGTCTTCAAGATTTTTCAACTTGTTCATCTGTTAATTGTAAAGTAGACAAAATTGAGAGAGAGAGAGAGAGAGAGAGAGAGAGAGAGAGAGAGAGAGAGAGAGAGAGAGAGAGAGAGAGAGAGAGAGAGAGAGAGAGAGAGAGAGAGAGAGAGAGAGAGAGAGAGAGAGAGAGAGAGAGAGAAAGAGAGAGAGAGAGAGATAGGGGAGAGAGAGAGAGAGAGAGAGAGAGAGAAGAGAGAGAAAGAGAGAGAGAGAGAGAGAGAGAGAGAGAGAGAGAGAGAGAGAGAGCGAGAGGGGGAAGAAGAGGGGGAGGAGAGAGAGGGAGAGAGGGGGATATATATATATTATAGAGGGAGAGAGAGAGAGAGACATACAGGGGGACAAAGAGAGAGAGGACATGCATAGAGACAAACATACACGGAGAGCGAGAGGACATATATAGAGAGGGGATGAATAGATAGACAGAGATAGAGCGATAGAAATAGGACAGAGAGAGATACACAGAGAGGCAGACAGACAGACAGACAGGCGGACATACATACATATATTTATATATATATATATATATATATATTCACCACACGTGTTTATGTGTAAAAATATACTAATATATATTTGCATAATAATATGTACATTAGGTGAACTTAGAACATTGGTAAACTCTTTCATGTAGACATATTTTACGCATCTGCAGCAGACGATTTTCCATATGTTAGCCTATATGACACTGCAGTCATCTGCGGCAGAGTTGGCCTATTTGGGAAGGAAGCCATATTTACCTTCTACATGTCTGTATCTATGTGTACGTATCGTCTGTGTACATATGGAAAGGTACAGGAAAATTCCAACTGAAATGATAAAAATCAAAAAATGAATATATACCCATTTTAGTTTTCTATTTTAACCGGAGTTTAACCATTTTCCACATACATTGATTTATGATGCATCTGCAGAAGACGACATTTAAATATTGTGGCAAAAGAAGAAATTACTCATAAGAACCAATTCTCGATTTACCTCATTTTTTTCCAAATTTATTCAATAAATATACTGTTATTTTCAGATATTAATTTACATTTTTGCCTAGACATTTTCAGATACTTTTCACATTTTAGCTTAGACATTTTCAGATATTTTTCATATTTAGCCTAGACATTTTCAGATATTTTTCACTTTTTTTGTCTAGATATTTTCAGAAATATTTCACATTTTAGCATAGATATTTTCAAAGTTGTCTTCTGCAGATTCCCTGTACGTACGGAATATGCTTCTACTGTAACAACGTTGAAGGCGCATATCATTGTATCAGACTATGAATAAAAAGATCATTGGTGTTGTTTGACGAACCGGGAAGTTTGACTAAAATATGTTTTGCGGACAAAATATTTCACTCCAGCTTTTGATCTTTTGTCGGGATATATTTCACAATCACAAATGACTTAATTAACTTAAGTACGCTAATAGTATCAGCAGATATAAGAGCAATTCGTCGAATTCAAGGCAATATGGTATCAATTAATTTAAACGCATATATTAATTCACAACGGAATAGAGAAATACACTAACATACGTGTGCTTTTTTTTTACAGAAGGGTAGATGCCATTTCAAATGAATGTTTGGTGTTTTACGCCATTTTAAAAAAAAAATCAACTATATCACGGCGTTTCCTGGGAAAGTTACCAGTACTACTGGTCCATTTATCCTGACACCAGTCAGTCAGTCGTTATCGAGGGCTTGCGTGAAACGGTTGTAACTTAAAACCTATTTTGAAAACCCTGGTTTAGGGGCAATTTTGACCCTTTTGTAAACAATGCAAATTTAGGTGCCATTGCTCAGAACGAGCAATGGCACCTAAATTTACATTGTTTACCAAGAAAAGTGATTTAACTCTTATAAAGACTTTATGGCGAGGTGATTAACCTTGGTAAAAAAATACCAATTTTAGTTACAACCGTTTCACGTCAAACCCTCGATATGCAGCTCCACCGAATTTTAGCCTAGACATTTTCAGATATTTTTCACTTTTTTTGTCTAGATATTTTCAGAAATATTTCACATTTTAGCATAGATATTTTCAAAGTTGTCTTCTGCAGATTCCCTGTACGTACGGAATATGCTTCTACTGTAACAACGTTGAAGGCGCATATCATTGTATCAGACTATGAAATAAAAAGATCATTGGTGTTGTTTGACGAACCGGGAAGTTGACTAAAATATGTTCAGAACGAGCAATGGCACCTAAATTTACATTGTTTACCAAGAAAAGTGATTTAACTCTTATAAAGACTTTATGGCGAGGTGATTAACCTTGGTAAAAAAATACCAATTTTAGATACAACTGTTTCACGCCAAGTCCTCGTTATGCTTACCCGCAACCCTGAGCGCCAAGGAGGGTAGCCATTGCTACAGATTTTCAAGTTTTGGTATGACCCGGCTGGGGATCGAACCTGCGACCTCCCGCACTCGACAGCAGACGCTTTACTACTACACCACCGAGGCGGTCCATTTGAAATGAACCGACCAGTCTGTGAAGAACTAATATAAGCATACTTGTAACGTATTACGTAACATTTCATATCGATGCTGATACCCGAATTTCCAATCACCATAGAGAGTGTGCAACTCATTGAAGAGAGTTATTATTTATTGAGAAGAATTGTCCTTCTTACAAATAAAGTTTTAAACATCTTAATAGATTTATTCTGCCGGAAATCATAGAAGAATAATCAGCAATCCTTCGTCCTTAAATAAGGTATTATAACCTGGATAACAGAGTTGACAGTTTTACATTGTATAATTTTGAGCACATGCGTCCGAGTCTTCATTTGAGAATGAAAATGGGACAAAAACAAACAATACCTCGTTAAGATACTACAGATTGTCTCTCTATATGTTCCTTATGTTGTAATAATAAAGACAGACAGTAATGTTGTCGTATGAGAAAATTCTGGGAATCCCACACAGGACCGTGTTACTATATATAGCCTCTATATATGGTACTATATACATGTATAGAGAGAGAGAGGTTATTTATAGTTCCACGGTCCTGGTGGGATTTAGGTTGGGTGTTTGTCAGTGCAAAATCTAGTGAGATAATTCATTCAACTTTGGAAACTGACCTCATTAAGCAGGTTAAAATTCAGTTTCAAAGCAGAGCAGATGGTAACATAGACCTATATGCTATGTTCATTTCTGTAACAAGAACGTATATATTACGCTGACAGGGATATCATTTCTTTCATATTAATTCGTGTATTACGAAGTGAGAAGAAGTGTACCATTGTTTAGGGGCAATTTTGACCCCTTTGTAAACAA
>JASEVX010000007.1:49161346-49706346 GCA_031761405.1 Serripes groenlandicus | reverse complement strand
CTTCTAGATGCTTCTAGAATGCTTCTCAAAATGCCCCAAAATGCAGCTTCGGCGATCTGCGTAATGTATCGACCAGATCAGTCCGCGCAGACTGATCCGGCCGACACATTCCGTCTTAGGGGAGTAGTTATTCCTGAAACAGAAAATCCACAGGAGGCGAAAAGTGTCTATCCGGGTAGGCCTGTGTGGCATGCTTAGGCTGATCCGTGTCGATACTTTACGCAGAGTCCACAATGATGATTTTCTCACGAGACGGCCTACACATTGATTATTGTAAAGCTACGCCCCTGCAGACCGTATGGAAGCGCTAACTGATCTGGATTCTCGTTGGACGCAGAATAACGCATGTCGGTGTCGTGCGACGATATCCAGATGATGTTTCGGGGAACTAAGCATATGGTTGGTGGTATTTACACAATTTTGGTGGGGGTTTTGTGTTCATTTCACAATCTAACGTTCTATTTATCGCTATTATGGTATTATTTAATCACAAGTCAGCAACAGACAACATCAAACATATCTAGATAAAAATGTGCACGATCTGCACAAATGAAGTTATGATTAATGAAAAATATTTTAAAGCAGAAATTGCTCATTATGAGAAACTTCTAATTCCGCCACAATGTTTTCAAGAGCCGTCTGGCTGCACACGCGTCAAATTACGTCTTCATGTGGGAAAGGGGGTTAAAATCGAAAATCTTTGAAGAAAACAAAAACTTACCTATGGTTTTAGTTACATCCATTTTGCGGTACCATAAACTAGAAAAGATTGTGGGACTCGCCACCGTTAGCACTCAAGTCCTTATGTTCGATGTCTTCTGTTATCTTTGTAGAGCATTACCTATGATTCGATAAGGCACATTGAACGTTTCAGGTGTCAATGAGTTCTGAAACATCTGACCAATGTCGTCCCAAAATTCCATCATTTGTTTTGTCGTAAACAAATAAACAAATTGCCTTTTTTTTTTTTTTTGTCGTAACGAATTAAATTCCATGATTGGTTTTGTCGTAAGATAAACACATTCCATATTTAGTTTGTCGTAAAATAAACTAATTCCATATTTAGTTTGTCGTAAAATAAACAAATTCCATGGTTTGTTTTGTCGTAAAATAAACTAATTCCATATTTAGTTTGTCGTAAAATAAACAAATTCCATGTGTTTTTTTGTCGTAAAAAAAACAAATTCCATGTTTAGCTCTGTCGTAAAATAAACAAATTCCTTGGTTTGTTTTGTCCTAAAAAAAAAAAAAGTTCCATATTTAGTTTGTCCTAAAAAAAACTGATTTACTTAGCGACGCGAGCTGTCAATACAAGGAATGTGAAGTTTGAACCACAGCTCGGGCAGCATCCCTTCCGGCATTTGACTTTTAATTTAATGTGACAAGCGTCCTTCGTCTACAACAAATGGGCAAATGAGGAAAATCAGCTAGTTGCTTGGAAAAGAGGTAGGTGGCGTAATGATTTTGGAAAGTCTGGAAACATCTGAATTAGTGAACTGGCCGCCGGGTTATGATAATTGAAATGTTGAAAACGGCGACAAGCCTATATCAATCAATCAATTAATCAACCCTAAAAACACATGTTTGATGCTCTTTATCTAAACCTCTGAAACATAACAGTGGAGTGGAATAAGTTATTTCGTTTTTCGTTTTCAATGTATGATAAGGTATATGCCTCTCTATATACGTCAAGTCGTTTTAATACTTATTCGTTTGAGGGATATATCTCTAAATTTGAGATATATCTCTATAAAGTAGAGATATCTCTCCACTTAGAGAGATATATTGCTTTCCAGATGATATCTCTGTCTTTCAAATAATCTCTCTAGCTTTCAGACTATTATAATTGAAGATAACATGCTCCTTTAGAGAGAACTCTCCTTGGGCACATATATAGGATCCATCATGAGTTTTCTTTGGAGATCAAGATTTCTTAAATGAGTCTAGAAAAAGACTGTTATTAACCGAGCCTCTTGGCGAGGTTAATAACTCTCTTTTTCGAGACGAATTTAAGAAATCTTCTCCAAAGTAAAACGAGTGATGGATTCTTTTTATCACCTAAACAGTGTGTTTTAATGAAAAATATTGACAACATCAAAACAAAGACCGAATAACATATTCTTCATAAGAACTTGTGATTCACCGCATAAAAAAGTAGTCCTCATCATTTTTGAATAAGAAGGAAAAAAACAACAATGTTTTAAACAATTAAGACTCGTTATTTATTCAAAATAACGTACATGTATTATTGCATTTTTCAATGTGTAAAATTTAACAACTTAACAATAAACATAATAAAGATAAAGGTCAAAATGACGTCATCAGTAGTCGCGTGTATGACGTGTATTTGATATCACACATGTTGGATATCGTTTATCCGTGATTTGTTCTCAACTTGAAAATAAGGGTATTTATGTGATAATAACAAGATATCTCTCTAAAATAGAAAGATATATCTTTAACTTAGAGAGATATCTCTCTATGACTTGCATAGGCGTGTACAGACTGCTCTCTAGTATTAGAAACGTGTCATGTATTCTACCGAAGATGGTACGCAATTCAAAGCCACTAGGAAATAGCTTAATCAAAGTGTGAAACCACAAATTAATCTTGATCGAACCAGGTCAAAATTCACAATAGTTTGACTTTGTTTTCGGTGAGCATGGTTCATATATTCATAACAAGTTAAAATCATAGGTTAACATTGTCTTATTGTTTATCCTCTTTTAGAAATGTGATGTTCTGCCATGACTACTGTAGGCTTTTGTTTATTATATTAAAGGTAATTACAGTTAAATCGTCATAAGTGACATCTACTGTATTATATGAACAATGTGTTAGATTACTTCAAGTTCTTGTGTCATAGATTTAAAAACATGCGTAAAATATATCGGGATTATAACTTGCATATTTAATTATCAAAGTTCTGCGCAAAATTATACAAATTGTGTCAGTCATAAAAAATGTTAGTAAGCTGGGGTTCGAACTCACAACCTGGATCGACAGCTGGCATCGCTCCGACTGAGGTAACTGGGCTCATCTGACGCCAAATTGATGAAATAACCGCGTTGGATTGGTCGAATGAAGATTAAAATCCGCGTTTGATAGGTCAAAAGAAACATGCTTTTATTTGACAACTAAGGAAGGGACATCGTTTTACATAAACAAACACACATTTGGAAAAATATCTCCCTAAGTTACAGATTTATCTCTATCTCTGTAACATAATTTATATATTTATCTTAAATATGAAAATATCTTTCAAACGTAGATAAGTTGAATAGATATCTCTCTATGTTATATAAATATATCTCTAAGTTAACGAGATATCTCCCAAACATGAACACAATTAGAGAGATATATTTCAAAATTAGAGATATATATTTCAAAGTTAGTCTATCTTACAAATATATATCTCTAGGTTAAAGATATACTAGTATCTTTTACTCGAATAAATAGTAAAATTGCTTTGCCATAAAGCCACGTTATGTGTTGATGTTTCAGCGACGTCAGACTCAACGCCGTATTAATTTGTATAAATGAAAATAGATTTATCAAAAATCTTTGTGACTAAGGGATTAATTGTTTATTATAAGCATGTTCACCTTGTTGACAATGTTTTCAAAGGTATCTGCTGCAGATGTGTCATGAAACTTCACATATTGATGCCCCAAAATTCAGCCATACTTTTTAAAAAGAAATAAAGGACGTCTCTACTACTCTGACAATGTATCAAGCGAAATAAATACTTCCTTCCAAACCGCAAAACATAACAATGCATTGAACGGGATTCAAACCCTGGACCTCTAGATTATCAGTCTAGTTTGTTGATTACTGACACACCGGTCCACAGACAAGGAACCTGTTTCATGAAGACTCTTATCAAGTGTTTTCAGGAATGCGCTATGAAATTCTGTCCCATATATAACAAATCTGCAGTAAGCGGATTCGAAGACAATTAGTAAAAGATATGGAAACTCAATAAATAAAAGCACAGTAATTGAATAAAGTTGAAAACCGCATTGCAATAGGAGAAATTGCTCATCGTGAACAATTTCTCGTTTTGCCATGCTTTTTTTAAAAAAAAAGTCGTCCCGCTGCAGAGATGTTTAAAAGCGTGTATATTTAGGAACAAATTAATGCGGTCATATTTACATTATGTTAAGCCTATATAAGTTAACCGAGTCACAAAATGATATGCCTATGTTCAGAACATTTCAACCAGTGAAATCTTTCGTGGAATTCGGAAATTCACCAAGTAATACTTAGAAAGAACGGTTGGTGAATATGTATGACCTTCTAGTTCGATTCAGTCTGACCTGATTGATAGTTTGGTGCTTCACGCCGCCTTCAACAATGTTTCAGTTATATCACGGCGTTTCATGGGTAAATTACCAGTACTCCTGGTCCATTTGTCCTGATACCTGCCAGTCAGTCGTAATGCTAACCCCGCAACCCTGAGCGCCAAGGAGGGCAGCCATTTCTACCACTTTTAAAGTATTTGGTATGACCCGAATCTGCGACCACCTGCACCAGAAGCGGACACTCTACTACTAGACCGCCGAGGCGGTGACCTATAGCGTGGCACGTATTGATGTATGGTGTTTTATGCCGGTTTCAATAGTTATCATTTATATCACGCCGTGTCTTGTGTAGGTTACCAGAACCACTGGTCCGTTTATCCGGACAATAAGGAGTCAGTAGAAACGCTAAGCACCAAGGAAGGAAGCCTACCATGTTAAACATCTTTCCGTATTTTCGTCATTAACGTTATAAGGTGAGTGAAGCGTAACGGCAATGACAACGAGAAAGTCATTCGGTTACCCATTCTGATCTAAACCGTCACATATGAGCAAATGCATGAAAACATTTAGAAGATAGATTTTGTTATCAGTATAGCTACGGACCAGCCTGTTCATTCGCACACTTTGATCAAGATCTACACCATTCATATAAAACCTATACAAGCTTGTTAGAATATAATGTCAAACTAGTGTAGATTCAGATCATACTGAGCAGGTGCACGAGAGCATCTGTACATTTTCTCATGCAATGACTCATAG
This sequence comes from Serripes groenlandicus, assembly GCA_031761405.1. Taxonomy (NCBI): domain Eukaryota; kingdom Metazoa; phylum Mollusca; class Bivalvia; order Cardiida; family Cardiidae; genus Serripes; species Serripes groenlandicus. The sequence continues at coordinate 49,701,283 of JASEVX010000007.1, read as the reverse complement.
ATGGGCTGCGTTTGAAGAATAAGGGTCTTACTACATTCCGGTTTGACCTGATTGCATAAAGTAACATTGACCTATTGAGTTATCTTATATAAATTTATATAACAATATTTTTAAAAACAGTGTTCTATAGCTAATCAACAAAATGGTATTTAGCTTACACACCAGTCGAGTAACGAAGAGATTCAGAATAAATGTCTCTTGATAGACGGTACTGAGATTCTCAATCACATAATACAACCTGGCATGCGTATGTTTGCTAGCATAACACTATCTAGTCATGTGATATTTTGAGTCCACCCAAATCCAAATTGAAGAGTGCTTACAATGAGCAAAATATTATAAAGAAAATATGAGTAAAATATATATGCGAGGAATAAGCGATATTTTGTTGGAAAAGGGAACCGGAAATAGAATTATTATCACCGGAAGTTTTTCATTTTGATCTCGAGACATTCATTAGGTAGTTTGTAGATATACAATGTGTTTAAAACTGTATTTAGAGCAAAAAAGTAAATGAAATTGATTTGTAGACTATTGCTATTTGATAACGTAGGTACATGGCTGCCATATTGAAATAAAACCGGAAGTTGACAAAATTCAGCTTGCCTCCATAGCTTAAATTGGGTGTATAGTCAATCAGAATAGTTGTACCAAATTGCATGCTTTTACCACAAATAGCACAATTTTCATAATATTTGCTATTAATCTGCCGGACTACTTCAATTAGTTATAGCTAAATTCTCGTTTTCTTATTTCTTTCAAAAGATGCTGTTTGATTGATTGATTGATTGATTGATTATTTGATTGATTGAGTGATTAATTGATTGATTGATTGATTATGTATTAGATTGATTGATTGGGTTGAACGCAGTTTTCAACACATTTCAATCATAGCACGGCGTCAAGTTCACCTACCGGCTTTCTTTCGCCAGGAGTACCCCATATAAGTCTTTTCTGGGTACACAGTAAACTTTAGCTTGATTTGCACGGCCTTTTTGGGGCCATGTTAGTTTCTACAAGTTCACATAATAATGATTAGATGACTGAACGGATATAGAATACGACTGTGTGGAAGCGAATGCAAATATAATTAGGTCTACATGCTAGTTTGACTATCCTTATGGTTGAATTTCCTCTGGTTCAGTTTAATGTAAATCGTGCCTTATCGGAGTTAACAATGACCCAATAATAGATGGTGTCCTAGTTTGAAGCTATAATCAGATCAATAATGAATGAAAACACCCTTAATCTCTTGGTTTATTTGTTTAAATGTTGGACTGTTTATTTGTTTTTGGTTTTTGTATGGAGTCTTATGCCATGTTCAACAATGTATTAGTTATATCACGGCGTTTTATGGGTAAGTTACCAGTACTACTGGTTCATTTATCCAGACACCAGCGAGTCAATTGTAATGATTACCACATAATCCTGAACCTGAAGGAAGGAAAGCCATTTCTCCTGTTGTTAAGTCTTTGGTATGACCCGGCCGAGTATCGAACCCGCGACCTCACGCACACGAGGCGGACGCTCTACATCTACCTACTGAGGGGGTAGTTTTCCATAGAACTGTAGGAATTAAACAAGATTCCATATAGAGCATGTGAACCATGACTTAGAAGGAGCTATGTTTTATATCGCTTTCAATAGGATTCTAGTCGTTATACTATCCTTGCATTTCCTGTAAAACAGAAATTCTGCCTTATAATTTCAGTAATAAAGCTACTATTGGCAGGCGCGCACGTACGTCAATGCGTACAATTCGCCAGAAAATATAACAAACATAGCAATGCATTAAAAACTGCAGGCCGAGAGTGGTAAGGGTAGATCAAATTCGAAAGATGTCAATTCATCTGCATGTGGATATATAGCTAGTTTGTATTTTCGGTATGACAAAATAGACCATTGAGTTTACCACATGTATTGAATATGCCCGGTATAGTCGATTTTCATCCAAGTATCCATCCCCCTGATTGCACTACTTAAGTACAGCAATTAGAAAAGAACGTATGCCACCTTCTACGGAGAATTGGACAAGTGCCCTTATTCTCCTTTAATGTACTCGGTGTGTCCTTATGTTTTACCTGTATTGAGTATCCCCACACATCTGGTGGTTAACGTTTTTCTGAATTCATTATTAGATGGAACCTAGCTCAGACCATGTTTGGGATACTCTAGATTACTGCCTCTTTCTATAAACCGTAGTAATTACTTTAAGAGTGTACGCATGCGACGTAAAATATAACTCTTTTTATTAAAAAAAATACGTATGTAAAAGTTAAACCATCAGACAACAAACTTACACAATACTGTACATTTTAACAACAGCATCCTTGTCAAATATCCCAAAAAACAAGTTTTGGTTCTACTTAATGCGACCCGGCACTGTTTTGGCCAATAATTTCATATTTTTTCGATCAGCGTCCTTGACTTTTCACCGTTTTTTGAAGGCATGCGAACTTCATTGGTTCCCTAACCGACGTCATAGCTTTTAGGTTACAAAACACCAAATAAATGCCTTCTTTGTTTCCATGTCTGAATTGTCACACTTTCTAAGCGTTTCTCATGTAGAATAACGTCATTGAAAAGAGTTACCTCGAAGTTTTAAAATAATCCAAAGAAAATGGGGAGGGTGGGGTGGGGTCTTTAGCATTCTCTGCTTTCATTTTCAAACAAGGTCAAAATACTAAAAGTGATCAAATCAATCAATTCCAGTGGATACTATACACATTTACAATGAATTTAAACTCAATGTCATATATTCAAGACATTCTGGTGATGGTATACACTCATTTCTACGCAAACAAAGGTTTTTTAGGGACTGTTTGGGTGTAGATAAGCATGACAGCGAATGTTGTTAGCGTAATTTGACCTTATATGTATCCAGATGAGACGATGCCGCCATGTTGATAAAGGGCCGTTACTCTCATAAACAAAGATATGGAAACTGGTCCGGTTGTATACGTATTTCCAGAGGTTCCAATATATTCAAAAGATCGAGACGTTAGTAACGTAAAAGTCTAAATGTCAAATGGAATTCATTTACAGAGAAATGTTTAACATTTTACTTCATACGTAACTGTCATTTAAACATTGTTGAATCTTAATACTCAATCCATTTCTTTGATTATATAAAAAAGACAATGCAAAAGGGAAGGCATGGTGCGAGTTCGTTCACAAACTATAGCAACTATAGTTTAACCAGACTCTGGTCGAACGCACTATGGTTAGAGGAAATGACGTCACTTTATCAACTATGGTCATACAAACGAGTTTGCTCTGTCTAGAAACAAGATGGCCGTCTCAGAAAATGTCGAAAGTTGTAAATCTATTTGTATGCGTTTTTAAACACCCAGCCATGTAATTTGTCACTTAATGGGGTGGACTGTCTGCTATTAAACAGCATTCTTACAATGTATTCCTGTTGTCTCACAAATCCAATGTAAATATCATTATTGAATACCCCCACAAATAACGAAAAATCAACTCTCAGTCGTTGCCACGACAGTTAACTATTGTTCGACTAATGCCCATTCGATCATACGTAATGCGGCTTCCGGTACTAGACTATGGTTGATCATCAAACTCGCCCTTAATAAAAAAATAAATATATCAGAAGTACAGTATCAGCCTGTATCTGCTTACGCCTTCAGTTTCGTAAGGGCTAACAATAAAAGACTGAAAAACAATTGATACATAACATACCGTCTCGTATTTGAAGTCAATTCAACTGGCATTTCGTAACCATCGATCTATTTAAAGAATGTACAACATTTAACCAGTTTGTCATAAAATACATTTATTCAAGTGGCAGTACAAATATTTAAAAGCTTTAGGTTAACAAAAACATTATCACACGCTTATTTCATGACTCGGTGGGGTTAACGAGTTCGTATCCGTGGAAACACAATACCTATGTGTATAAGTGGATATTGAAAAAATAGGCTCGTACATTTCCACTGGGTATATACGTGTATTGCCACGTTGTTCGAGCCACTCGAGGCTAGAGCGTAGCTGGTCAGAGCAGTCAGATATGGAGGAAGACCTTGAAAACTCAATCTGGACAGGATAGCTTTCCCCCATCAGCAACCACCCCAAACCAACCGAATGCAATACGAGAATTCGTGGTATTTTTTTTTCTTCAGAATTGATGATAATCATGGTTGAGTTCATTTCAGGCTCAAGATTTCTAGTAGTACTTTTGAAGATTCATAGACGTTCTTTCACTGTTATATTGAATCGATTCGAATTTATTGCCAATGACTGCACTCGCAAATACAAGCCTCTATCTTAAATACGTAGTTGTGTTGTGTCTTTCTTTGGAGTATGTGAGGTGTTTGATGTATATGAGAGGGTGAGAAAAACAGCTACTGGGGTGAGTACAAGGATACAAATTGCAATCGTCAAGCGTCTGTACAATTTGCCATTTTATGATCAAGGCAGATTTTCGACATCTTTACCCGCTGTAGGAATATTACAGCTTTGAAGCCTTTAATATATGGAAAAGGTAAAGGACAGATTGACCCGTTGATGTAAGCAATAACAGCTACAAGTGCAAAAATAGTATACATCACATCATGCTTTGTGAGTCAGGATCACTATAAAAGACAAGTGTCTCAAGTGCGTGTGTGTTTGATACTTCGAGACATTTTAAACTATTAGAATAGCAGGTTTCAAGAATATGGTCATATATTGTGACAAACAATTATTTGTTATTAACCTTGTCTACACGATGTTTGACAGCATGTGATAATGTGTCGCACGTGAGTGCAAGTGAAGTTTCCTTTGCAAACGTTATACACATGCGGTCATACACTGCGACATCAATTGTGGGTTTTTTCCCGCTTTCAATCTCATTAAAAGTAGGCCAGAACACATCTGCGTAATGTATCGACCAGATCAGCCTGCGCTGTCCGCGCAGACTGATCCGGCCGACACATTCCGTCTTATGGGGATAGATGTATAGAGTAGTTATTCCTGAAACAGAAACTCCGCAGGAGGCGAAAAGTGTCTATCCGGGTAGGCCTGTGTGGCATGCATAGGCTGATACTCCGGGTCGATACTTTACGCAGAGTCCACAATGTTGATTTTCTCACGAGACGGCCTACACATTGATTATCGCCAAGCTACGCCCCTGGATGTACATCTACATTGGACTCGCGCAATCTGACTCTCAATGAAATCAGAGCACAACATTTCACTGTGTGTATATAAGATCTGACGACACCGCATAAAAGGTCGTCTCGAACTGACCGTATACATTAAAATATTCATCAGCATGTCGAGGTCTTGGCGTGAAACGGTTGTAGCTAAAAACCGATTTTGAAAACCCTGGTTTAGGAGCAATTTTGACCCCTTTGTAAACAATGCAAATTTAGATACCATTTCTCAGAACGAGCAATGGCACCTAAATTTCCATTGTTAACCAAGAAAAATGATTTAATGCTTATAAAGACTTTATGGCGAGGTGATTAACCTTGGTAAAAACATACCAACTTTATTTACAACCGCTTCACGCCAAGCCCTCGATGTGCTCGTTTATCACAGGATACGGTCAACGCTTGGTTCTATATACTCGGAACAGTCGACAATCGCCACAATCGCCCCTTACTGTCTCGTTTATTTATTTGGGTTATCTCACCTGATTCATTCTTAACGACTGTTTATGCAAAAAATGTATTGACTGACGAAAATGTCAATATGAGACAACCTGGCAGTCATTCGATCTTTATACGAGCGAGCTAAGATTATGTCTGGTTCAAATGAAATTGAACCATTAGTGTCCGTTAGCCATATACATACGGACAGCGTCGGGCGTAAACGGGTCTTATGGCCTCTCCGTGTTGGCCTTGTGTAAAGGTACACAGGTATTACTCTGGTAGAGCTCCATCTTTAACTACAAAGAGTTATTTGCAAGCAACTGACTGTTTTCACGCAAATACTATAAGCTCATTTGAGGAGGCCGAATGACAACGTGTCGCAATGTCTTCTGTCAGACAGTTGAACTGTTTCCGTGACTAACTTGCAAAACAGTGCAGATTTAGATCGTACTAGGCAGATGTGCAGACTCGCCTACAGTTGGTTTTCCTCATTGGAGGAGTACGAATGACGCTTGTCGCAATGTCTTTTTGTCAGACGTTGGAAAGAATGTTGGCCAATGTTGAAGATCGTCACATGAAGTTAATAAATACACTCTACAATATTAACTGGGAGTTATAACCTTTATGAACAGATGAGACGTTCCACCAGAAAACAAACACTGTGGACTCTGCGTAAAGTATCGACCCGGACCAGTCTAAGTATACCAAACAGGCTCAGCTGGGCAGACACTTTTCGACTCCTGTGCATTTTCAGTTCAAGGAATCATAACTCTATACCTCTATCCCCCAGAATACAACACATCTGTTGCACACGAGTCTGTAATCATCTAGTGAAAACAAATAGACAAACCTCTTTAAATAACATTTTAAGTTTTCAAATGTCGTCTGCTAAAAAAAGCATCTTTATGGGGAAAAGAGTTATCAATCAAAGTTGTAATTTATTTTATGTTAAATATTATTGTTCAGATAAACAAGACATGTTTTGAATTTAAAAAAAGATACATATTCGGTTAAACCCTTTCCCACAACAAACCTGCATCAGATGAGTTTGAAAACATCTAGGTACAAATTTGGAACATATTTTTTAGATAAATGTATTATGAATGAAGTTGAAAACAATGTGGCAAAAGGAAATATGCTCATTACGAGAATTTTTTCCATTTTCCACACTGTTTTCAAAATGCATCTGCATGTTGGAAAGTAGTAATAAATTCATTTTTAACCAATTAGTCAAATTTTGGACATTTTTATAACTTTTAATTGACTGTTTTTCAAAATTTAGTGCCAAAATAGTTTTGAACTATTTATTACTTACTTTGTTGTCACTATAAGCAATATATGCAGAAGTTTAAACATTTTAAAATTTTGATCTCTATCTGGTGTTCAGCACCTTTAAACTGAAAGTGTGAATCAATTACCCCCATATTGCGTAATTCCATAAAACTAGTCGTCACATTTTATGAAATAACATGTACCTCATAATAAGATACACGTTTACAAAACGGACAGGCCAAGTTACTACATTTTGTTAACAGAAGCACTTAATTTAAATACAGGTTTGAAAAGATAGGTGCATAACCTTTGTACAATGAAAGTCAATATAAAGAATGAAATGCGTGATAAAATAACAATTATATGACAAGTATTTAGGGATTCATTGTCAAATCATTGAAATATCTATTGTAAATGCGCAAGTGCAAACATTATCACATTTCATTTACTTATACAAACAACAGTGTTAATTTTTATAAGAATATTTCATGAGTCTTTTTTCTGCTTTCAAAAGTTTAAATCTATAGAAGCATCCGTTTTGTGTGAATTCATTGATATGCAATGCTGAATGCCTTGCTTTTCACGGGCAAATTTGATGCTATCTGTCAAAGCAATCTCCTAAACGAGAGCTACTTTCCCAGACCTATATAAAACATCATGGGATCAACAAGTGGTAGCGGTGTTCTTGTACGATGCGATCTTCCCGATTTAGTTTTAGGAAATCTTAGTCTGTAATGTGATTTCGCACCCCAAAATCGTTTGCGTAAACCACTTAGATTGTTACTGATACCCTTGTCACCGGCGTTGTCATCTGTATATTCACTTCGTTCATCGTTATAGGTTTCTGACAAGTCGGCGCCACTTACAATAACATCAGCGGGAACACCAATATGCCCAGACCTACTAAAAGAGGCTTCATCTGGATAGCTGTCGAGTTTGTCGTTGTTCTTGGCGTTCATGTCGCTCTCCTTTCCATTCATCTTTTTATCGACTCCGGACAACTCAATATCTTCACCCTTATTTATCCCGTTTTCCTCTTGTTCGAACTCATTATCCAGGTCGACTTCCAGCTGTTGTTTCCCACCTTGAACCGGGTACATGTTTAATGGGAAGTTTTCAGGATCTCTCTTAACCGTTTTGATGATGTATGTGTTCAGAAGGTCCCGTATAGAGTATGCGTTCGAATTACCTATACTATTCATTAACGACATGAACCGCTTTTGTTGTACATCTTTTTCAATATCAAGGTCACCGAGGTTGAACGAAATATCCGGGTATTCTAACATCAAGGAATGACGTAATACCGGGTTGTTAATGTAAAGCGAAGTAATATCAATTGGCTCTTTGACTGGTAGTGTTAAAGGTTCGTCGTTCACGGTGCCATACTGTTGGTATCTTCTAAAAGATTCTGGAAAGGCGTCAATGATGTGATTTCCTTTGTTTGCTTTCATTCCTGGTGAAGAATTACAAAACATGTAATGTATTATATGGAATGCCACATTATAAACTGTAACCCGGGCCCTTCAGCTACATGTTCTATGGGTCTTTTAGCAGATTAACCCTTAATACAGACTACGTTTGACGTCTCTGCAGATGACGACATTTTGAAAGCGATCGAGAGTAGAACATGTCCTTACTGGGCATTAGTTCCCTTTCTCATGAAAATCAGATTTGCAAGCCAGTGGGGCTGAGGTAGACCGTCGACCTCTCGCTCCAAAGGTCCCGTGATGAGCGGGTTCTGACTTAGGGAGTTTTCCACACAGACGACACGAGTACTAGTTAAGTCCCCAGGAAGCAGACATCGAGCGTGATTAATATAAGCTGAAAGCTTGAGTCGATATCGATGTAAAATGAATAAGTTTAAACTAAATCAGATTCGTTTTGTCAAATGTGTGAATGTTTTGTCATGATAGTTTTGCGAAACTGGCGAGGTCTTATTTAAAAGTATCATGGCAGACATAATAGAATATCTGGACAAATGAAATCACGATTTTGAGAGAGGGAGAAAGAACGTGTTAAAGAACCCTGACATACATGAAAGTCTTATTGATTGAATAAGTTAGATAAATGTTGTTAAAACAGTGAATTGGAATTCAGTTCCTGATTGAAAGTTTGAATATTGAGTAACGTTATATCTACACATATATATATAAATTATATTATAACTTTATCTTTATGATTTTTAACATCATGTTTAACTTTCCTATATGATTAAATAATATAGATACATGTACATGCTAGTACGGTGAATTAAAATGCAGTTCCTTAACTCTTTCAGCGCCAAAGGCAATATTGAGCTTTTTGCAAACAATACAGATTCAGGTGAGTCAGCTGGTAACGAGCTGTCTCACCTGAAATCTGCATTGTTTGGCTGTGAGTTATAAAGATATTCCAAAAATCCTATAACATGAAAATAGAGTCGTCCGAGTTTGAACATGGAAGAGTCTACTTTAAACAATTCGGCGCTGAAAGGGTTAAAGAAAGCTTGGATATCGAGTAATCTCATATGAAATGTTATATAAATGAGAGATAAAACCTCAATCAACTTTTACTTTGTGATTTTAATTTTAATTTATTAATTTTCCTATTTTATCAAACTCTTGACAACTTAAGAGCAATACTACTGTTCTATCGATGATACTAAATTTTACTGTCTTATGGTATCCATTTTCCTATGGAAGAGTTCATCGTAACTCTAAAGTGACCTGGTCATTTTGCAATTGACCAGGTTCATGTAAGACACAATCAAATGGTTTTTTCAGATAGGACCATTCGGCCAAATCACTTTATATCAATATTACAAAAACTTTTCCTCACATTTTGAATCCTTTTTATTATATAAGAAACTTATTAAGTATAATAAAATGATATTAAATTAATAAATGAATTTTCTCACATTTTTAATAAAAACTGCAATGTTTTTTATCTAATTAAACTTACTCAGTAAATTCCGTGATGTAACAGAAAGATTGTTGAAAGTGGATATAAACACATTACAATCAAATCCTTTTCTTCTAACAGTAAATCGTAAACTTAAGTATAAGACTTTAAAGAGCGTTTGCCTGTCTCGTATTGCAGGAATCTAAACACATTGTTTTTAAAAAGAAAAGCATTAAATACCATAAATATGACAAAATCGTTTAGAAGACACAATTACAACGAAAAATAAATTAATATATAAAATATAACAAACCTTCAGGTGCTATTAGAAGCACGAACATGCAGCCAAACAAAATACAAGAATATGACATCATGTACTTGTGATGGTTACACTGAAAATATAGAAAGATAATGCAAATTAATTCAGAATACTGCTTTTGTGTGTTCAATTAAATGTCGTTTTCGTGATTCTTTCCGATCATCGCATTGCAAGAACTTGTTAGCAGTCGGATTATGTGGGGATTTACAGTTCATGTTTCATAAGTAAAATATATATATCAGGAAATCACGAAAATAGATCGATATTTTCTCAAATTGATGGCTAAAATGTATTGACAATTTTGATTTCCCGAGAAATCTACCCAGATACAAGTGTGCACAGTAAAGCATTCTGTGAGATTTTTGTAGTTCGAAGGATCCCCATTCTGGATATATAATGTTATGCCTTCAACTCCTATATAATTCCATATACGGCGGAAAAATCCCTGTAGCTGTTACCTGTTCTTGGTGAGCGGTGAATCTGTAGTTAGCCCGTAGCTTTCAGCACGTTCAGTACTTTGATATTAATTGTAGGCGGTAAGTGAAGATAATCTTGGTTTACTCTTTACTTTTCGCATTAGATAAATGTATTGAATATTTATCTTTATACATACACGAGCTTTATTACCTTTTTAAGTTTACAAACAATGTGTACGCATATCAACCACGCTCTACATTTGAAATCGGATGAAAATGCATGAACAACATTCATTATTGATATACAATATATACTTAATATACTACAGATACATATCATAACTAGGTCGTCAGTGTGGATTTATACTATTTAACTATATATTCATGTATGTACATGTATTGAAAGCAAATTTATACTAAATGAAAAGCCAGCCAATTATAAAATGATATAAGGGAACGTCTCCAGACAGATCCGTTCAAGAAAATGGTTCGATTTAAACGATATGTTCAAGTAATAGCCTGCTCGAGTATAGCTAGGGGGCTATTATGATAAGATGTCAATGGAAGCAAGCCCTTATCGAACTTAGGTTAACCCTTTCCCATAGACAGACGCTTTCAGACGCCTCTGCAGTAGACAACTTTTGAAAAAGATTGTTTCAAATGGAACAATTTCTCCTTTTGACTAAACATGTTTATATTTATTCAATAATTGCTTTTACATTTATATACTTTCTATATGTTGACTTAATATGTTCAAAGTCGTCTGCTGCAGTTATGTTGTATGTGGGAAAAGGATAACTTATCAACTCCTGTTTGAATGTTAAAAAGTGTTGCTAATTTCACACACAAAGATCTAAAGGAAATGTAAATACTTGGTATGACATTAGGACTGTTTGGTGTTTTATTTTAGGGATTGACAAAGAAAACCTCCTACACACACTAATTGAAGAGAATGATGCTCTCCTGTCTTTTGCATTGCCATACACTCTGTTCTTATTAACCCGTTCCCTCATATAAACGCTTTCTGACGCCTCTGCAGCAGACGGCCTTTTGAAAACATAGTGACAAAAGAAGAAATTGCTCAAAACGAGCAATTTCTCCTTTTGCCACAATGTGTTCCACTTTTAGTCATAGGTTATCCATTCAGTTATAGAGATTTTCCATTTTTTGACAAAATATGTTCAAAGTCGTCTACTGCAGAATTGTCGTATGAGGGAAGGGTTAATAGAATGAGATAGTCGCGGGCTATTTCTGATGTGTGTCATTAGTTTACGATTTCATTGATACAAACGACTGTTGGTGCTTCATTTTGCTGTCAACTTTTGAACTCATTGTGGCACGAATTGTGATAAACGTGTTTCTTCCATACAGAGAATTATTTTATCTAAACAGATTTTGTAGTATCGTCGCATATGAGAAGCGACAGTAGGAAATGGTTAGCCTAACGACATTTACTAAATTATATCAAGAAATAGGGAGGTTAACACTATCCGACAGGAGGAAATACCAAATATCAGTTTAACTTACACAATTATTTTAACGGTCTTACTCCAAACTATCAAACTCATATTTTTGCCGGAACTATGGCAGACAGAACAGCTAACGTATAAACGCATTACGTTACGCGCTTAATATTGATATAATTGCTCGTCGAGCAGAACAGTTTGCAAACTCACTCTTACCATCAGCCAATTCTTTATAGAATGAGTTACCAAATGGTATAAGACGTTTACAGTCTCTCTGTTTGATCAGATATAACATTTTGCGATTATCTAAAGTTTCATCTGTACCCGAACAATTGCTCGTCGATGAACTCTCTTTTATCCTTGCCAGGCTACGTAATAAGTGTAGTGATTTGAAAGATGATATTCACTTAAACACTATCACAGACAACAAGTCATGTATTTGCGGAAATAACATTGAGGATGCCGAACACTATCTGTTTAAATGTACATTTTACAAAGATCGGAGATTAAACCTATTTCGTTACCTTCAGGAGTATCACCCTTTAAACGCAAACTTACTGCTATCTGGTTCTCAAGCCTGTATCGATGAAGATAATTCATTATTTTTTTAAGAATGTGCAACATTTATCAATGAAACAGAACGGTTCAAATAATTTAATAATTAATTTTGTGGGATCTTCCAATCAATTTAAAAATTACGCTAAACCAGTATGACCACTTTTCTACCCATCTAACATTCACAATGCTCATATACTTTCCATATGTTCATGTTCACTATATATATATATATACGTGACAAAATATGCATACCATTTTTTACTTAAACATAGCCCTTTAAAGGGTTAATTAAGGAGGGTAGTTAATAATATGTTGCTGGGTTTCAAAGTGCAATATCCATTGACGGGAGAAAATAAGGTGTTCCATGACATATGGGAACATTGAAGGCCGCGAGAAGACTTTGCAATCAAACAGTCATATATAGCAATGACGCCCTAGATAAATCAAAGCACTGAACGTATTGACTGGTGGGACGGTTGTGTTCGAAGTCGTAACTAAAGGTCAGACAGGAAGTTGCATATTTATGTACACAAGCTTTGTTTGTTAAAAACAAATGCTTTTGCCCAACAATGAGGCAAGTCTCTTTAGTTAAACCAGTTTCATTTTAATCTGCCCATGTTTTATTAAATAACTATGCCAACAACATTAAGACCAGATTCCGTTATACCCACTGCCAACGTTACAATGCTCGTGTGCAGGGTGTGCTTGATAATCATACCAGGAAAGTAGCCAGCTTGGTAATTTAAGTGTGTAAAATCTACATGATGTAATCGAATGGTCATTGGAGGAAGAGAAATACATCATTTACCGTGGTTTTATCTTAAATTTATTTATAAATTTTATATCAAAAAGGAGATATTTTTATACGATTTGATCGATGCATTCAAACAAGAAGATTGTGAGAAATACATCAAGTATAGATGTGTAGGCATAGTCTAGTTAAAAATAGTGAACTATAGCATAATCCTTTTAAATATTGAACTAGAGGATCAAAATGACCATTTGTGGCTCACCCGAGCTATATTTTTGTGATCATATTTGACACAAATTCAACCGTTGGTCTTTTTTCTTTTAATTTCAGATGATCAACACAAACAGTTTGACAACATTTTATGACGATTAGGTATTATATGCGACTGTTAACAAAGTTTTAATTTTATTTGTTCAAATGACCTAGGTTGTAACTCCAAGTAACTCACTTTCCAACTTGAGTTAGAAATCATTTGAACAAATAGTCTGTTCCGCTTTCATGAAGATTTGATATTGAATGCTGTTGACCTAAATCATTACCAAAGATCAGAACAGGGGTTTATTACTAAAAGTGTTTGAGGACAAACAATCCACATGACGTTATTAAAGAGAAAATGTGTACAAAGGCAAATATTATTCAAAATTGTCATTTAAATCATGGTAAAGCTAGATCTTTCTATTAATACATATTTTACAAATTCAGCTACGTTGCATAATGATACTTTGTTTTTAAATTGTCGGTGTTACTACGTTCCTAACTACTCAGGCAGCTCCGCCGAAATAAAAAGTTTCAAAGCGGAGTAATTTTCGCTTCGTCATTTTTCAGACAATTGCTTTTTTTTTTCTAATTGAGTAACAGGAATAATTTTACCGTGTACTTTTAAGATAAGTATTTGTCTCATTCACAGCAAGCCAAAGATATATCTTCTTACATTCGGATCTTGTTTGATTCTATGCAAATGATTTACGCAACATAAATATAAACAATTGCTTTATTTACTTTTTATTTGCTTTTGAGTACTCATTATTTTAAAATGAGTTGCTTTTTTGACAATTCCTTTGCTTTTTTAAGCAAATACGCTGCTTATATGGTATTTTTGGGGAAACATATCAATATTAGATTTAAACTTTTCGGAAATAAAAAAAACATATTTAATGAAAAGACAGCTTCGTCTTTAAATAACTATCTAAACATTTGAGCCGTTCCGCAAGAAAACCATCATTATGGCCTCTGCGTAATGTATCGACCCGGATCAGCTTAAGCATGCCGCACAGGCTTACCCAGACAGACACTTTTCGCCTTCTGTAGATTTTCTGTTTCAGGAATCACTACTCTATACATCTTAACCCCTAAGACGGAATGTGTCGGCCGGATCAGTCTGCGCGGACAGCGCAGGCTGATCTGGTCGATACATTACGCAGATGATATGAGCCGTACCGCGAGAAAACCATCATTATGGCCTCTGCGTAATGTAACAACCCAGACGAGCCAGCGCAGTCCGCGCAGGCTAATCCGGGCCGAAAAATTCCGTCTCAGGTGGATAAAGGTATAGAATAATGATTCCTGGAACAGAAAATCCACAGGAGGCGAACAGAGTCTGTCCGGGTTAGCCTGCGCGGCATGATCCGGGTCAATAGTTTACGCAGAGTCCACAATGTTGGTTTTCTCGCGGTACGGCTCATATCATCTGCGTAATGTATCGACCAGATCAGCCTGCGCTGTCCGCGCAGACTGATCCGGCCGACACATTCCGTCTTAGGGGGAAAGATGTATAGAGTAGTGATTCCTGAAACAGAAAATCCACAGGAGGCGAAAAGTGTCTGTCCGGGTTAACCTGTGCGGCATGATCCGGGTCAATAGTCCACTATGTTGGTTTTCACACGGGACGGCTCATTTGTTGTTATGTCACTATCAGTCAAGAAGATCATCAAATGTTTAGACATTAGAAACATAGCTATGAACATCGTGATAATATATATATAAATACATATTGCTCTTCTAAGTACGGTGGCACAGAGGTGACATGTGTATGTTTTTATATTTTATATTTACGACTTAGTATGTCGTGCGCACGACTTAGTAAAATAAAAATAAAAACACACACATGTCACCTCTATGCCACCGTATCTAAGTGATTAGAATCAGAAATAATAATAATAATAATTATGTTAATAATAATTATATGTTAATAATAATTATGTTAATAATAATTATGTTAATAATAATTATGTTAATAATTATCATTATTATTTATATAAGAATAATGATTTAATCAACGGATAGCAAAACTGATAAAATCAAATGCAAAAACTACGACAATCTAACAATGTAAAATTCAACTTACACTTTGTTGACTTTGTAAAAAATATCTAGATCTACTGTAATAATGTATGGCTCAGACTGCTTCATGTACAAGTCCAGTAAACACTATGTGACCGGCCACAATGATAGGATAGAACTTCTTCATAAATATATATATATTTATAGGCGGAAGGTGGGGTCGATAATGCTATACAATAATATGATGGTATTTCCACATATGAGCCGTTCCACGACAAAAACCAACATTATGGTTCTGCGTAATGTATCGATCTAGATCAGCCTGTTCGGACTGCGCAAGATAATCCGCAATTTCTCCTTTTGCCACAATGTTTTCCACTTTTTGTCATAGGTTATCCGTTCAATTATGGAGATTTTCTATTATTTGACAAAATACGTTCAAAGTCGTCCGCTGCAGAATTGCCGTATGAGGGAAAGGGTTAAATCTCCGACGATAATCCCTCGACCACGGCGGATTCCTCATCGTGCATCACAAGAACGACCCAATTCTAAAAATCAACAACTTAAAAGTACTGGGAAAAAAAGCTGGTTAAAGGTTAAATTTGACATTTGTCAGCAAGCACAGAACACCATGAAATTAATAAAACGATATATTAGTTGGCAAAAGATGGGAACATACAAAACAGTTTGAAGCTAAACATGAGTAAAACACTGTGCCACCCAACCATATATCAGCCGCCCCGCGACAAAACCAACAGTACGGCATCTGCGTAATGTATCGACCCAGATCAGCCTGCGCAGTCCGCGCAGACTGATCCGGGCCGACACATTCCGCCTCAGGGGGATAGAGGTATAGAGTAATGATTCCTGAAACAGAAAATCCACAGGAGGAGGAGAAAAGTGTCTATCCGGGTGAGCCTTCGCTGATCCAGGTCGATACTTTACGCAGAGTCCACAATGTTGGTCTTCTCGCGGGACGGCTCAATTATGTTTGTCAATAAATAAGGATATATCTCTAAAATGAAACATTGTCATGATAAACCCATATATACAATGTCGAGACTACAGTATTGATGGTTAAAAACTGGTGGCAAGTCAAAAAAGGGCATTCGGACTATTTTAAGAAATAGAATAAAGAAATAAACTTTAAATAATCAAACAAAAAATGATTTATGTCTTACAGAAATCACGAGTTGGAGCTAATCGCAATCAAGGTTGAGGGGATAATCAGTGTGTTTGCGTCATCGGTAATATTTTATAACTTTTTTCAAAGCTTAAATAACATCATCTGTATTTCCGGAATCCATGTTCAGTCGCGTTGGTCTGTTTGCAAAAGCGTCAGTCACACATTCAAGACCCACGGCTCGCGCATAGACAAATTAGCAATTTTGGCCAGTCCGTTGTCGTTTGCTAAGTGTGCGTCAGTATATAAATATTGCATGGCTTCCAGTGTGACAGTACATATTGTCAACATGAGGAAAATACTGTTACCCGAGGCGAAGCCGAGGTTAACAGTATTTTACCGAATGTTGACAATATGTACTGTCACACTGGAAGCCATGCAATATTTATTTTATTATACCGAACAAAATTACACGTTTATTTAACTTATTCTGTACCTTTGTAGAGGAGGTGAACATGGGTAGATCTACAACAATGTAACACACACATATGAATATACCGGTTAACAGTATACTGTTACATGGCACGCGCATCTAAAAGGTGACGTTATTGTTTGAAATGACGTCATGCACGTGCATAACCAACATTTTCACGCGCCTGCCATGTAACAGTATACTGTTAACCGGTCAAAAACGTACTGTTAGCATGAAACAGTAAGAAATTGCCCATGATGAGTATATGAGAATTTAACATTACAAAGTCACGTGAGGTATAATAATATATAAATATTGCATGGCTTCCAGTGTGACAGTACATATTGTCAACATGAGGATAATACTGTTACCCGAGGCGAAGCCGAGGGTAACAGTATTTACCCGAATGTTGACAATATGTACTGTCACACTGGAAGCCATGCAATATTTATTTTATTATACCGAACAAAATTACAAAATTACAAGTTTATCACTTTATTCTGTACCCAAGACAATATTAAGTATAATGTATACACAAGGTAAATAACGTTGACGTCATTGTTTTAAATGACGTCATGCACGTGCAAATCACAGTTGTTTGTCTTATTTTCCATGAAAATGGAATTGAACATTGCAGTTGTTCATATGAGGTGTTATGTTGTAGTACCCATTATCGCCTCCACTATAAGGGATGTTAATTATCCGAGGCGATAATGGCTCCTGGACATCGTTGGTTGTCGTGTCAGCTGCTTTTGCAGGAATTGGAAGAATAACTGCTGATGAAAAGTCATTTTCAGGCAAAAATACCCGATCAATATCATCATCTGGGCCAATTTTTGACACCACCGGAACTTTGTGTTCTGCGCCAAGTAATGCACTGCTTAATGCAGCCGACATCTCTCTCTTTTTACACTCGGTAAGCCGTGAAGAGTAGCTTTTAATCGAGGCTTCCGATTTGTGCCCAGTTGCTCTAATGATTTGCCTTGCCTCGAATCCAGCCACATCTAGTGCCGAAATAGATGTCGTCCTTATGCAGTGATTAGTGTATCTTTGTGACAGAGCAGCAATATTGGATATCTGACTCATCAAATTACCCAGTGAATTCTTCCCAAGCGGACATTTACAATACCAACATTTATCCGCTGTGTTGAAACTGTCACGTGGCCTCTGTCATAGGTCGTCAAGGTCTTGATGAAGATTACTCAGGTACCTTTTGAAACTCTTCACTGGACACATATCATCGCCTGGCCGGGCATACATTCTTGCTTCACCGATTGTGTCATCAGATGTTGAATCAACACTGAAAAAGAAAGCAGACACATCTTGTCATTTGAAAGTAATACATTTAAGATATCTGAACATGCGATATATGTGTATTGTGTAATACCCATTTGGAGAATAAGTTGACACTTGATTACTTGATAGAAATACATTACTTGAAAGTGTATTGCTGTTCTGCAATATTCTCATTTTAAACATAAATAAAAAAAAAGTGTAAATTTTCTCACCCATGGTTTTTGTCAGCCTCGTCCATAACCTGGCGAACATATTCTCGTCTAGAAGAATCCACCTCCACTGCAAATGTAGCTTTCGTCATCTGTCTGAGGTTTTCTCGTCCTCGTCGACAAAGATGAAACATGATGTCAAACCAAACCTAGCAGAGGAAAATAATAATTATGTTCATACAACTAATGTAGTAATGAATTGATTCACAGTAAATAGTGACGGATCCAGAACAGGGATTTAGATAAGATAATATGACAGCTTTAATAACTTTCAAAACACTTCACTTCGCCTACAAGTATCTAGACAATTTGGACAATGTCTTTACACAAATTAATTCAGCTACCCGACTAATTCAGTTTGTTATCGGACTGGCGATCAATTCAATTGCAAGTAGGAACTAGCAGGTTCAATCCCTACGCTAACTATTATTTTGCTAACATAGGTATTTAATTTGATAACCAATTATAATGATCCTACCTTATTCTGTAAGCCGCAGGGTGTGTTTATGTTGAAAGCAACATTGGCAGGAATCATCAGCTTCTTCAAGTCATGGTTCGTGATTTGGCTTTTGTGTTCAACCGACCCTTTCCCCTTCTTCTGCAGATCCGTTAATTTTGCTTTGAATGTTTTTCTTGATGATGCAAACTCGCTGTCTGTTGAAATATCGATACGACATGTCTCTTTAATGTACTTTGACAGGCCATATTTGACCGAGTGCAAGGCAGATTTCTTTAATTCATCCCCTTTTACGGTGCGAACCGACGCAAAGAACGTCCGCAGATGATTGTTCATCACATTCTTCGGCATTTCCTCGAAGTCGGCGTTTTCTGCCCCCAAATATGTCCGAAACAGTTTGAAACTCCGATTAACGATCCGCTTGGTGCTGGCGGAATCTTTTGCGTCATCTAGTGTGTATAACTCTGCTTCAGAAATTGAAACAAACTGTTTGTTTACATAAGCAGTCATTTTGTTGCAAATGCTATTCACAAAATACTGTGACGCGTTATTGTTTGAGATGACGTCAAGCACGTGAATTTTAGACGCGCGTGCATGCCATGTAACAGTATACTGTTAACCGGTCAAAAACGTACTGTTAGCATGAGACAGTAAGACATTACCCATGATGAGTATATGAGAATTTAACGTTACAAAGTCACGTGAGGTATAATAATATTCGTTATCATTCGCTGTGTGCGTCGGGATTGTTGTGCCTGCAAAACAATGAGCGCGGAGCTCGACGCATGAATGTACACGCCAGAAGGACGCCAGAAGGACGCGTAGAGCGCGCTCGACCAACGCCATACACACGCGGAGCATACGCGGAGTACACGCGGGGCACGCGCGGAGCACACGCTGGGCACGCGCGGAGCACACGCTGGGTATTCGTTGTATGTTCGTCGGTTGAGGTCTAGTGAACACATAATACACACATAGCGCACAACTGGCTCACACATAACGTGCTTCTAACGCATATACAGCGAACATGCAACGAATATGGGCGTGCTGAACGAGTCTCTAGCACGCCCAGCTTTCTACTAGCGTGCTACTAGTGTGTACCTGGCGTGTACGCAGCGTGTAGCCATGGGGTATATAAACGGGTGCCGCCCCACCTTCTCACCGTTTCTCCTCTGCCCGTCAATGGTGATAACAGGGGTTCCTGTTGATCAGTCGTATTAGCGCAATTGGTAAGAACACTAACATGTTAACCAGAAATTAAATAGATAAGGGTTCGATTCTTATCTTGGGCCACAGGCGTCCGAATTCCTATTACATCAAAAATGCGAAAAATCACACAATAACTCGTCAAATACTCAAAAAGTATCTCTATATTGTCTATACGCTATGATAAAATGATCGTAATGGTAATTTGGGGAATCCCGCACGTGTTACTATAAATAGCTCCTCTATACGTCCATATAGTGTAATAATAATGACAAGGTGTGCAACGGCGTTTTACCCCCTTGCTCGATTCGGGCAATAATTATCTCAGAAAAACGTCTAAAACGACCTGGTCCCAGGTAGGGACAGGTTCATAAATGATTTTTCTCATGATCCACCACATCAATATTTGCCAGCAGACCAATACGCCGGTGTTTTTACCCTTAATGTTCATTTTATTTGAAAATGTGCAGTTGTCCCGACCGCCTTTTTATAGAAACACGTGCTGGATTCCCCCAAATTACCATTACGAGCGTATAGACAATATAGAGAGACTATTTGAGTATTTTAACGAGGTGTTGTGTGATTTTCTCCATTTTTTGCTGCAATAGAAATTCGGACGCCTCGGGATGGGCATACATTTTGTCTTTTTACATTTTAAGAAAACTTAATAGAATAAATCAAAATAATTTGTTTCGCTTTTATTTCTCAACTCATTCTTAATTGTCGATCAATTACAGTGCACCATGTAAATAAGCCAGATTGTTACATTGTATGACTTCTATCAGGCGCTTCCTCAGGCAAGAATGCATTAAAAACTGAAGGCTGAAAGTGGTAAGGATTGATTTTGTCTGAAAACGTCAATAAAGTCGCCTCATTGGTGCAGTGGTAGAGCGTCCGCTTCGGGTGCTGGTCGTCGCGGGTTCAATCCCCTGCCGGGTTATACCAAGGACTTTAAATATAGTAGTAATAGCTGCCCTCCTTGACGTGTATGGTTGCGGGTTAGCAATACGACTGACTGGCTGGTGTTTGGATAAATGGACCAGGAATACTCAATCAATCAATTTGTATAATGGATATAGCTAGTTTGTGTTTTCGGTATGACCAAAATAACCATGTCAGTGTAGGATTTCAAAATGTCCCCTACGGACCCTACCTCACCTGTGTGTATACTCGATGTTCACACAGTTACGCCCCTGACTTATATTTACAGATATAGAAAATATAAATAAAAAATAAACTCATAGGCCTATACAGGTTCTACAATAGACATTTGTTTTACTTGTACAACATGAAGATGGAATAAAAGAGTACCATTTCAAAATTCCGTCGAGGGGAAAAACATTCTTTAATGGGAAATCGTACCCGTTACCTTGGCAGAAGCAGCTGATTTAAAATCGATGTTGTATTTTATAGTCGATTTTTCAGGGTATTGATTGTTTTATGTGTGTGTTTCATAGGGTTAATTGTCGTTAAATGTGCAGACGCACACGCTTATCGGTACCTCTTGCGTATATTGATTCCTTGTACAAAATAGAAATCCTTTCTTTCATGACCACCGGTATAGGTGTGGCTCTCATAATGTAATTTCAATTTATATCTGAAGATCTTTGTATTTTAAGAGCTGTCATTATTATTATCATTATTACTATTATTATTATTTTTATTATTACTATTATTATTATCATCATTATTATTTTTAGTATCGTCGCTTCTACTGCTATGCTATAGTGTATTGCAGGTGTAAAACATGGTTTCTTTAAAATCACATCCGCCAGTTCACATTCGCTGCGTCTGGCGCATCAGAACTTCGTACAACATTCTTCAAAGGTAACTGGCCACCTTCCCACAAATACTGTTTTAACCAATTGTTGGAAAACGAATGACGCCCACTCTTTTTTGTGATCGAAAAAGAGGATTGAAAAAGGATTCAATCAATTAGCATGAATGGCATCATGATGCTAATGGCACCAGTTGATCTTTCCTACATACGACAAACCTGCAGCCGATGACTTTGACAAACTCACCATTGCTGAAATATTGAAAACTTCTGCAAATACATGTACTAGTATAATTATCCTTTTACCACACTGCATTCTAAATTCGTCTGCTCTAGATACGTCTGCAAGTGGTAAAGGGTTCAAATTGTACTGTTAAACTCGACGTCGCTGACAAGATTGTCGGTTTGAATGCTTTTGTCATACTACAATGCGCGGGGTGACAAAGACCGCGTTTCTGGACATACAAAAATGATGAAATATATGAGCATGTTCAGTCATAGAGAAGGTGTGACACGAAACATGTCATTAGTCTGTACGCAATGCGTGTTATGTACGACAAACAGGCTTATGGGTCCCTTATATGGTATAGTTGTATAAAGGGGATACTTATACCGCGTTACCTTGATACCTAGCTAGTTGGAGTGTTTTATAATCATTCTAAATTAGTATGGATCAAATCACACGCCTTTACAACTGTGATTATAAGACAAGAACGACAAGAAAATGTCACGATTTTCCTAAATTAAATTATGTAAACGTAGAATAAATAGCTTGTACTAGCGATATTTTTCTTTAATTTTTCCCTTATCCTTTTTTCTTGAAGAAAGAATTTACCTTATGCATGAGTTATGAAATCACCAAAATTTTAAAGTATTTAAGGAAATTCTTGGTTTCTTTATTAATCTTTTGTATGCCGAGACGCATATTCCGCTCACGACTTTTGCTCTACGCTCGGATCATTGTTCATAGTTATAACATAACCCGCTAAACCAGACTTTAAACAACATTTACGTACGCTGTATCGTACGTGTTTAAGCAACATTTACGTACGCTGTATCGTCCGACTTTAAACTACTTTCACGTACGCTGTATTGAACGAAATTGAACTACAATAACGTACTCTGTATAGACAGACTTTAAACTACATACACGTACGCTGTATCGTACGACTTTAAACTACATACACGTACGCTGTATCGTACGACTTTAAACTACTTTCACGTACGCTGTATCGTACGACTTTAAACTACATACACGTACGCTGTATCGTACGACTTTAAACTACTTTCACGTACGCTGTATCGTACGACTTTAAACTACATACACGTACGCTGTATCGTACGACTTTAAACTACATACACGTACGCTGTATCGTACGACTTTAAACTGCATACACGTACGAAGTATGGTACGACTTTAAGCTACATACACGTACGCTGTATCGTACGACTTTAAGCTATATACACGTACGCTGTATCGTACGACTTTAAACTACATACACGTACGTGGTATTGTACGACTTTAAACTACATACACGTACGCTGTATCGTACGACTTTAAACTACATACACGTACGCTGTATTGTACGACTTTAAACTACATACACGTACGCTGTATTGTACGACTTTAAACTACATACACGTACGCTGTATCGTACGACTTTAAACTACATACACGTACGATGTATCGTACGATTTTAATCTACATACACGTACGCTGTATTGTGCGACTTTAAACTACATACACGTACGCTGTATTGTACGACTTTAAACTACATACACGTACTCTGTATCGTACGACTTTAAACTACATACACGTACGCTTTATTGTACGACTTTAAACTACATACACGTACGCTGTATCGTACGACTTTAACTAAAACTGCGAACGCTGTATCGTAAAACTTTAAACTAGGTTTGCGTACGCAGTATTCTACGGCTTTAACCCTTTCCCTCATACGACCATTCTGCAGCAGACGACTTTGAACATATTTTGTCAAAACATAGAAAATCTCCAAATTGAATCGTATGATTATGAACTAAAACTGCGAACGCTGTATCGTAAAACTTTAAACTAGGTTTGCGTACGCAGTATTCTACGGCTTTAACCCTTTCCCTCATACGACCATTCTGCAGCAGACGACTTTGAACATATTTTGTCAAAACATAGAAAATCTCCAAATTGAATCGTATGATTATGAACTAAAACTGCGAACGCTGTATCGTAAAACTTTAAACTAGGTTTGCGTACGCAGTATTCTACGGCGTTAACCCTTTCCCTCATACGACCATTCTGCAGCAGACGACTTTGAACATATTTTGTCAAAACATAGAAAATCTCCAAATTGAATCGTATGATTATGAACTAAAACTGCGAACGCTGTATCGTAAAACTTTAAACTAGGTTTGCGTACGCAGTATTCTACGGCTTTAACCCTTTCCCTCATACGACCATTCTGCAGCAGACGACTTTGAACATATTTTGTCAAAACATAGAAAATCTCCAAATTGAATCGTATGATTTTAAACAACATTTACCTAGCTGTATCATATGATTTTAAAAAACATTTCACTAGCTGTATCGTATGATTTTAAACAACATTTACCTAGCTGTATCATATGATTTTAAAAAACATTTCACTAGCTGTATCATATGTCTTTAAACTACATTTACCTAGCTGTATCGTATGACTTTAAATAGCACTTACCTTGCTGTAGCATATGACTTTAAACATCATTTATCTAGCTGTGTCGTATGACTTTAAACAACATTTATCTAGCTGTATCGTATGATTTTAAACAACATTTATCTAGCTGTATCGTATGATTTTAAAAAACATTTCACTAGCTGTATCGTATGACTTTAAACAACATTCACTAGCTGTATCATATGACTTTAAACAGCATTTACCTTGCTGTATCATATGACTTTAAACAACATTTCACTAGCTGTATCGTATGATTTTAAACAACATTTACCTAGCTGTATCATATGATTTTAAAAAACATTTCACTAGCTGTATCATATGTCTTTAAACTACATTTACCTAGCTGTATCGTATGACTTTAAACTACATTTACCTTGCTGTACCGTATGACTTTAAACTACATTTACCCAAAGACCTAATAACACAAAGATATGAAACGATCCAATAGATAAAGAACAAATCTCGTGTTATTAGGTCTTTGATTTACCTAACTTTATCATATGACTTTAAACATCATTTACAAAGCTGTATCGTATGACTTTAAACTACATTTACCTAACTTTATCATATGACTTTAAACAACATTTACAAAGCTGTATCGTATGTCTTTAAACTACATTTACCTAACTTTATCATAAGTATCGTATAACTTTAAACAACATTTACCTAGCTGTATCGTATGATTTTTAAACAAAATTTACCTTGCTGTATCGTATGACTTAAACTACATTTACCTAACTTATCATATGACTTTAAACAACATTTACATAGCTGTATCGTATGACTTTAAACAACATTAAACTGCATTTAACTAGCTGTATCGTATGACTTAAAACAACATAAAACTACATTAAGCTAGCTGTATCGTGTAACTTTAAACAACATTAAACTACATTTAACTAGCTGTATCGTATGACTTTAAACATGCCATTTTTGCTGTTCGCAAGCTGTAGCAAAGACAAGTCTCTAAAATTGTAACTGTTCAAAGTATATCATATTTGATGATACCAGATTTAGAACATTCAGATGAATCAATGTTTATTATTAGCAACGCATGCTTCGGTTTGTATTTTCGCTAATCGAGGGTAAATGTTGTCAACTTAAGTGGCAGGTTCTATGTACATTTGTTATGTATAAGCTGTCTATGTCTATTTATCTATTCTTGACCATCTTTAGCATTGTGCCAATAAACTCGCAAGAAGATCGCAGATGGCTTCTATTATTGGGTTCGAAAGTCGTCGCTTATCTCGATATATACGACGTCACGCAGTTTCAGAACGGTTATCGATATTCTACCGTGAGGCGATAAGGACTTAATCAGTAAATTGGTCACAGTCAGGATGGGCTGGTTCATTAATCAATTTTGAACCCTTTCTGATGTTATGCTCCATATTACATCTAACATGTCTTTAATGTTACATTCTTGATTTTTAAAAGTCCTTATAAATATGAAACATGCAACGAGAGAAATTGACCGCTTTAATTGTACCTGTAATGTTTACACAATTTTAATCACAATCACGATCTAATCTGGAATGTTTTCAACGGCAATGCAATACGTTATTTTTGACGAGGATGCTTTGGAAAGATAGATACTTTAAATAAAAAGAATGATAGCGATTTATTCTCGAACGTTTGTCCTTTTGCCATAATGTTCTCAACTTAATTCAATAATTGTTTTGGTTTTTTTCATTCATATATTTTTTCTTTATTTGTGACTAGATTTCTTCAAATTTGTCTGCTGCAGATGTGGCACATGTGGGAAAGGTTGAGCGCTAATATTTCTTTATTCTATAACTCGCGGATATTTTATCCTTAAAAAAAGTAGACGGTTATACGTAAACGGAGAGGATTGTCTTTTTTTCCAACAATATTTCAGTAGTAAATTCGAAAAATTACCAATACTGCCGGTATGTGTAGCCTGCCATTGATGCACCAGTCTTAACCCTTTCCCACATACAACAAATCTGCAGCAGACGACTTTGAACAAACCTCTGCTAAAATATAGAAAAATCTCTATAAATTAAGGTATAATTACTGGGAAAAGTTGAAAATGTTGTGGCAAAAGGAGAAATTGCTCGTTTTGAGCAATTTCTCTTTTTGTCACAACGTTTTCAAAAGTCGTCTGCTGAAGAGGCATCAGAAAGCGTATATATGTGGGGGAAGGGATAAGTAGCTTTATCTACGATCCTAAGCGCAAACGAGCTTTCAACGATGCTTGTTTATTATAGTGCCATCCCTATTAAAGAGGCCAGCCATTATTGACTTCGGAGACACCTTTGTCCTCAACACACTTTTTTTTTACCAGCCACCGGGTAGACAATATTTCGATACCATTATTTAAATAGCAGGCGGCTTTCCAACTGGCCATATCAGAACGAACCCAATTGTCCCCAATAGGATTCGAACCTTCGACATCTCGCTCTTTTTATGTTACGTGATACAGAAAAAGGGAAGTATTTGTTATAACGCAATCGGCTATTAAACACGGATATCCCGCTCCCGATTGGCAATGCAAAGCAGCTGCAAGCAAAATGAGCTGATTAAAACACACGTTTTTGACGTTACTTGACTGAAGCTGTTGATATTCTTGTAAGATATATTTGTGAATCTTCTAAAGCACTATTTTTGTGTCAGCGACATCAAACTGTCCACATAGGACTATTTTCTAAGCAGCAATAACTTTATCTGACGGTCTTAAATTTTAAGTGTTGCTAAGATTTTAAATCTGTCATGGTAAAGAACACAACGTATGTTATTTTATTTGGTATTACAGCCAGCCCCCTTCGTTGATCTTTAACATAATTCATCCGGTTATTCTTACATGTAGAAATATGTGTATGCAATCCGCCTACATGGCCGGCAGACACAACTAACATTCCAATTGAATAAACAGATGTCATTATAAACGACGAAAACATCGGTTTTTTTATTGTAAATACACACTAATCTGTGATAAGGGCCACCTTAGAATAGCATTTTTCTGTATATAGCTACCATACTTTTATGTTTTCAAATCCTCATTTACAATATAAATGACCCTGTAATTAAAGACCTCTGTAAACAAAGACCAGATTGTTCACTTCCTGTGTGTGGTCTTTAAACACGGGGTTCACTGTATTCAATGTAACATAAACCTTTACAATCTAAATTTAATTGTTATATCAGTCATTTCCTATGTGCATGCCCATATATAGTTAGTCAGTAAAACATGAGAACCTTGTGATTTATATGTTAGCTACCACTCTACAGATTTACATCACTAGAATATTGTTTGTCAGAGAATGCAAATACAGTCAAACCTGTGCTTAAGACCACCTTTGTTTAGCAATTCCCTGTCTATAGCAACCACAATTTGAATTTCAAAATTACTAATTTCCAGCATTAAGGACCCTGCAATTAAATACCACCTGTGAACAAAGACCAAATTGGAGGTCTTTTCATGGATGGTCTTTAAACAAAGGTTGGACTGTGCATTCAGGTTACAGCGACGACACTCGTTCTGATCAGATATTCATTTTACGAAAGCTAATCTTGATATATTAAATGGCCACATGTGTATTGAGGAAAATATAAAAAGTAGATAAATAATAATCCTCTTTAAGAGCCAGTGGGAAGCTCGATTCATTGGTTTATTAAGATAAGTCCACCTATGTGACCGCCACAAACATATTTGCATGTGCGTACAATATGATCAATATGAATATACGTATTTCGTTGATAAACCTTTGTCCTGACTTAAGCGATATATCTGACCTCTGCAAAAGACATCTTTTGAAAACAGTCTCTGTAAAAGCCTTAAAGGCATTCAAAACGCAACAGTTCTCCCTTTACCAAAGACTTCTTAGTTCTAAAAGATTGCAGCTGCTTCAACCTGTGTTGTTTTCAATGTAAATTATGTAAACGTTTTAGCAGGGGTTGCGAATCGACCCGAATCTTATTACAGCCGTGTTTTCGATGATACAGCTTT
Source organism: Serripes groenlandicus (assembly GCA_031761405.1). Taxonomy (NCBI): domain Eukaryota; kingdom Metazoa; phylum Mollusca; class Bivalvia; order Cardiida; family Cardiidae; genus Serripes; species Serripes groenlandicus. Next base: position 49,672,526 of record JASEVX010000007.1, on the reverse strand, counting down.
CGACCGCAACCATGATACTGATGGTCTGGGTTAAGATAAATGTATCTAGAAATTGAGAATCAGTCAAAGTAAATAGCCGTCGATATCAGCATACATAAGAGTTATAACAAGATTTAGTTGATAATCATATTCTGATGCATCGGCAAAGTCATTAACAGCAGAGTTGTATAATGGAGGAAGAGGTGAGGATGGTTGGTCTAGTTGGTGGCTATGAAGATGGCAACAAAGAAATAATGCGATGCAACCAGAACAAAGGCCATGTTGTTTTTAGATTTGACTTATTCCACGTCTTTGGTTTGTTTTCTCTTGCAACTTCGGATTTTGTTCAAAGCAGAATTCCATAGTATGTAAACATCTAAATGTTGGTGTTTATGTATATGATAATTAAAAAAAGTTATTTGGGTTTTACGCCGTTTTCAATATTAAAGTCAGTTTATCAGAGCGACAGTTCACCTATTCATGATCCCTGGGTAAACAAACAAGTACTCGGCTAGGAAATGTGCCTTGCCCAAGGACACTCCACCATTACCGTCGTGCCGCGACTGGGGATCGAACCCGGGGCGTTCGGTTTTATATCCCTGAAATTGCAGTTGTCAATGCTGGCCTAATAAACGGAGACAGTGTTGACTTTTATAATTATTACCCAATTTTTAGAAATTTATCCTATGAATGAAACTCTATTTCTTGTTTGATCGATTGCTTGATTAGATTAATCCATTCATTTGCAAAGCTATACCATGCACCCATATCCTTCACGTGTTATCATCTGACGGTTGTCATCAGAATTGTTTCTACAGGTAAGATTATTTTCATCGTCAATCTTTTTATACAAATGTTTGGTTTTTCACATTTGTTTAATCTTACTTTCCTCCCTGCATGCAAATATCATGTATTTTAGAAGGCCTACATACGTACATACTTTACCTGACGTTGTACATTCATCTTGTTGCAGCAACAATACACCAATCCATGAGTACATCTTTAGTATTATTATTGCATTATTTTCACCAAATGTTTAATACACATACATTGAATACATTGCTACTACCAAATGACAACACTTTTGTATTGTGTGTCATAATTGTTTTAAAAGGACCCCAGGGAAGATGGTTATTTATAATCAAGTGGGTTACCCTCTATAAATAAAGAATGTACATGTACTTACTTACTTACTTACTTACTTACTTACAAGTATGTATGTATTTCGATATGTCGTCATCTTCATGAAGATTCTTCGTTCAGCTGTGTGCTCAGTGCTTTGATTATACTGATCACCAGCTGATTGCCATTCACTTAAAATTATACATATAACTAGCGATAAGGATTCTGTGACTTCATGCGTCACTTCACGTCACGCAAAAACCGTCCTTCTATGCATTAAGACCAGTTAAATACCAGATCAGCCTGTGCCTCCGTCTAATACTTTGTGTTCGCAATACATTTTATCCGTTTCACGAGAAAACCAACATTATGAACTCTGCGTAATGTATAGACCCAGATCAGCCTTATCTGGGCCGACACATTCCGTCTCAGGTGGAAAGGGGTATAGACCAATGATTCCTAAAACAGAACATCCACAGGAGGCGAACAGTGTCTGTCCGTGTTAGCTTACGCGGCATGCTTAAGCTGATCCGGGTCGATACTTAACGCAGAGTCCACAATGTTCGTTTTCACGTGGACCGGCTCATTTATAGTCATCTAATAATTTTAAAAGCCTCTGGCGATCGAATATGACAATAAATTACAATTAATTGTCCGTGTCACAGGTTCAATATGTTGGGATAGGATGTATTGGCGGTAAACCAAGATCTTCAGTATGGCGCCCCACTTATGCTGTGTTTAGATTTTTAGACACTTCTTTCTTCGCGTGGATAAGGGCAATCTCTTATGCTATGGAATAAACTTTTTTTTCAAACCAACTTGTGACAGAACTTAAAGCTGGAACAGGAAAGGGAAACGTTTCTTTTTCAACTGTTTCCGTCTTTTGCCGCATAATAGCGCAGTCGGAGAGAATATACAGGACATATAAAATGTTACACTGTCTTCATGTTACTGTACAACATTGCGTATAGGTAGGGATAGTATAATACTAGTTATAATATAACAATTTCCCACGCATAAAAAAACAAGGAAACGGCAGACGTTTTTAAACATATATAGGTAAAAATTGCAAAATCCCTTTAAATCAAAGAATGCGATCTGAAAAGTTGTGATAAAAAGTGAAATGGCTAATCATCAGCAATTATTTCTTATGCTAATACAGTTTAAGAGGTCGTCTGTTGCAGATGCACCATACTTCGTCTGTAAGTGGGGAAAGTTGTTTCTTATAACGTTGTCAACTCAAACGATGCAGTAGTGGGACAACAGGATTGCAGTACGATTCCACTTTAGGTGCAAATACACGAGTGTCGTGTTGTAGTGAGGCGGTTCACACGCGGACAGCGTTAACCCTTTCCCTCATACGACAAATTCTGCAGCAGACGACTTTGAACATATTTTGTCAAAACATAGAATATCTCTATTATTGAATGGATAACCTATGACAAAAAGTGGAAAACATTGTGGCAAAAGGAGAAATTGCACGTTTTGTGCAATTTCTTCTTTTGTCACTATGTTTTTAAAAAAGCCGTCTGCTGCAGAGGCGTCAGAAAGCGTCTATATGAGGTAAAGGGTTAATGACAATTGCGGCAATAATAACGACTGTGTGGGGTTATTATTGTCGACGCACCAATGGCACCGTTAAGTCATAAATTATACAAAGGGTTTTGTTCAGTTTGTTCTATTTCAGGACACTTTATTGCTATTTTTTCAGTGAGGGTGCCATGTCAGTACTTTCCAATACATATTTAATTAATATTAACAAAATAGAATTTCCCCCAAAAATAAGCCGTTTCCCCCTTACGAAAAAATCTGCAGTTTCTATAAGTATTAGGATCAAATAGAGTTGAAAATAGTGTGTCAAAGGGACTAGTCTCTAGTACATTTGTGCAAATTATTTTTATTATTTCAACATAACACTTTTCATGTTTTTTACAAGTGTGAAAAGTTTGACGAAATCGAAAAACATTTACTTTTCAGCTTGTATAAATCTGGTACTAGCATTACCAGTTTCTGCAGTTTATTAAAGTCTAAATATTCATTGATATTAAGAAAATTAACATACTACGTCTGTACATGCTGTTGTAGGAGTATTAGCTTTAAGGGCATTATGCAGAATGTAATAAATGTATTTACATTATGTTATGTATTATGAGTCGGTGGCCATCAGTCCTTTTCATTAAAAATTTGCCATTGTCATTTTCACTTAGGATATAAGTTAATTTTCTTTTCTTTTTTGTTACATTTAGATGGCAAGTAGTTTGAATTTTGAATTTTTGAAATAGCGGGGAGGGAATTGCCAAACATGTTAGAAGAGTGTGCACTTTGTGTTGCGTATATGCATACGGTTTCCAAAAAAAAAAAAACACATACAAGTTAGAGTTACCCTCTGGTGGCCATTTTGCGCAAAATCAAAGCTGGTCACCGTTTCAACATGGAAATTCATATTTCAGCCACTGTTAGAACATAGATCATTCAATAATACCCTTTTTTATATGTTCTATCATGAAAAGAGTTTCTGAACTCACGTATTTCATTTTCAGGGTCATAAAGGGGACCTGACATTGCCATTATACCATCAGGATGGTACCTAAAGAGTAAAGACACGGCATCTCTCACAACAGTTGGCATGTAGCTTTGGCACTGACTGGAGATGAGACTAAGACAATATTTAAAACAGGTCTCACAGAGATAAATCGGTATAAATGCATACATATTAACGACTAAAAAGAGCAATCAACACATATTATTTTTCATCCATCTTATGTCTGAATCATTGATGTGGGGAAAGACTTATCGTTCCTTCAAACATCAGCGGAAATTCTTTACAACTGGTGGAGTTGGTCGTATTCCACGGCACTGTCATAACCCTGACGTACAATACTACTCATGACAATGTAGATTGATCGTCCAACTTCCACTCGGGATGCCACTTTGGGTGCAACTGTTCACATTCCTGATGAGTTTGCCTTTGTTCCATATAGTGATGCATATGCTGGGGAAATCGTCCTGTTATCAATTCCTTAAGGACATTGTAATTTTGAAGAAAAAACAGCGACCGACACTGGATCTATTCCTTGGCCGACGTATAGATTATATCAAACCAGGGCTACAGTTGGAGTTTTCGAATATTCTATGCAAAGGTTTCAACAATGTCTATGCAGACGCATGCAATGTTGGGGGCAATTATAGGTGATTATGAATCCTGGCCAGGTGGTAATCATATAAGGCGAGCCTTCGCTAACCCCCAACAGAAATAAATGTCTGAGTGGGTACGACGATGACGTTGGTGAAACAAACATGGTTAGATGAATGGGCGTGCGTCAGGAGAAAAGATATCACATGAAAAGCTAGAGTTATCCTTCCCATTGTGAGTAACACCACTTTATTTGCGATCCCCAACGACCCAACCATTCTGTAGCTTGACTTAGAAATGGTTATTTTGAAATTTGGCACCAACTCTCTGGATTCAATACCCCGATCCAGAATACTTCGTTCCAGCTTGCGAGGGGTGCTCAACTCACGGCATCATGTGTCGTCTTGAAAATTCCTGGTATTCCAAGTTCTGGTGAATGGGCATGGAAGTGAAATACCAGAAGCATGGGTTCCTTATTCGACACATTTGGCCTACCGGTATCTCCATTCTACTTAATCGTGGCGGCTTGTAGGGGTAACTGTAAACGTCATTAAGCTGGACGTCACTGTATCATATCATGAAATTGCGAAGGAATATTATCCTTTTATCAAAGCAATATCATGAGGTTAGTACTATCATTTTGCAATTGCTGTTTAGTTTTAACCCCCTTATTCACATGAAGATGTCGTTTTGAATGGTGTTTTACGCCGTTTCCAAGACAGATACAATGACATCACGGCGTTTCCTGGGTAATTTACCTGTACAACCGGTAGTATTTGTCCCGAGACCGATGTATCAGTCGTAATGCATTCCCCAAGAGGGTAGATATTTCTTTTATTCCATTGTTTTAGTCTTTAATATGACTCGACCGGGAAACCATCCCTAGATTCGCGTTCCCAAGGAGGTCGATCTAGCCGTGTAGGTGTATTGTTTAAAATCATGGACTGCTAACAACAAGTCTCACCTCCTGCTTCGGAGTTCAAATTTAGCTTATGGCAGTTTTCTATAGTTTGAGAAAGTTGTTATCACAGGTAAGTTGTTTATCAAGAATTGGTCACTATCCCTAAATGCACTCAATGTTGATTTTCTCGCGGAAAGACTCATATGTACCTAGAGTCAGAGGCCTCGATAAAGGAGTAAATCCATTCTCCTTCCACGAGTTGCGGTTCTTTACACTCACTTTCAGCATCGTGAATGAAATGAGACTAGGTATAGTTGAATAAACGGGTATTTCCTCCCACACAATCTAGTTACCAAATTTAAGTCAATTTGGTGAGTAATCAAAAGGATCTTCTCACTAATATAACTAGAACTATCACTGAAGATAATAAATACCCCCTCAGTAAACTCTACTTCTATCTTCTTCTCTTTTTCATATCTTGTCTGTCCTAATTTCCTCCAAAATTTATTTCCCAGAATACATTTATTAATTATGCGCTCATATACGAAATACTATTTGCACTGAATTCTGTATATATATATATAGATATATATCTATACCTACACCATAACTTAATTAGTAAAAGGGCAATAACTCTGTAAAATATAATGCACTTGTAACCCCTTTAGGATATGCACATCTCCTTTTAGTATAGAAGCTTCATGTCAAATTTTATTGAATTCCACTCAGTGGTTTGTAAGAAACAGGCCGGACAAAATATGGCTTCCGGCCGACAGACAGACTACAGACTCCTATATACCCCCTCTTCTTGGAAGGGGGTATACTTATTTTGAATTGTAGAATGTCCGATCCCCAGCAGGGTCTCACCAAAGACGACTAAGATAGTAATAATGGACCTCCATCCTTAACGCTAAGAATGATAAGGTATGGCTAGCATAACCACCGACTCGCTGGTGCCAGAATAAACTAGAGGTTGTTTTTGGGAAAAACGTATGTCTCCCCCAAGGGGTATTTGTCTGGCGGACTGTATTTTGTCAGTTAGTGATTTATTTTAAAAAAGGGCAATAACTCATCCAAAAGTAGGTCAAATTAAACGCCCTCGTAATATGCACAAGACATTGTACCGATGACTCCTGTGAAGTTTCATAGAAATGTGGCAAAGGGGTTGTGAGATGAAGGCCGGACAAAAATGAAATGGCAATTTTAAAACAAGAGGGCCATGATGGCCCTGGATCGCTCACCTTAATTATACAATGTACTGCAATGCAAAACACATCAAGGCAATTATTCTGAATGCAACCTCCACCTATATTTTTTACCTGATATGACCCATATTCCAACATGGACTAGATATCATCAAGACAACATTCTGACTAAGTTTCAACTTGCTCAAAGTAAAAATGCGGCCTCCGGAGTTTGAACAATATTTTCCTTTATTGACCTAGTTTCTGATCCAATATGACCCATATTTGAACTTGACCTAGATATAATTCAGACAAACATTCTGACCAAATTTCAAGCTGCTGAAGCAAACAATGCGGCATCCAAAGTGTTCACAAGATTTTCCTTCAATTTGATCTAGTGACCTAGTTTTTGATCCAGCATGACCCATATCCAAACTTGGCCTACATATCATCAAAAAAAACATTCTGATAAAATTTTATCATGCTGAAATTAAAAATGCAGTATCCAGAGTATTAACATGATTACCCTTCAATTTGGTCTAGTGACCTAGTTTTTAACCCGGCATGACCCATATCCGAACTTGGCCTAGATATCATTTATACAAACATTCTGACCAAATTTCAAATTGCTGAAGCAAAATATGCTGCTTTTACAGAGTTAACAAGATTTTCCCTCAAGTTGGCCTGGTGACCTAGTTTTTGACCCGACATGACCCATATTCGAACTTGGCCTAGATATCATTCAGCTCAATATTCTGAACAAATTTCGAGCCGCTGAAGCAAAACATGCGGCTTCTACAGAGTTAACAAGATTTCCCCTCAATTTGGCCTGGTGACCTAGTTTCTGACCCAATATGACCCATATTTGAACTTGACCTAGATATATTTAAGACAAACATTCTGACCAAATTTCAAGCTGCTGCAGCAAAAAATGCGGCATCAAAAGTTTTAACAAGATTTTCTTTCAATTTGACCTAGTGACCTAGTTTTTGACCCGGCATAACCCATATTCCAACTTGACCTAGATATTTTTAAGACAAACATTTTGACAAAATTTCAAACTGCTGAAGCAAAAATTGCGGCCTCTGGAGTGTTAACAAGATTTTCTTCAATTTGACCTAGTGACCTACTTTTTGACCCAACGTGACCCATGTTCGAACTTGACCTACATATCATCAAGACAAACATTCTGATAAAGTTTCAATATGCTCAAGTTGAAAATGTGGCCTCCAGAGTGTTAACAAGATTTTCCTTCAATTCGACCTAGTGACCTAGTTTTTGACCTCATATCGCCCAGTTTCGAACTTGTCCAAGATTTTATGGAGATGAACGTTCTGATAAACTTTCATGAAGATTGGATGCAAAATGTAGCCCGTAGAGTGTTAACAAGCTCAAATGTTGACGAAGGACGACGGACGACGCACGGACGCCGGACAAAATGTGATCCCAAAATTAGGTCAAATTAAACGCCCTCGTAATATGCGCAACTAGACGTTGTACCGATGACTCCTGTGAAGTTTCATAGAAATGTGGCCAAGGGGTTGTGAGATGAAGGCCGGACAAGAATGAAATGGCAATTTAAAAAAAGGGCAATAACTCATCCAAAAGTAGGTCAAATTAAACGCCCTCGTAATATGCGCAACAACACATTGTACCGATGACTCCTGTGAAGTTTCATAGAAATGTGGCAAAGGGGTTGTGAGATGAAGGCCGGACAATGGCAATTTTAAAAAAAGGGCAATAACTCAACCAAAATTAGGTCAAATTAAACGCCCTCGTAATATGCGCAACTAGACGTTGTACCGATGACTCCTGTGAAGTTTCATAGAAATGTGGCAAAGGGGTTGTGAGATGAAGGCCGGACAAGAATGAAATGGCAATTTTAAAAAAGGGCAATAACTCATTCAAAAGTAGGTCAAATTAAACGCCCTCGTAATATGCGCAACTAGACGCTGTACCGATGACTCCTGTGAAGTTTCATAGAAATGTGGCCAAGGGGTTGTGAGATAAAGGCCGGACAAGAAATGTGGACGTACAGACGGACACAATTTTAAAAAAGGGCAATAACTCATCCAAAAGTGGCTCAAATTAAACGCCCTCGTAATATGCGCAACTAGACGTTGTACCGATGACTCCTGTGAAGTTTCATAGAAATGTGGCAAAGGGGTTGTGAGATGAAGGCCGGACAAGAATGAAATGGCAATTTTAAAAAAAGGGCAATAACTCATCCAAAAGTAGGTCAAATTAAACGCCCTCGTAATATGCGCAACTAAACGTTGTACCGATGACTCCTGTGAAGTTTCATAGAAATGTGGCAAAGGGGTTGTGAGATGAAATGGCAATTTTAAAAAAGGGCAATAACTCATCCAAAAGTAGGTCAAATTAAATGCCCTCGTAATATGCGCAACTAGAAGTTGTACCGATGACTCCTGTGAAGTTTCATAGAAATGTGGCTAAGGGGTTGTGAGATAAAGGCCGGACAATTAATGTGGACGTACAGACGGACACAATTTTAAAAAAGGGCAATAACTCATCCAAAAGTAGCTCAAATTAAACGCCCTCGTAATATGCGCAGCTAGACGTTGTACCGATGACTCCTGTGAAGTTTCATAGAAATGTGGCAAAGGGGTTGTGAGATGAAGACCGGACAAGAATGAAATGGCAATTTTAACAAAAGGGCAATAACTCATCCAAAAGTAGGTCAAATTAAACGCCCTCGTAATATGCGCAACTAGACGTTGTACCGATGACTCCTGTGAAGTTTCATAGACATGTGGCAAAGGGGTTGTGAGATGAAGACCGGACAAGAATGAAATGGCAATTTTAAAACAAGAGGGCCATGATGGCCCTATATCGCTCACCTGATTTAATAGAACTTCAATAGTTTTCAAAGTTTTTACTCTTTTTAGGCCAATACTTTTGGACAAGAAGATTTTTAAAGTTTTAACAATGCACATATAAGGAAAACAAGCTCCGCCCCCTGGCGGCCATGATTTTCAACGGATAAAAAATATTTAAACAATCTTGGTAAAGGGTGCCCCAAGGAACATTTGTGCAAAATAATTTTTAAATTGGGCCAGTACTTTTGGACAAGAAGATTTTTTAAAGTTTTAACAATGCACATATAAGGAAAACAAGCTCCGCCCCCTAGCCCCCATGTTTTTCAACGGATTGGAAATATTTGTACAATCTTGGTAAAGGGTTCCCCAAGGAACATTTGTGCAAAATAATTTTTAAATCGGGCCAGTTCTTTTGGACAAGAAGATTTTTAAAGTTTTAACAATGCACATATAAGAAAAACTAGCTCCGACGCCTGGCGGCCATGCTTTTCAACGGATCGGAAATATTTGAACAATCTTGGTAAAGGGTGCCCTAAGGAACATTTGTGCAAAATAATTTTCAAATTGGGCCAGTACTTTTGGACAAGAAGATTTTTAAAGTCTTAACAATGCACATATAAGGAAAACAAGCTCCGCCCCCTGGCGGCCATATTTTTCAACGGATCAAAAATATTTGAACAATCTTGGTAAAGGGTGCACCAAGGAACATTTGTGCAAAAAAAAATTCAAATCGGCCCAGTACTTTTGGACAAGAAGATTTTTCAAAGTTTAACAATGCACATATAAGGAAAACAAGCTCCGCCCCCTGGCGGCCATGTTTTTCAACGGATTGGAAATATTTGAACAATCTTGGTAAAGAGTGTCCCAAGGAACATTTGTGCAAAATAATTTTCAAATCGGGCCAGTACTTTTGGACAAGAAGATTTTTAAAGTTTTAACAATGCACATATAAGGAAAATAAGCTCCGCCCCCTGGCGGCCATGTTTTTCAACGGATCGGAAATATTTGAACAATCTTGGTAGAGGGTACCCCAAGGAACATTTGTGCAAAATAATTTTCAAATCGGGCCAGTACTTTTGGACAAGAAGATTTTTTAAGATTTGGTAATTTTCCCCTTTTCTGATGCCGCAGCAACCAAAGTTCTACTTGGAATTAATTTCTTTGAACAACTTTGAAAGAGGACTACCTAAGGACCATTCCTGTGAAGTTATTTTGAAATCTGTTCATTGGTTTAGTAGAAGAAGTCATTTGTAGGAAATTGTTAACAGACGACGACACAGACAACGACGGACGCCGGACGGTGAGTGATCACAAAAGCTCACCTTGCACTTCGTTTTTAGGTGAGCTAAAAAGGGCAATAACTCATCCAAAAGTAGGTCAAATTAAACGCCCTCGTAATATGCGCAACTAGACGTTGTACCGATGACTCCTGTGAAGTTTCATAGAAATGTGGCAAAGGGGTTGTGAGATGAAGGCCGGACAAGAATGAAATGGCAATTTTAAAAAAGGGTAATAACTCATCCAAAAGTAGGTCAAATTAAATGCCCTCGTAATATGCGCAACTAGAAGTTGTACCGAAGTCCTGTGGCCAAGGGGTTGTGAGATAAAGGCCGGACAAGAAATGTGGACGTACAGACAGACAGACGGACAGACGGACAGACAGACAGACAGACGGCGCAGGCAAAAGCAATATGTCTCCTCCGGAGGGGGGGGGGGGAGACATAATGAACCAGTAGTACCGATAACTTGCATAGGGAAACACCGTGATATAACTGGACAATTCTTGTAAGCGGCTAAAAACTCTTATTTATGTTATAACAATAGAAAGATTTGTGTCTGAAAGAAAGACTTATGGACACGAGATATGCTTCTTGCCTAGAGCTTCGTCTGACAAGCAACCTATAGGTGGCGCTAGCTATTCCAACATTAGGGGATCTGCGAACAGTTTAAATTCAGCTCGACCTGTATATCATCGTCGGACACCAACAACTGTAGGTGTCCTACGATGCCTATATATATGCAATGCTCATTGCTGGACCGGTAGGAGCTGGCTAAATGGGTCTGAACCGTTGAAGCCAATACAACTCTTGAGCTCGAGCAGGTGGTGTGGTATTGTCCAACCTTCTTTTTTGGGACCAATATCATCTTTCCTGTAACCTTAGTCGTTTATATGACCTTAATCGTTGAAAGCGGCATAGAACCCAAAATAAATACAAACATAGTATATATGTAGTCTGATTTGGAGTGGCATACTCTATAATTGATGAAAATTCATACGCTAACTTAGCCCCATTTTAAATTAGACATGAATATTCGTATAAATATTATTGATGCATTTTTCCTTGATTGATGGATAACACAGGATATTCCTCTTCACATTCTGATCACAGGCTTATAAATATCTCTATTGAAGTTGTGATCCTATAACCATTTCCCAAATGCATCAAACCTGCAGCAGACACTTTTGAAATGATATTGGCCAAAATTTGCAAATCTTTATACATGAGGTCCAACCTTCAAGTCAAGTTTGAGGAATAAAGCTCCGGGCATTGTTTAGTTATCACTCGGACAAGCTTGGTCACTGTGACCTTGACCTTTCACATGATGACCTCACAATAGGTGTCATCTACTGGTCACCCCCCCAGCATCCATGTTAAGTTTTAGGGTCATGGGTGCATGCAATGTTGAGTTATTACTCGGACAAAATTTCGCGTTAAAGGTCACTGTGACAAGCTTTTCAGGTTCAAGGTCACTGTGACCTTGACCTTTGACCCAAATTGCTGTTCACCCAGGTTTGTAACACATCAGGCCTACTGTACATAATGTGCCATTATGATGTCATGTTTACGAGTATGTTTAATGCTAAATAATTTACATTGACTTCCATTTCATGGGAAGCTGCAACAACTGACTTTCTTACAGACGTTTACGGACATGGATGTATGCAGAAGATAAGATATTATTTTTAATCACTTATTTGATAAAAAGTAATTAATCTTTACAAGTTTGAAATACAATATGTATTTATTAACCCTTTCACATATACATACCCTTTCTGACACATCTGCAGCAGAAAACTTTTTGGGAAACAAATGTGACAAAAGGAGAAGTTGCTCGAGACAAGCAATTTTTTATTTTGCCACAATGTTTTCAATTTTATTCAAAGTTTCCATATGTTTGTATAAAAATATTTTTAAATTCATCTGCTGCAGATTTGTTGTATGTTGGAAATGGTTAACTTACAATTTTCAAGTTGAGAGTTTCTAAACAAAAATTGTCCTAAAGATGCATTTAAAGGTTCAAAGAGGAAACTATTAAATAAAGATTCCATCTGATATGATATTTTTTGAGAAATATCTATGAAAGCATTTCAAGATAAATAATGTAATTCTGGAAAAATGAAAGAATCTTGTATATATTTAATTACATTCTTGAAGAAAAAAAGAGTAATAAACATTGTAAGAAAATTTGGAATTGCTCTGTTTTTCTACAATGTGTTTTAACTCTTTCCCACCTACAGATGCATTCTGAAGCAGACGACTTTTGAAAACATTGTGACCAAAGGATGAATTGCTTATGATGACGCCTTTCCAGCAGACATGAGCAATTTGTCTTTTTGTCATTTGTTTTCAACTCTTTATAATTATTATACGTACATTTACAGAGAATATCCATATTTTTCAAATGGAATAAGAATTACTGATTTACAAGTAATTGCAAATTCTTACCCATTGAAGGACTTCGGTGAAAACAACAAATATTTGCACATGGGGAGATTGCCAATACAAGTGTTCTGTATAAAGAGTCAACCAGCCATGATATAGTACAGTCTTGAAACAGTGTTGAAAAGCATTGTTCTCAGGAATGATCAAGGAAAACTTGTCAAGTTGTCGACATTTTGTCCTGGAACAGCTCTTGAGGAATTTCTTCTGTCCCCTTAAATGTTTTCAGCATATGTCTGCTACAGAGGGGTCTTCAATCTTCCGAACTAGGGAAAGTGCTTAACCCTTTCCCTCATACAACAATTCTGCAGCAGACAACTTTGAATGTATTTTGTCAAAACATAGAAAATCTCCATAATTGAATGGATAACCTATGACGAAAAGTGGAAAACATTGTGGCAAAAGGAGAAATTGCACGTCTTGTGCAATTTCTTCATTTGTCACTATGTTTTCAAAAAGCTGTCTGCTGCAGAGGCGTATGAAAGCGTTTATATGAGGGAAAGTGCTTTAAACTAAATGAAACTGTAATGACAATTAATGTATCAAAAAAAACAAGTGTCCTTTATCTTTGTATGAAGATGGATGAATGAATTGAAACAAGCTGCTGATTTAAGTGCCTGTCCTCATGGGTGGGGAGACTAGTATCACACCATCTCCACGGACAAACAACATCGGGATATTTCTTTTCGTAGACTGAAAATAAACAAAAATTAAAATACAATGAGTGTGTATGATTGATTGATTGGGGTTTAGTCCATTACTTCATATGACTTTTCATAGGTCGTCTGCTTGACAATCATCAGACAAACAATTTTATATCGCAACAAGAGGGCCATGATGGCCGTATATCGCTCACCTGATTTAATAGAACTTCAATAGTTTTCAAAGTTTTATACTCTATACATATAAGGAAAACAAGCAACCCTCCCTGGTGGCCATGTTTCTCAACGGATCAGACTTATTTGAATAACCTTGGTAGAAGGTCACCCAAGGAACATTTGTGCCAAATAATTTTTAAATCAGGCAGGTGCTTTTGGACAAGAAGATTTTTAAAGTTTTAACAATGCACATATAAGGAAAACAAGCCCCGCCCCTGGTGGCCAAGTTTTTCAATGGATCGGATTGATTTGAACAATCTTGGTAGAAGGTCCCCCAAGGAACATTTGTGCCATTTTATCTTTAAATCAGGCTAATACTTTTGGACAAGAAGATTTTTAAAGTTTTAACAATGCACATATAAGGAAAACAAGCTCCGCCCTCTGGCAGCCATGTTTTCAACGGATGGGAAATATTTGAACAATCTTGGTAGAGGGTACCCCAAGGAACATTTGTGCAAAATAATTTTCAAATCAGTACATTACTTTTGGACAAGAAGATTTTTTGGAGATTTGGCAATTTTCCCCCTTTTCTGATGCCACAGCAACCAAAGTTCTACTTGGAATTAAATTCTTTGAACAACTTTGAAAGAGGACCACCTAGGGACCATTCCTGTGAACTTATTTTGAAATCTGTCAATTGCTTTAGTAGGAGAAGTCGTTTGTAGGAAATTGTTAACAGACGACGACGACGACGGATGCCGGATGATCACAAAAGCTCACCTTGCACTTCGTGCTTAGGTGAGCTAATAAAAGGTGAAATTGCTTGTTTTCAGCAATTTCACCCTTTATTGTAATGTTTACAAAAGTCGTCTACAACAGCAGACGTCAAATGTTATTTGTGCGAAGTAACGGATTAATACTTTCAACAATTTTTCAGTCATATCATGGCGTCAAGTACACCTACTCATGCGTTTCCAGGCTATCTCATACCAGTACTCCACACAACAGTCTTTTCAAGCAACTGGCTGCTTTTCCACATAGACTGTTAGCCCATTGGTGGAAGACGAAGGACGCTTGTATAATACAAGTGACTTTTGTCAAACGTCGGAAAGAATGTTGGCTGAGCTGGGGTTCAAACTCACAACCCTTGGATTGACATCCCGCGTCCCTGCCGACTAAGCTACCAGGGCTCGGCTAGGGGGTTTGAAGAAACACATGTCTTGCCTGCCAATATATCAGTAAGTAATATCATGACGGAGAAGTGATCCCGAGGTGTCTCACTGCCAAGAGACAAAAACCATGTAGATTTTACCAAATTCAAAACATAACATCTATAACAAACAATTCCGAAAGGTGACCAAGTTCAAGGCGAAAAAACTCTTAGAACATTGTGTACCAAGCTTCATCAAAACCATCTTATAAATTAAAGAAGAAATTAGTCCTGTTAATTGCGTTTTTCGATACTGACGATAAAACCAAGACTCCAACTGATAGACCGCATATGTCCGAGTTTACATTTGTGAAAAAACATTTTTTAATAGCAATTTGTCATATTCTAAAATTAGCAAGATAACCCATGACTAAAAGTGGAAAACATTGTGACAAAAGGAGAAATTGCTCGTTTTGAGCAATTTCTTCTTTTGTCACTATGTTTTCAAAAAGCTGTCTGCTGCAGACTGAGAGGTGTCAGAAAGCGTCTATATGAGGGAAAGGGTTAAATTAAGATTGGACAACAAATATGACATCTATAGTGTTCATAAGGTAATTGAAATAAACCATCAATTTTAGGGCAATAACTTGTTAAAAAGGTAAATCGATTTTAAAGAGGGTTATCTCTCTTTCCATTTAACTTAAAACTAGAATGCGTAGAATTTATGAATTCAAGAAAGAATAACTTTGGTGTCATGTAATTTAAAACTAGAATGAAAAGAATTTATGAATTCAAGAAGAACTAGAACTATCACTGAAGATGATAAATACCCCCTAAACAGCACATTGACCTACACCATAACTTAATAAGTAAAAGGGCCATAACTCTGTAAAATAACATGCAATTGTAACCCCTTTAAGATATGCTCATCTCCTCTTGGTATAGAAGCTTCATGTCAAATTTTATTGAATTCCACCCAGTGGTTTGTAAGAAATAGGTCGGACAAAATATGGCTTCCGACCGACCGACCGAAAACCCGACACAGTGACTCCTATAATATACCCCTCTTCTTCGACAGGGGTATAATAACTTAGGTGTTCCTAAACTAATGTTAATGAAACATGCTGCCTGACATTTCCCTATGGTGATTAACATTTCCATTAATTTTAAATCAAAATACATCCAACAATGCCGTAGCTTCATGGCGTGCGATGGACAGACAATGCCAAATAAATATCCCATCCGCTTCTGCAGGGGGATAATAGGGATTTAAGAACAAGGCAATTACCAGTATCATTAGTAAGTTGATCCTGACACTGGCACATCTGCCATGAATCATGTTATCCCCTTAATTCTGAATACAAGGGAAAACACCTTTTTCAACAACAAGAGCTGTCCGTAAGACAATGTGATCGACTATGCCACCACCACCGCTTATTGGTTACCGAGACATGGACTCTTAACGTAGTTGCATGCAAAACTTAAACTAAGTCAAATAATAAAAGGGCCACAATTTGCATGATGGAGTTATCTTACTTGATTGTATACATAGGTGTGATGGTTGGGAAGGGTTGTATAAAGTTTCATTGCAATGCATCAAGTAGTTACTGAAATATGGAGTTGCATGCATAACCTTGTCTGATGATGTAGGTTATGAGGGAGTTGTATAGCTAGCCTTTTCTTTGAAAGTCGAACTAAAAAGAGGCATTACTAAATCATTATTAAAGCCAGAGGTATGTGACTTGGTATAGCAGGGCTCTCACGAGGGGGCGATTTGGGCGAAGTGGTCGCCTAAAAGTTTCTGACTTCGCCCATTCACTCGATCAAAGCGAAGTCGACTTCGCCCAAAATCTCAGTCAAAGCGAAGTTGACTTCGCCGACAATTTTGTACTAGCATCGGACACTGTTAAAATGATCACGGTCACGCACCATGTCGAATCGATGTAGGCCTATACAGTTCGATATACACAGTTGCGTAATCAGTTATTTGACAACTGAGAGTGTATATCCATTAAAAGCTGAAGAATCGAATCATTTAACACACACAATGACGTAGAACCAATCAAAATCGTGCACTTTAGTCTAATTTGCATAATCAAAGTACCGATTGTCATATCAAATAGTATGACGCCCCCTGATAAAACATTAAATACGTATCCGATGTAAATGAGATGGAAGTCGAATTATGTTTTAACCCTTTCAATAGTATAAATAATATTATGAATCTATTCATGGTTTAATGAGATAATCGTCTTCAATAATTGAGAAAATGAGATTTGTTAGAGATTTTTTTAGGGGTTTCATAATAAATGCTGTAGCATGGGGGTGTCATACTATTTGGAATTAACCAATCAAAAGACAATACCTCAATTCTACTTGTAAAGAGTGTGTATGTTTAGCCGATACAAATAATTTACGTTGTTTATGACACTTACGACAGACTAATTTACAAAATGCCTGAAACCTTTACACAGCGAGTAAAATGTAGCTTCATTAATTATATTTCGGCGACTTTAGAACACAATGTTCGGATCGCAAACCCGATACAAATAATTTACATTGTTTATGACACTTACGACCGACTTCTTTATAAAATGCCTGACACACGGAATGGCGAGTAAAAGGTAGCTTCATTAATAATTTCTGCGACATTAGAACATAATGTTCGGATCGCAACTACTCTTAGGGAAAAACAATTTTAGAACTTCATGTGATAATCATAATTAAAATAAAATAATAAAACATTCATCTTTGTTTAAGTAAATGTGTTCTATCCCAAACGATGCGATGCGGTTACGACGCGTAACGACACAAAAAGAGATGTAAATTCTCCCTTAAGTCTCCCCACTTCTCCCTAAAGTCTCCCCACTTCGCCCTAAAATTTAAGCCTAGTGAGAGCCCTGTATAGACATGCTCTTTATTTCATTATAGGCAGAATAGATGTGATGGTTGTGAAGCATTGTATAAAGTTTAAAAAAAAACACAAACATTGATTCATAAGAGAACAAATCCTAAGAAATACCTTATAAATTTCTTCATATGTCTCCTCGTCTATTTCAACAGTTGTCACTGTTTCTTCTACATCTCCCATTATCATATTTAAATGCTGGTCATAAGCCTACAAAAAAAACAAAAATTTTAATTCACTGGATTTATAAATGCATAATAAATATGGTTAACTAGTCATAACATATAACAAATCTGCAACAGAGGACTTCAAATCAAACAAATCAAGGCAAGTATGAAAAATCCCTATGAGAGATTGATTTTTAAATAGAATTCAAATTGCTTGTTTTGAGCGTCAGAAAGCGTCTATATGAGGGAAAGGGTTAACTAGTCATATTATTTTCCAACATATAACAAATCTGCAACAGACGCTTTCAAACGCATCTAGGCATATATGAAAAATATGAAAGTATGATTATTAAATAGGATTAAAAACATTGTGTCTGTATGTGGAAAAGGGTTTATCATTAATTTCATGATATATACAAGTGGCAAGATGACACTAAATTAATCCCCTGAGTGATGGTATAGTAGTAATTGTGTAACTGATTATGCAGTGCGGATTCTAATCAAGAGTTGGAAATTAAGTAAAATGAGTAGACTTTGTAAGCAAAGCAACATTGTATGAGAAAGGATATTTTTAACCTTTTTATTGTATATTTTGATATTTTCTATTTAAGATCCGTGTTGTTGTTATGTGTTTTAAACGCTTTGCGCATTTAGAAAATAAACAACTGTTTTGTTTAAATTTACTTGCATACAATTTATCACGCAATTATTGTCCTTTCAGATGCTTGCCACGGTAGTGGAAAATAAAAAATATATGGTCCCATTTTATTCAACCCATTTCATTTCGCCTTGAAATAAAATTGTTGGCTAAATTAAACCATAAGATGTGTATCTAACATCTTTCTAACAGTTGCTTTAATACAGAAAAGTGTGTCTTTCCTCTTTCCTGGTATTTTCATACGAATATTTTTGTTATCTATTAACCCTTTCCCTCATAAGACAATTCTGCAGCAGACAACTTTGAACATATTTTGTCAATAAGTGGAAAATCTCTATAATTGAATGGATAACCTATGACTAAAAGTGGAAAACATTGTGTCAAAAGGAAAAATTGCTTTTTTTGAGCATTTTCTTTTTTTGTCATTATGTTTCCAAAAAGCTGTCTGCTGCAGAGGCGTCTATATGAGGGAAAGGGTTAAGATTTAGATTCCATTTTACCACACAGTAAAGTAAACACACATCTTCTAATTTCACATCTGAGAGTTGCCTCTTAATTTTGTTGATAATGTGTTATTGAGATAAACTTATATAGATTGTCAGTTCTAAGCAACTAGGTCTATTATAGTGTATGTCATGTAGCGAAACTACAAATAGTGTTGGCATTGATCAACATGTCACATAATTACGTCAAAATGTATGTATGTATTTACACAATGCTAGCGCTATAATTATAAATAGAGGTTGGATGCAAGCTCTTTGTAATGTTACTGTATGGAAATAGTTCCGTCCTTCGCAACATGTGAAAACAAGAGCTGTAAGAGGACAGCACGCTCGACTATATGCCGCTTATTCACATAAAGCACTATTTCATTATATTGCACTTAAGTACTATTAAATCATATTATATACTCTATATGTAAAAGCAACTGAATAGATACATGTATACATTTAAATATATATAAGTCAATCAAGGGCCATAACTCCATATTTAGAATACATCTAACCTAATAGTACGATGGTCCTTAACAAATGTGTGAAATATGAAGTGATTTGAATGATGAAACTTTAACGTTGAGCTAAACGCAAATTTATATTAAACCTGACCGAGTCCAAAAATAGCAAAACTTTAAAAAAATGTTTTACAAATGTTTGACACCAAAACCCGTTTGATATGTTGAAGAATTATATTTGATAAATGCATGATCACAATTATAAAGGAATGTAACCAAAAAGTATGAATTTATCTAAAATTCTCAAAACAAAACAAATCATGTTTTTTACCCCCAAAAAGTCACACTCAGCATCTTCAACATACAATGTGAAGAAAGGTATTATATGTAATTGTATTCCAAATATGAAAGCCCTAACACAAGTACTTATTGAGAAAGATTAAAAAATTAAAGGAAATTGCCAACTTGACCTAAAACTTTAACCATCCATAAGTATTTTACCGCAAAAAGAAGGTCACACTCAGCATCTTAAGCAAACAATATGAATAGATGTATTAGATGTAATTATATTCCAAATATGAAAGCCCTAGCATAAGTAATATTGAGAAAAAGTTAAGAAAAATAATCCTTCAACCACTCAAAATCATGATTTTTACCCCAAAAAGAAGGTCACACTCAGCATCGTCAGCATTCAATGTGAAGAAAGGTATTAGATGTAACTATATTCCAAATAGTTAAGCCCTAGCACAAATACTTATTGAGAAAAAGTAAAAAATTAAATGAAAATGCCAACTTGTCCTAAAACTTTAACCACCAAAAATCATGTTTTTTACCCCAAAAAGAAGGTCACACTCAGAATCTTCAGCATATTATATGAAGAAAGGTATTAGATGTAATTATATTCCAAATATGAAAGCCCTAGCACAAGTACTTATTGAGAAAAAAATAAATAATCCAACTTGCCCTAAAACTTTAACCACCAAAAATCATGTTTTTTACCCCAAAAAGAAGGTCAAACTCAGCACCTTTAGCATTCAATATGAAGAAAGGTATAAGATGTAACTATATTCCACAAATACTTATTTAGAAAAATTAAAAAATTAAATGAAAATGCCAACTTGCGCTAAAACTTTAACCAGACGCCGACGCCGGGCCAGTAGTAAAGCTCTCATATTCTTCGAATAGTCAAGCTAATGATCAGAGTATAATGTCACAGCATGCAATATCTTTCAAAATGTGCAACATCGACAGATAGTGAGAAACTGCATACTTTTTATTTATCATATGGAAAATAGATAAAACAATATCAAAGTATACAATAATAGGAGATATGGCTTGGACAAGTATTAAATAGGTATGGTCAATGTCACAATGACCCAATTTTAGTAAACAACACACCATCCTCCCAAGATGCATGTGCATACCAAATGTGGTATCTCTATGTGAAATGGTATAAGATATATACGGCCTGGACAAGGTTATGCAAAAGGATTGATTGATGGACAAGGTGAAAATGAGACTCCCACAGGACTCTTGCTGGGGGACGCATAAGTGTTGATGACCAATATTAATATAAATTGAGGTTATGAATATCTTACGTTAAGTCTTCCCCTCAGCTCTCTGTCATTCCTCATCTTTACATAAATTCTTTCATCTAAACTCAGTCGAATCAGGTCCAAGGGTTCCTCAACTGTTTGTACTGGAACAGGCTGTGATAGTGAAAATAGTGATTCTGAATGCTATAGAGGATAGTTGTTGTCTAAGGCAGTGTATTTTCAAAATTTCTTTCATCTCATGAAATGCAACCTGATGGCCTTGTTTTTTAAATGAGAATCATTCAATGCATAGGAATATTTTAAACAAACTTTCTTAAGTTTTGTAGGTTGACTTGTGTGTATGGTTCTTTGATGAAAAAAAATTACACATTTAAAAAAATAAGTCAGTACAATTTATAATCAGAACTATAAAGTATACTACTGGTCCCAATTGTCCTGACAATAGTTTTGCATAGAACGACGGCGCATATGCTCATTTTTCATATATTTTCATCTATGTAAACAAACATGCGAAAGTCCAAATGATTTGGAATATCCTGACACCAGCGAGTTAGTCGTATTTCTAGGGTGCCGGTGAATTTGTAACCTGGTGAACTCATAACCTGTATATTTTGGTGAATTCGTACCCTGGTATAAGTGAGTTCGTAACCTATCATAAATGTTTATGTAACCTTTGTAATTTTTACATTTATTTTGCAGAATTTGTGTTTACAAACTATTTTTTATTATATTTTGATGTAATATTATTAATAAATAATTAAAAAGTTAAAGATTACGGCCATATAGTTGGCGGTTTTGTGATAATTAACGAAGTGTCAGTTGTTAGTTAGGTGTGAACATATCAAAGAAAATTACTTGACACGTTAGAGATTATCTAGATTGGCGTTTAATTATTTCTCGGCATGTGTTAAAGTTTGGGTTGAGTCTTTCGTTGCATACAAAAAAAGATACATGTATAAAATGTTTATACACAGATATTGTGAACTCATTATTGATTAAGATTGCACTGATGAAATTATTATTTTTCTCCTCATCTAAAATACTTAGGATTCACTCTAATTAATATATAAGTGATTAATAACACGGCTAATCAAATAAATTGATGAATGCAATTAAAACAGATAGTCAGACATTCCAATTAAATATTCTTGTTTTTCACAAACTGTTAGTATATAATTCGACAAGTTTAATTGATAAAAGGCGCCTCGTCATCTCAATTATCTAGGATTATCACACCTCATGCATCAAATAGGATATTATTAATTGCAAATAAGAACAATGTGCAATATTAATAAATAAATCGTTATTAATCACATATTAGTTAACTTGTACTAAAAAAAATACAATATATATCAAATGTGGGATGATTTTCAATAGGTTACGAATTCACTTAGGGTTACGAATTCACCAAAATATACAGGTTACGAGTTCACCAGGTTACGAATTCACTGTAACTCGTATTTCTACCCCCCCCCCCCCCCCCCCCCCCCCTCATGTAACTCGTATTTCTACCCCCCCCCCCCCCCCCCCCCCCCCCCCCTCATGTCTGGGTCGTTCAGAAAGAACAAAATATGATAGTGCTATATGAATTGCTTCCCTCTGACAACATAGTCCTTAAAATGTTAATGAAATGTCAAAAGAAAATGATAAAATAAATAACAGCCACGAATACACATTACAAA
This sequence comes from Serripes groenlandicus, assembly GCA_031761405.1. Classification (NCBI taxonomy): domain Eukaryota; kingdom Metazoa; phylum Mollusca; class Bivalvia; order Cardiida; family Cardiidae; genus Serripes; species Serripes groenlandicus. The sequence goes on along the minus strand of JASEVX010000007.1, from coordinate 49,649,754 downwards.
CGCAAATATATTATTTTTAATTGACACCATTATTAAATAGACATGCTTACCAAGTGTAAACGTTATACTTTTTACTAATAACGTATACAATGGAAGCGAATTACAACCGGTTAAATGTTTAATTCGCCTTTAATTAATATAAATTCAAACCTGATCACCATCTTCCGCCATGTTGGAGAATTATGGTCATTTCGTGCCATTACCACTTCGTACCAATACCATTTCGTACCCGCATACTTTTCGTATAAATCGTCAAATCGATACAATTCTGTTAGTCATATCGTTACCATTCGAAACCTATCAGTCAAATCGTAAACAGTGTATTCATGATTAAATGATAATTTACAAGCAGGGTATATGTTTATACAATGTGTTAAAAGTATGTGTAGGCCTATGTTTCTGTTGTAGTGGACACAGGGTGAATTAAACAATGATTATATGCCAAAAGACCGATATCTCCAGATACTTGTATACAGTTCTTTTTTATAAAACTAATGATTATTTTCTATGAATAATGAAATGGGAGGTATTTTGTGTAGCTAAGTTGTAAAACAAGAGGGCCATGATGGCCCTATATCGCTCACCAGATTTAATAGAACTTCAATAGTGTTCAAAGTTTTTACTCTTAACATATAAGGAAAACAAGCAACTCCCCTGGTGGCCATGATTTTCAACGGATCGAATTTATTGGTAGAAGGTCACCCAAGGAAAATTTGTGCCAAATAATTTTTAAATCAAGCAGGTGCTTTTGGACAAGAAGATTTTTAAAGATTTTACAATGCACTTATAAGGAAAAAATGCAACGCCCCTGGTGGCCATGTTTTTCAACGGATCGGATTTATTTGAATAACCTTGGTAGAAGGTCACCCAAGGAACATTTGTGCCAAATTATTTTTTAATCAGGCAGGTGCTTTTGGACAAGAAGATTTTTAAAGAATTTACAATGCACTTATAAGGAAAAAAAGCCCCACCCCTGGCGGCCATGTTTTTCAATGGATCGGATTAATTTGAATAATCTTGGTAGAAGGTCCCCCAAGGAACATTTTGCCAAATTATCTTTAAATCGGGCAAGTACTTTTGGACAGGAAGATTTTTGAAGATTTTACACACACATATAAGGAAAACAAGCCCCGCCCCTGGTGGCCATGTTTTTCAATAGATCGGATTAATTTGAACAATCTTAGTAGAATGTCTCCCAAGGAATATGCGTGCCAAATTATCTTTAACTCAGGCCAGTTCTTTTTGACAAGAAGATTTTTAAAGATTTGACAATGCACATATAAGGAAAATAAGCTTCGCAGCTAGGCGACCATTTTTTTTTCAACGGATCGGTCCAATTTGAACAATCTTGGTAGAGGGTTACCCAAGGAACATTTGGTCAAAATTATTTTCATATTCAGGCCAGTACTTTTGGACTAGAAGATTTCTAAAGTTTTGACAATTTTCCCCTTTTCTGATGCAGCAGCAATCAAAGTTCTACTCGGAATTAAATTATTTGAACAACTTTACAAGAGGACCACCTAAGGAACATTCCTGTGAAGTTATTTTGAAATCAGTCCATTGGTTTAGTAGGAGAAGTCATTTGTAGGAAATTGTTAACATACGGACGTACATACGACGCAGGACGACGACGACGCCAAGACGAAGACGACGGACGCCGGACGGCGAGTGATAAAAGCTCATCTCGCACTTCGTGCTTAGGTGAGCTAACAAGAGGGCCACGTTGGCCCTAAATCGATCACCTGAGAGATCGTAGACCTTCTAGATTAGTATCAAATGTGTAACAGCTGATAATTTGATCAAGAATGGAAATGTAACTGCAATAAATGGACACTGTAAATGAAACAGTTAATCAGTAAAGGATATGTATTAGGCATTACATCTTTGAACATTTTGAAAGAGAACCACCAAAGGAACATTCATTTGTTCAAAGTTTGGTTGATATTGGCCCAATGGTTTAGGAGGAGATGTCGTTTGACGATAAAAGTTTATTTTGACCAATCTTATTATCTTAGAAACACACAAGAACTTCAATAAGAATTGAATTATATAGTTTTGTCATTTTCCCATTTTCTAATGCTGCTTGGCCGCAATGTTTTTAAACCAATCATAGTTTAAACTTCTTTTTTGTAGAGGGTCACACAAGGAACATTTCTACCAAATCATCATGGAATTGGACAAGTGGATTCAGAGAAGAAGAATTTCAAATTTTGGATAATTTTCTCCCTTTCTGATGCTACAGCAACCAAAATTCTGCTTAGAATTTATATCTTTGGATTTTAAAAATAGAAAACGAGTTTAATTATACGCAAATTATCACATATCAAATTCCACGTGTTCATTTCTTTATCGAGTAGGTATTATCTTATTTAATTATTTCCTCTTGAAGTTATTTTTTTCTTTTAAAATGTACTTTTCATCCAATCAAAACGTTTCGTTAACCCGTATTATCCAATAAGCGTTCAGCACCTGGAGTCGAGAGGCTGAAGAATGTGTTAATCGTTCTCGCCAGACGGTGCTAAAACTTGAAAACATCTAGGCAAAAGTGTGATATAATCTCTTTATAAGAAATGTTGATTATTGAAAAGGGTTGAAAACATTGTGGCAAAAGGGGAAATTGCGCGTTTTGAGCAATTTCTCCTTTTGTCACAATGTTTAAAGTATTAGAATATTACTCCTATATTGTAAAGGAATGATGGAAATATGAACCGGAAATACAATTATTTACACCGGAAAGTCTTTCATATTGTATCTTAAGACTTAGAGTGTTTATAGATAAACAATTTTGTGATGTGTTAAAAAAATGTATTCAGAGCAAACAATCATAAAAACATCAGTCTGTAGACTGTTTATCGTTGATACAATACAATACAATACAATACAAAATATGTTATTTGCAATCATGTACAAGCAGTACAAATAACACAATTCAGAGAATATAATGTAATGTGATGTTGTAGTTTCAATAAGTCAGATAGTGTTGAGAAGGTTTGTTATTAAATGATCTTAACATCCATATGGATAGCACAATGTGTATGTTACAGGCTAGCTATGATAACTATTAAAATATGTTGAATTCTATTAATTGTGTATAGAGATTGTTAGTATATAAGAACAGAATGCATTGTTTACTTATTTGTGATAGCTTCATTTCTTCTTTTATTAGCATAATAGATGAATTTAGAAATATTAAAAATTTCTTTTTTATTTGAAAACATAAGAGTTGTAAATTTGTTTACTGTTGGCCACTTGCAGAAATACGGTTTTAAGAACTTTGAACGCAAAATATAGAGAAAGGGACATACGAGAAGGAAGTGGTATTCGCTTTCAACTACATTTTGATTACATAACTTACATGTTCTTTCTGATCTTTGGATATTACGATGCCTTCCTTTTTCTATTTCTAAATTATGAGATGATGTTCGAAAATTGCATAATGCTATTCTTAATTTTCTATCATGTATATTGTTTAAGTAATCCTCTTGATTGAAAGAATGTTTGAATAATCTGTAATAGGACAGACGCTCAGAATTGTTAATGTTTGAATACCAAGATTGGTAGTATTGATCAAATATGCGTTGTTTTAATGAACAAAATGTTATTAATTCACTGTTTTGTTGTATCCAACAGTTATTATGTCCTAGTGATTGTAAAAGAATTTTAACACGATGGGCCCAATTAAGTCCTGTATAAGTAATATTGTTATTAGCATCATTGTTAAGCATATTGTATATACAATTTTAGTGATATTATTATCTGGTAATTTTAGTATTTTAAACCAATAGCAGATCATGTTACATTGTCTTATAATTCTTAAAGGTACTCTTCCAAGTTCTCCATATATACTTGATAAATTGGTTGATTTTCTAACACATATAATACTTCTACAAATCTGTTGTGTATACCGTCTACATCTGTGCCGATATGGTATGACCATATTTCAGTGGCATAGTGAATGACAGGTAATACTAATGAGTCAAATAACTCACATTTTTTTATTTATACTGAACTAAAATGTGTTGAAAACAGAAATTAAACCATGTAATGATCTAGAAGCATTTTCAGCTAACTACAAGGCAGCCATATATTATAATTAAGCCAGAAGGTAGTTAAATTCAGCTTGCCTCTTTATCTTTAAAAGTTTGTATAGTCAATCAGAATCTCTGGAACAAAATCCATGTACCGTATTAACCACAAGTAGCACAACTGTGATACCATTGGCTATTAATCTGCTGGACTCTACTTGATCCGCGATAGCTCGATATTATGGTTAAGGGTCGTGATTTTGTATTTAAGTTGCAAATCCAACAATTTGATTTAATATTAGTTAAATGATACCGTTTAATAAATTGATTGACTCTCATTCTCAAATAAATAATTCATTTAACATTACGGTCTTTTTTTATAAGATCGTTGTAATTATATGTGGATTCAGTAGTGCGTAAGAATGACATTAGGACCTAAGTAATATTTAATTTAACACAGAAACCTAGACCGCAATGCGGTGTGTCATGATCGACCCGGTAATGTTAGCGATGAAATGTAGAGAACATTTTTTTTAATGCAGACTGCTTTTAATGGCATTAAATCTCAATCAAGTCATGTGGCGTGCCACAATTGTTTGTCTTTTTCCATCTCGTTTTTCGCGTAATGTCCGATTCCCCCACGGTGCGAAGTTAATTACTACGATTACATTTTGATCCTATTTTTTTCAAAATGAAACCCATGTTTGTGTATATTAGATAAATACATGACGATAAAGGACTAAAGATAAAACAGCAGACCATTTTCAGCCAACAAATATTGCTTTTATGTGCAGTAATGTAAGTTTTTCATTCCTTGAAAGTTAAATAAAAAAATAAATTTTTTGGTTACGTTTTGTATCCGTGTTGCTTTTTAATATTTCCACAACTGACATGTGAAGCCAATTTACCAATAAAGTTCCAGTCTCTTAAATATTATGTCGCTGAAATATTGATCAATTGATGTATAATGGATGCTCAATCTACCTGTGTTGTTAGATCACATTTCTGCGTGTTTGACTGCCAGATATGCAATCTACTTGTCAAGATAGGCGTACATTTATTTATATTGGTAGTGAGCAGCAAACCTACAGTTTTAGGAGCTGGTATCCGGTCGGATACGTATGCCTTTTTTGTGTGTAATGTTCGCTACATTTTTTGGCAATTGTGCCTGAAATATGTGAGCTATAATAAATAACATGTAGCTTATGTCTCACGGAATTACATGTATGTGTTTTGTTAATAGTTCTAAAGTGATAGTTTGTCACAGGCGTAACTGGCTGAAAATCGAATTAGGGATTTTATTTTACCTTTTCTGACTAATTGTTCGTATTGGCGTACGTGAATATGCCTGGGTATATGCCTGCACATGTTCACAAATGTGAAAAAATAAGATTGGCCAGAAAAGGGGCATTGGCCAACATTTCGTTCTAGATTATATTCGAGATTTAATGGGTCGGTTTTGCAAAAAGATCGGGGCTTTTTTTTCAATACCATATATACCATTTATATAAGAAAGTTAAAACGTTTTCATTTGGAAAAACAATCCAATAGGATATATAAAGTTGAAATGTCCATGTTAAAGTTACAACTTAATTATACGGTATCGCACATTTTCACTGCTGAATAAGCAGAACATTTAGTAATTTCTACATACTTCATTTCTTGATGGGGAAAAAATCGTGCTTTAAAGAAAAAAAGTGCGTTTCATTATTTAAATCCGAGAATATACGGATTAATTCAGCGATAGCTGTCTAACCTCAGTTTTGACCTATATATGTTAAACAAATTATCTAAATTGTAGACCAATCAAATGTTGTATTTAATGAATTATGTCGAAGAAATAAAGGAAATGAAACGTTTTGATTGTTTCATAGTCAAGTTGGCGATCCCACGAGAGGCACTAATAAGGTGAAGTTTTAGAATGAAATGTTCTGTATACTAACTTTTAATTGTTTTCTTTAGAAAACGTATGAAATATAATATTTAAGAGCGAAATATTAATTATTTTTGAAACATGATAAGTTTTCAGTTAGTTATCGTCAATTGAACCTTATACACCTCTTGTGAGCCTCGCGTAATCTCCAGTCATGGCTATTCTCTGCCTTGATAATCTAATTATAGAAACTGAAGCTGGATGGAGATGGCCGATTAGTCTTTAGTAAACACATAGATTATTGTTATGAAAAGAAAAAGAGATAAGGTGACACATAACTCTTCGGATTTTGGCCAGGGTCAAAAAAAGAAATAATGACAAATATTAAGTTTTGGGTGCATTGTTGGGTAAATGGTTGATTTTGATGTTTATAAATGTGAAAAGTAAGCTCTATGCATGGGATTGAATTTTTCAGCTGAGCACACTTCTCCTTCCGGTTTGACAACACTGGTTGCAGAGCTAGGCCTGAATTTAGAGGTAAATTTAAATACCAGCTTTCGCGTCCAAAATTGCTTGAAAAGGTGCTGGAAACGTGGAATTTCTGACTGCATCCACAGATTGCCTATTGTTTTGAGAGAATTAGCAGCTCTTCAATTTTACACTAACCACCTGCGTTTTTGTTGGGTGATTTTTGGAATAAAGGGTCAAATTGATCCTTCTGTCCTACTTTTTACGTCCCTGACCTTGTTTCAGACCACTTTTGTGGACAGATCTTTCCATAATATGGACTGAGAGTGTGACTTCCAGTCATTTTCCTACAATTCTGGCACTCCTTGATATAGGAAAACCTTTTATATCGAACCAGTATGGATATTATGAGAAATAATGAGAGAATTAAATATATTTCTTTAAGTAAACCATTAATATCAAATATTTCAAATGATTGCTATAAACCTATTCTATATCTTTCAAAGAACAATGTTCCAACTGGTTCACGATTATAATGCATTACAAGAATAATTCAAGAAGCTGTCGAATTCATCTGGGTCACCGATACGTTTAAGTGGTCCCAGGATATATATATAACATTATTGCACACATTTTATAATTCATGGAAAATTACCAATTGTTTTGATTATTAACAAAACCCTTCTGATATGCAAGTCAAATAATATGCGCATGTTCCATTGCTTAGTGATTTTTCATATTGATCGCCATTTATATTTTTTAAAGATTTTTCTTGTATTTAGAAAGAGCATCAGTCACATTAAATGGCGCAAGTTTTCGAACAATCTCTGCTCCGTGGTGTAAGAAATCGTTAGCATGTTATCCTACAGGCCAAATTCGAATGTTAGTGTGTTGGATAATTCTAAGTGAAGTCATTGCCCCTTAGCCCTTTCCCACATACAACAAATCTGCAGCAGACAACATTTGAAGGAATAAGGAGCATCAGAAATTACTCATATTGAAAAAAAAATGCCTTTTGTCACAATGTTTTCAAAATAGCAATGTTGCTAACAGCAAGGGCATGGGTGTCGTTTAGGCACATTCCTAATTCAGAGATATCCTGCTCATGATTTGTTTTATACAGCTGTGTCAAAAGAGGTCTGTATATGGGAGAGTTAACAAAGTATGAAACAAGGATTTGAAAATATTTGATTATATTTATTCATAATATTAACAAAAACTAGAAATATCACTGAAGATGATAAATACCCCCAAAACAGCACCTTGACTCAAAATATGGTTTACGACCGACCAACAAAAGGGCCATAACTCTGTAAACAAGAAAAAGTAACAAAGGGCAATAACTCTGTATTTAGATTAAATAGAGTTATGGTTTCTGTACACTGCACTTTCTCTCAATGTGTTGTATCATCCTATGAAGTTTTATTAAATTCCAACAATTAGTTTTAAAGTTATGCTCCGGACAAGACTCTACGAATATGAAAAAGTAACAAACGGCAATAACTCTGTCATTATGTAAAGTAGAGTTATGTTTCTTGTACACTGCACTTCCTCTGATTATGCTCTACCATTATATGTAGTTTTATTAGATTCCATCTATTAGTTATTAAGTAATTCTACGGACAAGAAAAAGTAACAAAGGGCAATAACTCTGTATTTAGATAAAATAGAGTTATGGTTCCTGTACACCGCACTTCCTCTCAATGTGTTGTATCATCCTATGAAGTTTAATTAAATTCCAACAATTTGTTTTAAAGTTATGCTCTGGACAAGACTCTACGAATAAGAAAAAGTAACAAAGGGCAATAACTCTGTAATTATGTAAATTAGAGTTATGGTTCTTGTACACTGCACTTCCTCTGATTATGCTCTACCATTGTATGCAGTTTTATTAGATTCCATCTGTTAGTTATTAAGTAATTCTCCGGACAAGAAAAAGTAACAAAGGGCAATAACTCGGTATTTAGATTAAATAGAGTTATGGTTCCTGTACACTGCACTTCCTCTCAATGTGTGGTATCATCCTATGAAGTTTTAATAAATTCCAAGAATCAGTTTTAAAGTTATGCTCTGGACAAGACTCTACGAATAAGAAAAAGTAACAAAGGGCTATAACTCTGTAATTATGTAAATTAGAGTTATGGTTCTTGTACACTGCACTTCCTCTGATTATGCTCTACCATTGTATGCAGTTTTATTAGATTCCATCTGTTAGTTATTAAGTAATTCTCTGGACAAGAAAAAGTAACAAAGGGCAATAACTCTTTATTTAGATTAAATAGAGTTATGGTTCCTATACACTGCACTTCCTCTCAATGTGTTGTATCATCCTATGAAGTTTTATTAAATTCCAACAATTAGTTTTAAAGTTATGCTCCGGACAAGACTCTACGAATAAGAAAAAGTAACAAAGGGCAATAACTTTGTATTTAGATAAAATAGAGTTATGGTTCCTGTACACCGCACTTCCTCTCAATGTGTTGTATCATCCTATGAAGTTTCGTTCAAATCCTATGTTGCATTGTTAAGATATGGTCCGGACAAAATATGGCTTCCGACCGACCGACCGACCGACCGACCGACCGACCGACCGACACAGTGACTCCTATATACCCCCCCAAAACTTTGTTTTTTGGGGGTATAATAAACTTTATAAAATATGGCAATACATGTAGTCGAGATCTTTGACTCAGTAAACCCTTTCCCACATACCAGAGATCTGAAGCAGACAACTTTTTAAAACACTGTGGCAAAAGAAGAAACTGCTCATAATGAGCAATGTAAACATTTGCCACAATATTTTCAATTCTATTTAATAGTTATAGTAACATTTAGTGGGAAAGGGTTTAAGAAGGATTGAAGCAAGAGCAAAAGTGTAAATGAATTTGGTCTCTTTGTTTACCTCTATACAGTCATCCACAAGGGATGTCAAATGCTAACTGGCTAACAGTTTCCTAGACAGTTTACTGGTTTGTAATTCAAGTAACCTAACACTCGGAAACATATATGAAATAGAGACCTAGTTTCACCTTTTGTTTATGTCAATTGACCAGCCATAACTCACAAGACAAACCAAAATATTCACATTTCATTTTGCGTATTCACATTACTAAGTAATGCACTTGTTTATATTGATTATGATTAATTAAGCGTGTATTTTAACAAGATATTTGATGTCTAACATAAGGCAGAAATGATATGATAATGACTGTTTTGACAAACAATATTTGAAATAAATGTAATAATTTCGATAATGGATTTTTCTTTCATTCATGACACTAAATCCCCCTACTTTGTTAATTTGTTAAATTGATGTCCCCTTGGTATACCAGTTATTTAACTAGTGTGATCACACTTTTTTAATAAAATTTGATCAAGTGATTTACTTTTTTTCCCTACATGACCCTGTTTCGAACCCGACTGGGATTTCATGGAGATGAATGTTCTGAGGATCATTCATAGAAATTGGATGAAGAAATGCGTCCTCTAATATGTTCACAAGGTTTTTCTTAAATTCGACCTAGTCACTAAGTTTTTGACACCATGTGACCCAGTTTCAAACCTGACGTGGTTTTGATAGAAATTGAATGTTCTACTGATTTTTCAAAGAGGATTGGATAAAAAATGTGACCTATTGTGGTCACACGTGTTTCTTAAATTTGTTTTAGTAACCTAGTTTTTTATCCCATTTGATCCAGTTTAAAACCTGACTGGGATTTTAAGGAGATTGGATGAAAAATGTGACCTCTAATGAGTTCACAAGGTTTGTTTTTTCTAGAAACCCAGATTAGGCTTCTATAGAGTGTTCATAAGGCTTTTCTAAAATTTGACCCAATTCAGTTTCTTATCCCATGTGACCAAGTTTGATCAAGATTTGATGGAAATGAACGTTTATTAATCTAATGAAATTATCATGTGGCCTGTTTGGTGTTCACAAGGTAATTGTGATATAAAACATGATATACACTACAGTACATATACAATATAATTTCAATGGGACATAACTAAGGTGTTTTTAAGGCAATTTTAGAGACACTTCCCTAGTATGGTGTTTAAAATTTTGATATAGTTTTAATCAAATCTGTCCCACTTTGTCTTGGATACTACAGGATGGATAAAGCAAAACGAATATCCCAATCACATTTGGCGGGGATAAAACTATGTTGACAGGAGTGACAACGTTTAAGTTGGATTTCTACATGACCTGGAAATATAGTCAACAATCAATAATAAAGACAACAAAACAGTTAACCCTATTCCAATAACAACAATTCTGCAGCAAACGACTTTTAAACATTTAATCAAAAATATGAAAAATCTCTATAAATAAAAGAAATTGTTTTGGGTAATGTAAAAAACATTGTAGCAAAAGGATAAATTGCTATTCAATGTTTTGTCAAAATATTTTCGAAACTCGTCTGATGCAGAGGTATCAAAAAGCGTCTATATGTTGGAAAAGATTATTTAATTTTTTTAACAGTTTTGATATATAACTGAAGTTGAAAATGGTGTTAAACTCCAATCAATCCTGAATAGGTTAGATGATCCCACTAAAACCAACAAAAAGGTTACTGTAATTGCGCAAATAATTCTAGGAATAGTAAAGCAAAAAACTTTTAACAAATTGAATATATGCATGTGCATACTTACATATATTGGAGAAAAAATATATTAAATACATGGTGGTTGAGCATCATATAGCATTAAATAAATGCAATGAATTGAGATTCAAAAAGGTATCATAAAATTCCCAACTTCATAATGTATGCAATTGGTAAAGTCATTCATTGATTCATAAACAATAGTGCCAGACCGTCACAAAAGGGCTCACTCATCCTTGGAGAACATACTATCAAACTCAGTCATATTATATTCCTAGCCTTCTCCCTCATACAGACACTTTTTGATGCCTCTGTAGCAGACAACTTTTGAAAACATTTGTATGTGGTAAAATGTAAAGGATACTTGACTACACAATGTGATGCCCACTTCCATGATAGAAGATCCATGTAAAATGAGCTACAGACTATTGCAGGCAATATTGAAAACCACTATTAAGGATTACACCCCTCTCAGGTCAAGGCAAAAACTCAGATATTTGACCTTTCAGTTTCAAGCGTGACATTGTCCTTTAAGCATCCACCCAGTTTGATCTGGCACTCCACCGTTTGTGAATTAGTCCTAAAAGCTTTCAGGAAACTTCTGCCAAACAGTGTCACCTGGCAACCTTTATACTAGATGCACAAGCAGATGCGTTTCTACACTTGTAATAATTGCGTTTAAGTTTTCCTCGAGCGCCAATGAAATGCTTTATTCAAATTTTGCAAAAAGTAAAATTAGGGAAATTGGGTTTAAATACAACTTGTTTTTGTTACAACCTCATGTTTGTTAACCCTTTCCCTCATATAGACGATTTCTGACATCTGCAGCTGACATCTTTTGAAAACATTGTGACAAAAGAAGAAATTGCTAAAAATGACCAGTTATGAACCGGACTGATATTTGATTGAGTTTACTTTTCTGATGAACACTTACGATGTTTTGATAAAAGATTAGGCTTCTATAGAGTGTTCATAAGGTTTTTCTAAAATTTGACCCAATTCATAGTTTCTTATCCCAATTGACCAAGTTTGATCAAGATTTGATGGAGATGAATGTTTATTAATCTAATGAAATTATCATGTGGCCTATTTGGTGTTCACAAGGTAATTGTGATATAAAACATGATATACACTACAGTACATATACAATATAATTTCAATGGGACATAACTAAGGTGTTTTTAAGGCAATTTTAGAGACACTTGCAGTCTGACATTTCCCTATGGTGTTTAATATTTCCATATAGTTTTAATCAAATCAGTCCAACGTTGTCTTAGATACTGCAGGATGGATAAAGCAAAACAAATATCCCAATCACATTTGGCGGGGATAAAACTATGTTGACAGGAGTGATAACGTTTAAGTTGGATTTCTACATGACCTGGAAATGTAGTCATAAAGCTAAACAACAAAACCGTTAACCCTTTTCCAATTATAACAATTCTGCAGCAAACGACTTTTAAACATTTAATCAAAAATATGAACAATCTCTATAAATAAAAGAAATTGTTTTGGGTAATGTAAAGAACATTGTAGCAAAAGGAAAAATTGCTCTTCAATGTTTTTTCAAAATGTTTTCGAAACTCGTCTGATGCAGAGGTGTCATAAAGCATCTATATGTTGGAAAAGATTATTTAATTTTTTTAACAGTTTTGATATATAACTGAATTTAAAAATGGTGTTAAACTCCAATCAATCCTGAATAGGTTAGATGATCCCACTAACACCAACAAAAAGGTTACTGTAATTGCGCAAATAATTCTAGGAATAGTAAAGCAAAAAACTTTTAACAAATTGAATATATGCATGTGCATACTTGCATATATTAAAGAAAAAAATACATTTAATATATGGTGATTGAGCATTAAATAGCATTACGGTAAATAAATGCAATGAATTGAGATTCAAAAAGGTATCATAAAATTCCCAACTTCATAATGTATGCAATTGGTAAAGTCATTCATTGATTCATAAACAATAGTGCCAGACCGAATGGTGTTAAACTCCCAATTAATCCTGAATAGGTTAGATGATCCCACTAACACCAACAAAAAGGTTACTGTAAAAGCTCAAATAATTCTAGGAATAGTAAAGCAAAAAACTTTTAACAAATTGAGTATATATGGTGATTGAGCATTAAATAGCATTAAATAAATGCAATGAATTGAGATTCTAAAAGGTAATCATAAAATTCCCAACTTCATAATGTATGCAATTGGTAAAGTCATTCATTGATTCATAAACAATAGGGCCAGAACGTTACAAAAGGGCTCATCCTTGGAGAACATACTATCAAACTCAGTCATATTATATTCCTAGCCTTCTCCCTCATACAGACACTTTTTGATGCCTTTGTAGCAGAACTTTTGAAAACATTTGTATGTGGTAAAACGTAAAGGATAATTGCATACCCAATGTGATGCCCACTTCCGTGATAGAAGATCCATGTAAAATGAGCTACAGACTATTGCAGGCAATATTGAAAACCACTATTGAGGATTACAGCCCTTTCAGGTCAGTTCAAAAGCTCAGATATTTGACCTTTCAGTTTCAAGTGTGACATTGACCTTCAAGCAACGCCCAGTTTGATCTGGCTCTCCACCGTTTATAGTGAATTAGTCATAAAAGGTTTCAGGAAACTTCTGCAAAACAGTGTCACCTGGGAACCTTTATACTAGATGCACAAGCAGATGCAGTTCTACACTTGTAATAATTGCGTTTAAGTTTTCCTGGAGCGCCAATGAAATGCTTTCTTCAAATTTTGCAAAAAGTAAAATTAGGCAAATTGGGTTTTAAATACAACTTGTTTTTGTTACAACCTCATGTTTGTTAACCCTTTCCCTCATAAAGATGCTCTCTGACGAATCTGCAGCGGAAGACTTTTGAAAACATTGTGACAAAAGAAGAAATTCCTAAAAACGAGCAATTTCTCCTTTTGTCACCATGTTTTCAACACTATTCAATTATTTTTCTTTCATTTAAAGGCAGTTTCAAATTATTTTTTTGGTATGTTTGCTAAGTCATCTGCTACGGAATTGTCGTATGTGGGAAAGGGTTGACCCATTCCCTGCTGATAGTCTGGTTTTAAGAGTAGCTTGCTATGAAAACATCATATCATCTCTGAAATTGAGAATTTAATTTTGAAATAGGGGTGAAAATAATAAACAAAAGAATATTTTCTCCTTTCCACATATTGTTTTCAAGTCATCTAATGTGGTGAAATCAAAAGGGGTTTGCATCAGAGAAACATTTAAAATATGAGATTCTTCATCTTGAACACCCAGGCATGTTCACACGGCATTTTGTTAAATGGAATGATAGGTATCTCAATGTCAATCCCATTCGTTGTAGACTGTGTAGTCCATTTCAAAGTTTGGGAAAACCCAAGTAACGACACATCAGTGTTTACTGAGGGTTTTGGACATTCCAGGTGGAACCAGCCGGGCTCTGGCCACTCCAGTACAATCGCATATACATCTCTGTTTTTCATTGTGTACCTATGGTAAAAAAATGAAGAAATACCGGTAATCATTTCAAGTTTCTTCTTTATCTCAATAACATACATTGTATTTACATTTTGTCCTTTGCGCAGATGTTTACAATTTCAAACAGTCTAAAATTGCCATATTAAGTAATGCAGCCTTTCTGTTCTTTTTTCTTTATTAAAGAACAACTGTTTAAAAGATATTTCCATGATAATATTTCGAGATTTTAGAGGACCAAAAATATGACAATGTTGATTGTTTCATTTTGTTAATTGGTTTGCAATCCTGAGAACTAGCGAATTCAAATCTACCATGTAACAATCATGCTGCCAAATGCAGACTGAAGCAATTTTACAAACAATATAGTTCAAAACAAGGGCTGTCCATAAGACAGCAAGCTCTACTATTTGCCATTTGATTCTATAGTAAACAGTGGTTAATGAGATATGTGCATGAAAGTACCTTGCATGCCAAACTTTTACCAAATTGTCAAAGTCAAACAAGGGCCATAATTTGTACTGAATTCATACAAGAGTAATCTAACTTGACTGTCTGACACCACTGAAGACATTAATGAAGTTTCAAGTCAATATCATAAGTGGTTACTGAGATAGGTCCATGATAGTATCTTGCATGCAAAACTTTAACCAAAATGTTTAAGTTCAAAAAGGGGCGTTATTGTCTCAAAATCTGATGTAGAGTTTTGGGACTTGTCCTACAAGGTCATTTGATGATTTCCAATAAGTGTGTTAAGTTTCAAAGCAAAAGCATCTGTGGTTTGTGAGAAAAACCATGCATGCAAAACTTTAACCAACATTTCTAAGTTCAAACAGGGGCATAATGGTGTCAAAATCTGATATAGAGTTTTGGGAGTTGTCCTGCAAGGTCATTTGATGATGTCCAATAAGTGTGTGCAGTTTCAAAGCAATAGCATCTGTGGTTTGTGAGAAAAAGCCTTGCATGCAATACTTTAACCAACATTTTTAAGTCCAAAAAGGGGAATTATTGTGTCAAAGTATGATGTAGAGTTTTGGGACATGTCCTAGAAGGTCATTAAATGATATCCAATAAGTGTGTGAAGTTTCCAAGCAATAGCATCTGTGGTTTGTGAGAACAATTCTTGCATGCAAAGGTTAACGAAAACAAAACTTCAATCCACAGACTATACAACGGGTGTTTTAGTACTTTTAGAACTACATTTTAACCTTTAACCCTTTCCTACATACGGACGCTTTCTGACACTTCATAATGAGCAATTTCTCTTCTTGTCACAATGTTTTCAACTCTATTCTATAACCTTACTTTCATTAAAATGTTAGGGTAATTTCCATATTTTGTCTAGATGTCTAGTGCAGATTTGTTGTATGTGTGATAAGATTAACCAAAACTTCAATCTACAGACTTTACATACCATACATTGGGTGTTTTAGTATCATTCTGATAGATCCATGGGGTTGTTTCATAAATTGCTGCTCCGTTCAGGTCCAGCCATTTTCCCAAGCCTCTTAGTCTCTCCTCAAAGATTGGATTGATTCTCCCGTCTTTTGTAGGGCCAACATTTATGAGAATGTTCCCACCACAACTGTAAATCAGAGGTTTATTATAACCCTTTCCGCCATCTATGCAATTAACCCTTTCCAAATTACATCACATTAACAGCAGACAACTGTGAAAACATTTAGTCAGAAATATTGAAAGTTTCTATGAATGAATGAACAGTTATTGAATAAAGTTGAAAACATTGTGGCAAAAGGAGAAATTAATCATAAAAGCCATATCTCCTTTTGCCACAATGTTTTCAATCTCATCTGCTGCAGAGTTTGTGTATGTTGAAAAGGGTTAAGGGTTTGAAATGTGTAAACCTTTGCTATACTGCAGACAGACTTTGACTCATCTGCAGCAGACAAGTTTTAAAAACTTAGTGGCTAACAAAGGAATTGCCTTTTCAAGTTATAATTTCACTTGTAACGATTTTCCATATTTTTTCACAAATTATTTCAAAGTCGGTTGCTGTAGATATATTGGATTTAGCAAAGGTTGAAATACCATTTGCTAGTGAAGATGATTTGCCTCTGATAAAAATGGCTATTGATGTTTATACAGCAGTCAAGCATTTGCAATACTTGATGCAAATAAATTTCGAAAACATTGTGATTAAAACATCAGAACTTGCCCAATTTGAGCAATTTCTCCTTTTTCCAAAACGTTTTCAAACCTGTATGAAGACTTAACGTCATTTTATTTTACAGACATTACAATAATTTCAAAGCTGACAACTGAAGTGTCAGAGCAGATTATCCCTTTCCCTCATATAGACGCTTTCTGACGCCTCTACAGCAGACTGCTTTCTGAAAACAGTAACTAAAGAAGAAATTGCTCAAAAACGAGCAATTTCCCCTTTTGCCACAATGTTTTCCACCTTTAGTCATAGGTTATCCATTCAATTATAGAGATTTTCTTTTTTGACAAAATATCTTCAAAGTCGTCTACTGCAGAATTGTCATATGAGGAACAACGTTAACAGTTCATTAAAACTTCCTCCAAAGAATTCTGTTTGCCAAATATGTGAAAGTAAGACCTATTCCAATTATACCTAATATATCCAAGGAAAATATTGCACCCACTTTAACTACATTTTGCTTAATATTTGTTTTCAAAGTCAACTGCTGCAGATTTGTTGTATTTGGTAGCATGGTTAACACAGTTGAGTTAACCAAACCTTTACTTTACACATACACATACAGACGCTTTCTGACACCTCTGCATCCGACAACAAAACAAGAGGCCCAAGAGGGCCAGTATCGCTCCACGGCCATAAGGCAAAAATAAAATCTCCAAACAGCCCTGCCCCCTGGTGGCTATTTTGTTTACCAATCACCATGGCTTAAAGGAATCTTGTAGAGTGTCACCCAAGGAATGTTTCTGCAAAATTATTTGAAAATCGGCCTGACACTTTCGGAGGAGAGGATATTTTAAGTTTTCACTATAGCCATATAAGGCAAAATAGCCCAACCCCCTGGCAGCCATATTTTTCAACCAATCAACATGGCTTGAAGGAATCTGATAGAGGGTAAGCCTAGGAACATTTCTACAAAATTATTTGAATATCAGCCAAACACTTTCGGAGGAGAAGATTTTTTAAGTTTTCACTATAAGGCAAAATAGCCCCGCCCTCTGGCTGCCATGTTTTTCGACCAATCAACATGGCTTGAAGGAATCTGATAGAGGGTCACCCAATGAACATTTCTACAAAATTATTTGAAAATCGGCTGAACACTTTCGGAGAAGAAGATTTTTTAAGTTTTCACTATAGCTATATAAGGCAAAATAGCCCCGCCCCCTGGCGGCCATGTTTTTCAACCAATCAACATTTCTTGAAGGAATCTAATAGAGGGTCACCCAAGGAACATTTCTACAAAATTATTTGAAAATCAACCTGACACTTTTGGAGGAGAAGATTTTTTAAGTTTTCTCTTTAGCCATATAGGCAAAATAGCCCCGCCCTATGACGGCCATGTTTTTTTAAAAATCAACATGGCTTGAAGGAATCAGATAGAGGGTCACCCATGGAACATTTCTACAAAATTATTTGAAAATCTGCTGAACACTTTTGGAGAAGAAGATTTTTTAAGTTTTCACTATAACTATATATATATAAAGGCAAAATAGCCCCGCCCCCTGGTGGCCATGTTTTTCGCCCAATCAACATTTCTTGAAGGAATCTAATAAAGGGTCACCCAAGGAACATTTCTACAAAATTATTTGAAAATCAGCCTGACACTTTCGGAGAAGAAGATTTTTAAGTCTTTTACTATTTTTTCTTTTGGTTGCCATGGAAACCAGAATTATGGATGGATCAAAAGAATTCGAAGGAATTTAAGAGAGGACATTGAGAGGATGCTTCCTATGAAGTTTCAACCAAATTGGCCAAGTGGTTAGGGAGAAGAAGTGGTTTAAATGAAAAAGTTAACGCACACACAGACGCACGCACGACGGACAATTCGCCATGACATAAGCTCGACTGGCTTTCAGCCAGTGGAGCTAAAAATGACAAAAGGAGAAATTGCTCATTTGCCGTAAAGTTTGCAACTTCTTTCGATTACTGTTCTTTCATTCTTTCAGTTTCCATATTTTTGTATAAGATGTTTAAAAAGTTGTCTGCAGCAGATGTGTTGTATGTGGGAAAGGGATTATTAACCCTTTCCCTCATATAGACACTTTCTGATGCCTCTGCCACAATGTTTTCAACTTTTTACAGTAATTAAACCTTCATTTATAGAGACTTTCTTTTTTGTTGCCAAGATGCTTTCAAAGTCGTATGCAGCAGATGTGTTGAATGTGGGAATGGGATTATTCACCCTTTCCCTCATACAGACGCTTTATGCAGATGACTATTGAAAACATTGTGACAAAATGAGCAATTTCTTCTTTTGTCACTATGTTTTCAAAAAGCTGTCTGCTGCAGAGGTGTCAGAAAGCGTTTATATGAGGGAAAGGGATAATGAGGGGATATCAAACCTACCTGACCGTTCTCACCACCTCAGTGACAATGTGCGTTACAGATAACATGTCTTTAAGGGAAGCATCCCGTCTGTACTCCCAGGCACCGCTGTCCACAGTCATCGCATTCTCCCACTTTTTCTTCTGTAACACACCTAAAACAACAGATTTAACCCTTTCCCTCATATAAACGCTTTCTGACACCTCTGCAGCAGACAGCTTTTTGAAAACATAGTGACAAAAAAAGAAATTGCTCAAAACCAGCAATTTCTCCTTATGACACAATGTTTTCAACTTTTAGTCATAGGTTATCCATTCAATTAGAGATTTTCTATTTTTTGACAAAATATGTTCAAATTCATCTGCTGCAGAATTGTCGTATGAGGGAAAGGGTAAACCCTTCCCACATAAAACAAATCAGCAGAAGTTGACTTTGAAATCATCAAGACAAAAATATCAAAAATCTTGTAAAAACTAAAATATTATTATTTGATAACATTGTGGCAAAAGGAAAAATTGCACATCATGAGCAATTTCTCCTTTTGCCACAATGATTTCAAAGGTTGTCTGCCTCAGAAGCATCAATAAGCTTCTTCAAGTGTAAAGAGGATGACTAATTTCTTGATATAACACTTTCAGAGAAATTACATATCTGTAAAATTCGAATACTGTCAAACTTGTCTTAGGCAGCCCACCAAGGAGAGAGAACCTTTTGCTGCTGAAGACAGGCATTTATTGTATAGGAAAGTGTTTTCTGGTTAACCCTTTCCCACATACAACAAATCTGCAGCAGATGACTCTGAAAACAATTGAGAAAAAAAAAAAAAAAAACCACTACAGATGACAGTTTTATATAGAGTAAAATGGAGAAATTGGTCATTATGAGCAATTGACCCATTTACCACAATGTTTTCAAAAGTACTCTGTGCCAGAGGCATCTGAAAGTATCTATATAGGGGAAAAAGTTAATTAACCAAAGGGCTGCTTAATAGACCTTACCACTAACACAAGTTTGACTGTATTTTGATAGAGTTGAAAACTTGAAAAACAAATTTTGTCTCTTTTGAGCAAGTTCTCCTGTTCCCAAAATGTTTACAAAAATTGTCTGCTGCAGAGCATTAAATGTTATCTGTTGCATGTAAAGAATTCTCAGATTCAGCAGACGACAACTTGAAAACATCCAGGCAAAAATATGGAAACTGCCTATAAATCAAAAGTATAATTTCAGCATTGAGTTGAAAACATTATGGCAAAAGGAGAACTTGCTCATTATGAGTAATTTCTACTTCTGCCACACTGTTTTCAAAAGTCTACTGCTGCATAATGCATCAATATGCATCTACATATTGGAAAGGATTAACTGCCGTTTAGATAAGTTTGAGACCTTTGCTGCAGAAAAACTGCCAAAAACATGTGGGAAAATTAGTGAACTCTGGAAGAAAACTCTCAGAACTAAACTTTTAACACACCTAGCAATGCTTTGTACTGAAGGAAAACCCACATGCAGCCACATTTTAACACATCTGCGGTAACAGAACATAATCAGTGATTTCTAATTTGCCACAATTCTTTTCTATAATTATACTTTCAATTAGAAACATTGCCTTCAAAGATGATTGCTGCAGATTTGGTGGTGGTTTTTTGGTGTTTTTTTTAACAAGTGGGAAAAGGTTTAAAAGAAATCTACCTGGGTCAAATTTGTCATGACAGGTGAAATAACCTCCATGTTTACACATTGTACCCTTCCCCCATCTGTCGTTTGTGACAACTGTGTCCTTAACTGGACTGAAAAAGTATATAACAGAAAATATAAGTGATTTACAAACTAAAAAAAACTAGAACTATCACTAAAGGCGATTAATACCCCCACCCCAACCCCTGACACATATTATATCTCACAGTATTATCTTTGACTCAGACAATTTGAATATCAGTATCAAAAAGAAATACTAAGATGATATCAAACACAAAACGGCTCCTTTTATCTGGACCGACCGACCGACAGGCTGATGCCACACAAAACGGCTCTATTTTGCCATGTTTCAAGTAAATCCGGTTGAAATTGGAGGAGTATGTCGCACCAGATTAGATTTTAAGAAAAAAAATCCTATTTCAAGGTCAGAGGTGAAGGTCACAGGGACATGAAATTTGCGTGTTGCACATCTACTACTCCTGATTAACATTTATGCCAAGTATGAAGTAAATCAGGTTGAAACTGAAGGAGGAGTACAACAGATTAGATTTTAACAAAAAAAAAATCCTATTTCAAGGTCAGAGGTCAAGGGCACAGGGACATGAAATTTGCGTGTATCACATCTACTACTCCTGATTAACATTTATGCCAAGTATGAAGTAAATCAGGTTGAAACTGAAGGAGGAGTACAACAGATTAGATTTTAACAAAAAAGAATCCTATTTCAAGGTCAGAGGTCAAGGTGAAGGTCACAGGGACATGAAATTTGCGTCTTGCACATCTACTACTCCTGATTAACATTTATGCCAAGAATGAAGTAAATCAGGTTGAAACTGAAGGAGGAGTACAACAGATTAGATTTTAGATTTTAACAAAACAAAATCCTATTTCAAGGTCAGAGGTCAAGGTGAAGATCACAGAGACATGAAATTTGCGTCTTGCACATCTACTACTCCTGATTAACATTTATGCAAAGTATCAAGTAAATCAGGTAGAAACTGAAGGAGGAGTACAACGGAACAGATTTTGCGGACAGACCGACGGACGGACCGACCGACAGGCTGATTCCAGTATACCCCCTTCAAACTACGTTTGCGGGGGTATAATAATTCTACATTGAATAAATCTCTGGATGTCTGCAAAAAGTGTTTTCTATGTTTATGAGACTACTCCTCACTAAATCTCTCAATTGTGACAACTACATCTATGTCCTTAACTGAAATTAACCTTTTTCCTGAATTAAGTTGCCTTCTAACACCTCTGTAGCACACTAATTTTACTCAATTCAATTATTGTACGTTGCTTAACCCTTTCCCTCATATGACAATTCTGCAGCAGACGACTTTGAACGTATTTTGTCAATACATAGAAAATCTCCTTAGTTGAATGGATAACCGATGACAAAACGTTTTGTGCAATTTCTTCTTTTGTCACTATGTTTTCAAACAGCCGTCTGCTGTAGAGGCATCAGAAAGCGTCTATATAAGGGAAAGGGTTAAAAGAGATTTAAAATAGATTTGCCTGTATGATTTCAAAGTCAGCTGCTGCAGATTTGGTGTAATTGGGAAACTAACTAAATTATCAAAAAATAATAAGGACAAAAAGTGGATTCCTCTGTAATAGTCCTTTCCCACATACTATAAATCTGCAGCAGACGACTTTGAAAAACACCTGGCCAAATCAAACAAGAGATGTTTGTCAAACATTATGCCCCCCCTGAGCACGATGTTGTCAGGAGTATTTGGACAATTGAATAAAAAATGTATGGACCGAAATGCCAGCTGATATGTCATTTCACATTAGATGTCTACGAGTCAGTTTTAAGATTATGACCAATGTTCATTCAAAGTTTGAGGATGGTAGGTACAGTTCTTAATCACATTGAGATGATGACTGATATTTGCAGATAAACATGTATCCTCCTGAGCAATTTGAGGCCATTGGTGCAGCCATTGTCGAATTATTACTTGACAAGATTTAGTGTTCAAGGTCAGCGACCTTGACCTTTGACCCGATGACCTGAAAACCAATAGGGGTCATCTACTGTTAACGACCAGCCTCCATGTCAAGTTTGAGGGCCATGAATGCGGGCAATATCAAGTTATCACTCGGACAAGCTTTTCGCATTCAAGGTCAGTGACCTTGACCTTTGACCTGATGATCTAAAAATCAATAGGGGTCAATTTTTGGTCCCCCAGCCTCCATGTCAAGTTTGATGGCCATGGGTGAAGGCAATAGTTATCACTCAGACAAGCTTTTCACATTCAATGTCACTGTGACCTTGAACTTTTACCTGATGACCTCAAAATCAATAGGGGTCATCTACTGGTCACCCCCAGCCTCCATGTCAAGTTTGATGGCCATGAGTGCAGGCAATGTCGAGTTATCACTCAGACAAGCTTTTCACGTTCAAGGTCATTGTGACACAATGACCTTGACCGTTGGCCCTGATGACCTCAAAATCAATAGGGGTCATCTACTTGTCAGGCCCAACCTTCAAGTCAAGTTGAGGACCATAGGTCCAGGCATTGTTGAGTTATGACTTGGACAAACTTTGGTCTACCGACTTACCGTCCGACCGACATACCGACAGACATGTGCAAAGCAATATACCCCTCTTCTTCAAAGGGGGCATAAATATTAAATAGAGTTTAAATCATTATGGCAAAAGGTAAAGGGTAAATGAACTAGATTTAAACAGTTTTACAAGACATTTGTTACAGCCTGTGAAGGGACAACAAGGATGCCAAGATGTCCTAAAACCAATGACCTGAGTGATTGTATAGTAGTGTAACGCATACCGGGTCCTTCACAGAGTTATACCATAGTGGATCACCCACCCAGGCACTTACCAATATGTATGTTGCTTAAGTTCAAGTGACAGTCAACCACTCTACCAACGTTGCTATAACTGCCACCTTCCACAGGAAGGTATTATAATTAAAAGTTGTACCTGTTACACTAGCAAGTGTGTAACTGCTAATACAGGGGATTTTTGTATCAAAAATGAGAAATTAAATTAAGGAGATGACACTGTAAATGAATCAGCATATTAGTACAGGACATTTTGTACAAGGGTAGCTAGCCCAAGACCCTTGCAGCTATATGTTAAGACCAAATATAATAGATTGAACAATCTTAATTGAGGGTAACTGAATAAACACTTCCGTAAAATTATCTTGAAATCAGACAAGCCGATTCATAGTTGTAGAATTTCAAACCTGTCATTTAACCCCTTTCAGATGCCATCTGGAAACCATGATTTCAACCAATCAATATGACTTGAACAATATTTGTAGAATTAACCTTAAACAATTTTATAAATATGATCTTGAAATCTTGATTTTTTTTTGTAATTTTTCTTCTTTTCTGATGCCACTTAGTGGTTATGTGTTTTCAACAATTAATAAGGCTTAATCATAATATGTAAAGTGTCACTGAAGGAACTTTTCTGCCTATTTGTCTTGAAATCAGGCAGGCTTTTTCATTGGCGTAGAGTTTTGTCATATTGCCCCTTTTCTAATAGCTGGGCAGCAATGTTTTTCAACAATATGGCATGAACTACATGTTGGTTTGTAGATGGTCACCTAGGGAACATTTCTGCATACTTATCTTAAAAATCAGATTAGCGCATTCAGAGAAGAAGAATGTTAAAAATCTGTAATTTCTCCTGCTTTCTGATGCAGCAGTAACTAAAGTTATAAATTTACAAATTTAATATTTAAACAGTTTTGAAATAGGATGACCTTTCATGTCAACTATTGTCGGAATTGGCCAAAAAGTGTCACAGAAAAAGTCATTTGAAGTTTAAAGTTATCGACAGACAGCAGACAGAAAATGAAGTGATCTAAAAAAGAATTTTAGGAGATATAAGAGGAAAGACAACTGTGGATGGGGATGGTCATTACCTATCATTGTACAGCCAGGCTATAAAATCAGTGGAGTTCCAGTACCAATCAGGGGCTTCCCACTCACCATCTGACCAAACAACATCAGGTTTGTATGTATTCACCAACTCATACAATTCTGGAATCGTCTTGGACTGCAGGAAAAAGATGTCTGACATGAGGTGCTATAGCATAGTACAAGTGTTTGAAGGAACACATTAAAATAATTGTCACCAAAATGTCAAAAAGTCCTTCCTTATACCATTGTATTGAGTTCTTGCCCCAATGAGGTTTAATGGTATTATAATTATAATGTCAATAAAAAACAATTAAATCCAAGTGTGAAGGACAGACAGACAACTAAAAAGTGACCGCTAAGAATCACCATGTCGTAGTTTAAACTCATTTATTTTACATCGATTGTGAAACAAGCTTTCAGCTTATATTAATCGCACTCGATGTCTGCTTCCTGGAAACTTAACCAGTACTCGCGCCATTTGTGTGGAAAAATCCGAAAGACTAAACCCGTCCATGACGGTTTCGAACCCGGAACAAGGCTGGTGCTCTACTACTGCACCACTGTCTCCCATTCTGTCTTACATGCACGTCACACAAAACACCTTGAAAATGCACAAGCTGGCAGCAAGTACAATCCATGCACACCATGAAGTTTTTAAGTTTCAACATTTTGATGCATAATGCTCATATAATGCTCATATAATGCATACTGATTAAGGCAGACAGCAGAAATCAGACCTCTTAGAATCATCATGTATTAGTTTAAACTCATTTTTTTACATCCATTGTGAAACAAGCTTTCAGCTTTTATTAATCACGCTTGATGTCTGCTTCCTGGAGACTTAACCATTACTCGCGCCGTTTGTGTTGAAAAATCTGAAAGACCAAACCTGTTCATGATGGGATTCGAACCTGGATCCTCTCTGTTATGAGAGATCAACACTCTACCACTGCACCACTGTCTCCCATCCTGTCTTACATGCAGGTTACACAAAAACCTGGATAATGCCTGACCTAGCAGCAGGACAATTTATGCCCACCATGACGTTTTAAGTTTCAACATTTTGATGCATAATGCTCATAAAATGCTCATAAAGTGCATACTTACCCAGACAAAAGAATTTGTTTGAAAACCATTTTTCTTGTCCTCTAGATAAAGTGGGTTAAAAAACTCCAGCAATGAATGGTAAAGTCCAAAGTGAATACTCGTCCTATTTCTGATTGACTCTGCCAATAACCCTTCAAATAGACATTAATTTTAATAATTTTCAAATATACACTTTTTAAAATTTTAAATAGACACTTTCTGACGCCTCTGCAGCTGACGGCTTTTTGAAAACATAGTGACAAAAGAAGAAATAGGTTATCCATTTAATTAGAGATTTTCTATTTTTTGACAAAATATGTCCAAAGTCGTCTGCTGCAGAATTGTCGTATGAGGGAAAGGGTTAAACCTTTGAAAACATTAAAAATCAAAGTGAAACTACTGAAAATAGTTGATACCACTGTGGCAAAAGGAAAAATTGCTCATCAATGTTTTCAAATGTAGTCTGCTTTTTTTTTTTTTTTTTTAATCATTTACCTCATGTGATATGTTGGCCTCATACTCTTGTAACTCTGCAGTAGTTGATAATTGAAAACATTGTGACAAAAGGAGAAATAAGCAGCTTCTCCTTTTCCCAAAATCCGAAATCTTTTCATGTCTGTATCAAAAGTATACTTCCAGCTTTTCAGATATTACATTGTCTTATTCAGACTTGTTTAACCCTTTCCCTCATTTAGACACTTTATGACGCCTCTGCAGCAGACGGCTTTTTGAAAACATAGTGACAAAAGAAGAAATTGCTCAAAACGAGCAATTTCTCCTTTTGCCACAATGTTTTCCACTTTTCGTCATAGGTCATCCATTTAATTATAGAGATTTTCATTTTTTAACAAAATATGTTCAAAGTCGTCTGCTGCATAAATGTCGTATGAGGGTTAAGCCTTTTTCCTACAAGTCACATCTGTAGCAGATGAGATTTTCCATACTTTTGCCTAGATGTTTAATAAAGTAACCTGCTGCAGACTTGCTTTATGTGGAAAAGGGCTAAAGCGGGAACAACTCTCCGCGAAACATCAGATAAAAAGATACAGAGCTTAAATTAAATGAAATAATTGTTACTTGAAGACTCACCAACCAGATCTTTATTTGGTCCCACGTCTTTGGAATTCCACTGAAAGGAATGTTTTGATGGCCAGTTGCAGAAACCTTCATGATGTTTACTTGTTAGAACAACATACCTAAAATGGATAATTTGATATGTATACATATGTTACAAGTAGAGTTTGAAATCAATGTGGAAAGTGGAAACTTGTGAAACTACTAGTTTGGAGCATTTTCTGCTTTTACCCACTTTTTCACAATTTAATTTGCTATCTAGAAGTATTAAAAGGCAATTGTATCAAACATGTTATGATACCTTAAATGCAGAAATAACAAATTAGAGGAGAGGGCGTTTTACCCCAGGCGTCTAAATTTTTATTTACGAAAATTGGAATAATAACAAATTCAATTCAATACTTTATTGACTTTTTTTCGGCAAAGCATTTTTCCTTTGGCCATTTACAAATTAAATAAATACATGTACGGCAAACATATATACATAGAAAAACATTTAACATATAAACAAAGATTTTTTACAAACATAACATATGTATAGAACGAAAAACATCTACATTCAAACATATTGTATATATCATGTACATTAGTTTTGCATATAAACTGTCAATTCTTCATTTCTTAGGCTCATTGCATTCTTTAAGTATTTCATTAAATTAGTTAGTTTCCCTTTATTCTTTCTTTTCATTATAGAATAAATTGTTTTTCTAAACTGGGCCATGCTTGATCTATAGATTAAACCTTTTGCGTAAATAGTATATTTGGGACAGCATGATGTGAAGTGATATTCGCTTTCTACAGCTTTAGAGTTACATAATTTGCATAATCTTTCTTCTCTAATAATACCATTATGTCTCCCCTTTTCAATTTCCAGATGATGACAGGATAGCCTAAATCTTGATAACCAATAATACAATTACAAGCCTGTGCTACTATAAAAAGACCTGGTGATCACCCTCTGATATATTGGTCGGACTCGGCTTTCGAGGTTCAATCAAGTATGAATGAATGTCGGGAAGCGAGCTTGACAGACACAAAAAAGCTTATTGAAAATCGGCCAATCAGCTGTGCCATAGTGGAAGACAGTTTGCAAGTGTTATATTCATTACTCAATAAAAACTTTAGCAATAATTTTGAAAATAATTTAAAAAAAAAAAACATTTCTATACAACAATTTAAACAGAAAATGGGATATGCCCCAGTCATAGAGTCACGTTTTGGCCGCGCCATTGTGCCCCGTTTCTGACACCCACGATTAGTAAATTTCAGCTGCGTGCCACAATGTGCCACGTTGTTGCCACGTCCTAGCCACAATGTGCCACGTTGTTGCCACGTCCTAGCCACGCTGTTGCCTCATTGTAGTCACGTTGTGACACAATTTAAAGGTGACAACAAATATCAAAGTCATGTTATGTCTCGCTGTCACCACGTTGTTCAACGCTGTGCTTCATTATGCCTTGCTGCAACCATGTTCAGCCAAAACATGTCACGCATTGGCCGGCTGGCCTTATTATAAACCAATTTATTACTGATTTGAGTTTCGAGCGAGGTATTTCACCATTCTAAATATGCAAAGAAGAAAACAGATTGCTGCCAAATGGTCCAGGAGGGCACAATCTCAGGCACTGGGATGCAGCTGCAGCAGCCCCGCCCCGTCATCCCTAAGAGGTATCGTCTGTCTGTTCATATTTTCTTACAAACAACTTCTCCTTCTTAACCAATGAACTAATTTCAAAATAATTTCACAGGAATGTTCCTTATGCTAGGTTTACATTATGTTCCCGGCGCCTACAGCATTCCCGTTTGCCCAAAATGGATAGCACCGTGGGATTTTGGGCACTCTTCTCACGGTCTACACGGGCTGTGTTGGGGAAGGGGCTGAGTCCCGAACGCTCCAAGGCGCACTACGGTTCGGCCAGCGGTCTGACACGGATGCCAGTACGTTGCCTCTCTGTCCGTCACATTCTGATGTCGTTCCTTATGTTTCTCATGTCTTGATCAAGGTCTAACACGTTTTATCACATTCTGGCAAGGCTTTCTACGGATGAAACGTGGACGCCGTGCCGCTTTGGAGCATGTTTGTGCTCACAGTATAAAGAGAAGGCCTCCCAAGCAATAGCAATCATTGTATCCTGAGATTTCGATGAGACAACATCATGAATGCCCAAGCTGAAAAAGAGAGGGAATGCCAGAGTGCAGCAGTCAGGCAGAAGGCGGATGAGAAGGCCAAGATTGATGTTGGTGTGCGAATGGTTGTCAAAAGACAGAAGGCAGCAGCTGGGCTACTACTCAACATTTCTCACCAGAGAGCTCCGCACTGAAGATTTCAACACCTTCCAGAACTACCCGAGAATGCCTCCAGAACCCTTCGAGGGATCTTGGAAAGAGTAACACCAGCCATTGAGAGACAAGACACGAAGTTCCACTATGCCCTACCACCTGGACTGAAGCTTTCAGTGAATCTGAGACATCTGGCCACTAGGGATAATTACCCTTCTATGCGTTCCAGTGCAGTAAAGCAGCCATCTGCCATATGGTACCAGAAGTGTGCAAGGCCATCATGGAAGCCTAAAAGGATGAAGTGTTCGCACCGTCCACAGTCTGTCTTTCGACGCAGTGTCTTTGTTACTAGCCAGCCTCTTGGAGTACAGCATGGGATTCTGCTGGAGGAAGTCAATAATGAGCTCCTTCTCATCTTCCGATAAGTTGGTGACGACCCTGGGGGCTGCCCTCCTCCTAGCAGGTGCATCTCTCCTCAGGTTCAGGTTCAGGTTCCAAATTTTTTGACATTTAAAAATCTGGCCCGGCATCGACAGCAATCACGGCCTGTCACGTTTGCCCATTCCGTGACCCCACGTCATCTCACGTCTATTCCGTTTTGTCCACGGTCACCTGAAACATGATTGCCGTGGCCGCCAGGAACATAATGTGTTCCTGTCGCAAAGTTGCTCAAAGAATTCAAATCCATGCAGAACTTTGGTTGCGAGAGCGAATTCTGAACACGCAAATTTTGAACATGTTCCAGATTAAAATGTTTGCTTCATGTTTTGACACCTTTGAACACATTTTGGCCACAATGTTCTAGGTTTGTTCACGTTGTAGCCACATTTCCCAACATAGCTAAACCTGGCGGCAAAAACGTGGCACTATGACTGGGGCAATATGTAATAAAGATACATGTAGTATGCAAAATAAGGTCAAAAGATAATAATAGAAAAAATTATTTAAAAATCAAAATTATATGGTCCGACCCCTAAATTAAAAAATTAATAGAGAGAGAAAACCGAAGTTGCACGTAAAAAGGCTGTATGCCGAGAAGCGAGTGTAAACAAACCCACTTCAACAACAACTCGGATATATTATTATTATTATGAGCAATTTCTCGTCTTCCCAAAATGTTGTCATCCTTATTCAATAACGGACTTTTTACTTTGAGATAGTTATTTATGTTTGAAAAGACGTATGCTGTAGTTTTGATGTATGTGGGAAAGGGGGGTTAAATAATTGTGTCACAAAGTACGAGAGGATTACTTGGCTCCTGCTGCCTTGAACATATCCGCCCAGTCATCTGGATTAAACAGCTCGGCAGTGAATTCTTTCGCAAAGTCAGCATACGTGAAGTTAGGCTTGTAGTTACGCTTCATAAAATTCACAAAGTCCGGATCTTTGCTGTGTTTCCATTCCTCCCAGAACCAAGCAGTCCTGTAGCTGGGTACGGAAAATACTCCCCAATGAAGGAAAATCCCAATCTTCGACTTGTCATACCAATCCGGAAGTGGTCTAGATTCCAAGGAAGGCCAGTTGGGTTCATATCGTTTGCAACATACGACTGTCATCAAAAGTAACGTCAAATAAAGAGAGTTTTCCATTGTAAGAATTGTTTTTGTACCAGTTGTTTTCGTTGTTTTGACAGAAAGTTAACTTCCGGTTAAATTTCAAAATGGTGTAGTATGCGGCTTTCTCGGCAACTTTCGTATTTTAAATAAACCTGATCAAATGGGAAATTATGATGATAAGCCTGATAATGTCTACAACAACAATGTTCAGCATTTTCAGATCAGTTACACAAAACTAGCATTTTCAATTTCTTTAATGAAGTACTTTTTTACAAAATCTTATTTGGATTCTTTCTATTTTATGCATTTAGACCTATGTCTCTACCCAATATTTGACAACTGAAATGAAAATAAATCTTTATATATTCTAAAATACAAAATTGACTACGAATCTGTGTAGTTAAACGCTTTAGTTGCTTGCATCAGGAATGTAGAGTTAGTTCTAGATTCCTGCTTGAAGGGAGAGATTAAGCATGCGTTTGCTCCAAAATAGCTTAGAAGAAAAATATAAACCCTAGATATTTATAAAATGTAACTACATCAATTCGTTAATTATCAGAAGCCTGTCGGAGAGTTCAGTTGTGCGGTCTCACTATTAAGCGACAAGAAGCGACACGAAGCGTCAAGAAGCGACAAGAAGCGTCAGGGGGTTTATTATAACAAAAAGTCAGCGACAGGAAGAAACTACAGATTAAATATACTTATATCAATCTAAATCCGTTTAGTTTTTTAAAATCCATTCTATATTAGTGGAGAAAATCAACTTTGTTTACCATATTCACCAGCGACAAGAGATCGTCGCCAATTTGTTTCTTGACAATGGAAGTAAATCGTCAAAGATCAAGCGTCAAGAGACGACAGGGTGTTTATTATAACAAAAAGTTAGCGACAGGAAGAAACTACAGATTAAATATACTTATATCAATCTAAGTCCGTTTAGTTTTTTAAAATCCATTCGATATTAGTGGAGAAAATCAACTATGTTTACGATATTCGCAAGCGACAAGAGAACCAGTTGTGAGGTGGTCGAGAAATGGAAGAAACATATTTCGCCTCCAACAGTCTGGGATTTTCACGATGCTGTTGTCGCGCCGCACCTCTTGGTTTTGTAGGCACATCTACTGCTTCAGCCATTGTCACCGCTTTCCCATATAAATCGTCAAATACAACATTATCATTGCGTTGCTGAGACACCAGGTTGTATACGATCGGAGCTTCCTTTGCTGCCTTCACCAAGTCGCATTTTAAGATCACCTAGAGCCAAAGGCTCAAGGTGAGCTATTCTGATAACTTTTTGTCCGTCGTTAACTTTTAGCTTTAAACATCATCTCCTCCTGAACCACAGGACCAATTTCACCCAAACTTCACAGGAATGTTCCTTTGGTCGCCCTCTTTCAAAAGTGATCAAAGATTTAAATACCATTGAGAACTTTGGTTGCTGCGGCATCAGAAAGGGGGCAAAATGTCCGAACTTTAAAAATCTTCTCCTTTGAATCTACGTGTCAGATTCCAATATAGTTTGGTAGAAATGTTCCTTGGGTTACGGACCCTCTACAAAGATTGTTCAAGGCATACTGTTTGCTTGAAAACATGGCAGTCAGGTGGTATCAGAAAAGGGGCAAAATCGTCCGTTGTTAACTTTTAGCTGCAAACATCATCTCCTCCTAAACCAAAGGACTAATTTCATCCAAACTTCACAGGAATGTTCCCTTGGTGGCCCTCTTTCAAAATTGTTCGAAGATTTAAATTCCATGGAGAACTTTGGTTGCTGCAGCAAACTGTCCAAATTTTAAAAATCCTCTCCTCTGAATCTGCATGTCAGATTTCAATATAGTTTAGTAGAAATGTTCCTTGGTGACCCTCTACAAAGATTGTTCAAGGCATACTGTTTGGTTGAAAAACATGGCATTCAGGAGGCATCAGAAAAGGGGCAAAATGACAAAATTTGGAAGTTTCATTTTTTTTTTGTCCTTGTCATATATTAAGAAAATTGAATAGGAATCTTACTTCAGTGATCATGTACTTAATTTGTTCAAGCCGTATTGATTGGTTACACAATCATAGCAACCTCGCGTCATCACAAAAGGGAACTTTTAGCTACAAATGACAACTCCTACCATTCCACTTGACAAATTTCAACGTTACTTCACAGGAATGTTCCTTTAATGGTCCTCTTTCAAAATTGTTCAAAGACTTACATTCTGTGTAGAACTTTTGTTGCTGCGGCATCAGAAATTGAGAAAAATACCCAAATTTTAAAAACTTCCATCTCCATAATCCATTTGTCAGATTCCAAGATAATTTGGCAGAAATATTCTTTGAGTGACTCTCTACAAAAACTGTTCAAGCCATATTGATTTCGTTGACAAACAGGTCAGCAAAGTGGCATCAAGAAAGGTGCAAAATGACAAAACTTTAAAATTCCATTCTTATTAAATTATTTGTTAGATTTCAAAATACAAATGGTTTTTACTGATAAACTATTTGTTTAATTGAGTGTCCACTCCTTCTCAGTTTCATTTGAACTCTTGATCAAATTTTCAGATATTTGCAGTTAAATATTTGCTTCTAATTTACTATCATTCAGGTGATCGATTTAGGGCCATCTTGGCCCTCTTGTTTGTTTTGCAGCATCTGAAACAGAGAAACTAATTGAGCCAGGATGTACTCAACACCTATAAGACTTACAATAAACCCAATCTGGGTGATTGCGAGTTTGAAAGGTCCGGCCTTCGAGTCACCATAATTCAAACTACGCTTACGACGGTTGTGAATGAACATCTGAATGTGCAAGGCATCGGCCCTTGCCGCCCAAGTTGTCTGACTCTCGCACAATGACTGAAGTTTAGTTCTACGTTCCATCGCCTCGCGACAGTATGCGTTGTTTTCAAGAGCCTTCTGGAATCGGATAAGACGCTTTGCAGAGTTATTAAAGCAGAATGCTACTTTTTGAACCGTCCTCGTCATATTGCAAGCGATATAGGTTCTTCGGAAGCATGACAAATTGTCAAGTTCAAACATGTGTTCTACAGTGTGTATATAATGCTTTAGGACGAATCTCTCTGATTCGAGCCTGCACTTCCCGGAACTTCCCCAACATATTGGAAGCACCATCGTAGCTTTGGCAGCGCAGTTTGTCCATGTTTACACAAGCATTTCTAAGTTGGAACAAAAAGGCTTTGGTCAATGATTCCCCTGTTGTCAAAATACATTCGGCAAAACCAATGAAATGTTCGGTCACAGATCCAGAACATAATTATATCAAAATAGCGCAGACAGAGGGCCATTTGATCCATCGTAGAGGCGCCGTAGCCTCGTCGGCAATGAATATGAAGAAAGTTTAAACGTTTTCGTTTGGAAAAACAACCCCGTAGGATATATAAAGTTGAACTGTTCATGTTAAAGTCACAACTTCTACGGTATCGCACATTTTCATTACTGGATAAGCAGAACATTTAGTAATTTCTACATTATTTCATTTATTGATGGGGAAAAATTGTGCTTTAACCCTTTCCCTCATATAGACGCTTTCTGACGCCTCTGCAGCAGACGGCTTTTTGAAAACATAGTGACAAAAGAAGAAATTGCACAAAACGTGCAATTTCTCCTTTTACCACAATGTTTTCCACTTTCAGTCATAGGTTATCCATTCAATTATGAAGATTTTCTATGTTTTGACAAAATACTTTCAAAGTCGTCTGCTGAAGAATTGTCGTATGAGGGAAAGGGTTAAAGAAAAACAATGCGTTTCATTATTTAAATCCGAGAATATACGGATTTATTTTTAGAAGGAGTGTCAAGTCACATTAAATGGCGCAAGTTTTCGAACAATCTCTGCTTCGTGGTGTAAGAATTTGTTAGCACGTTAGGCCAAATTCGAATTTGAGTGCTTTGGAAAATTCTAAGTGGAGTCATTGCCCCTTAGCCCTTTCCCACATACAATAAATCTGCAGCAGACAACATTAGAAACATCTCAGCATAAACATGAAACATTTTTATAAATTAGAGTATAATCATTGAATCAACATTGAGGAATAAGGAGCATCAGAAATTGCTCATATTGAACAAATTTGCCTTTTGTCACAATGTTTTCAAAAATTGCAAGTTTGCTGACAGCAAGGGCATGGGTGTCGTATGGGCACATTCCTAATTCAGAGATGTCCTGCTCTTGATTTGTTTTGTACAGCTGTGTCTGTATTGCAGGGAGAGTTAACAAAGTATGAAACAAGGATTACAAAAAATTTTTTTACTATATTTATTCATAATATTAACAAAAATAAACTTTATAAAATATGGCAATACATGTAGTCGAGATCTTTGACTCAGTAAACCCTTTCCCACATATCAGAGATCTGAAGCAGACAACTTTTTAAAACACTGTGGCAAAAGAAGAAACTGCTCATAATGAGAGCAATGTAAACATTTGCCACAATGTTTTCAATTATATTTAATAGTTATAGTAACATTTAGTGGGAAAGGGTTTATGAAGGATTGAAGCAAGAGCAAAAGTGTAAATGAATTTGGTCCCTTTGTTTACCTCTATACATCCACAAGGGATGTCAAATGCTAACTGGCTAACAGTTTCCTAGACAGTTTACTGGTTTGTAATTCAAGTAACCTAACACTCGGAAACATACACATGTATATGAAATAAAGACTCAGGTGTGTTTCACCTTTTGTTTTTGTCAATTGACCAGCCATAACTCACAAGACAAACCAAAATATTCACATTTCATTTTGCGTATTCACATTACTAAGTAATGCACTTGTTTATATTGATGATGATTTGTGAAAAAAGGTTAACTGAATTGTGGTTGGCTTACATCTAAATGATAAAGATTAATTAAGTGTGTGTTTTTAGAAGATATTTGATAGATAATGATATGATAATGACTGTTTTGACAAACAATAATTGAAATAAATGTAATAATTTTGTTAATGGATTTCTTTCATTCATGACACTAAATCCCCCTACTTTGCTAATCTTTTCTTATTAAAAAAATCCAAGTTAATTTGTTAAATTGATGTCCCCAGAAATAATATAAGTTGTAGAAGAACGCTTGGACTATCTTGGTATACCAGTTATTTTAAAAACATGCCCTGGAAATGTAGTAGACAATCAATAATAAAGCTAAACAACAAAACAGTTAACCCTTTTCCAATTACAACAAATCTGCAGCAAACAACTTTTAAAAATTTAATCAAAAATATGAAAAATCTCTATAAATAAAAGAAATTGTTTTGGGTAATGTAGAAAACATTGTAGCAAAAGGATAAATTGCTCTTTAATGTTTTGTCAAAATGTTTTCGAAACTCGTCTGATGCAGAGGTGTCAGAAAGCGTCTATATGTGGGAAAAGATTATTTAAGTCTTTTAACAGTTTTGATATATAACTGAAGTTGAAAATGGTGTTAAACTCTAATTAATCCTGAATAGGTTAGATGATCCCACTAAAACCAACAAAAAGGTTACTGTAATAGCGCAAATAATTCTACGAATAGTTAAGCAAAAAACTTTTAACAAATTGAATATATGCTATGCATACTTACATATATTGGAGAAAAAATATATTAAATACATGTATATGGTGATTCAGCATCAAATAGCATTAAATAAATGCAATGGATTGAAATTCAAAAAGGTATCATAAAATTCCCAACATCGTAATGTATGTAATTGGTAAAGTCATTCATTGATTCATAAACAATAGTGTCAGACCGTCACAAAAGGGCTCATCCTTGGAGAACATACTATCAGTCATATTATATTCCTAGCCTTCTCCCTCATACAGACACTTTTTGATGCCTCTGTAGCAGACAACTTTTGAAAACATTTGTATGTGGTAAAAGGTAAAGGATACTTGCATACCCAATGTGATGCACACTTCCATGATAGTAGATCCATGTAAAATGAGCTACAGACTATTGCTTTTTTTTTTTTTTTTTTGTTTGTTTGGAGTTTAACGCTGCTTTCAACAGCTTTGGTCATATCACGGCGGTCAGTGCACCTACCCATGTTTTCCTGGCTTTCCCACACCAGTACTTACACAACATTCTTTCGAAGCCACTGACTACTTTCTCACATAGATCAGAGGTGAGAGGCAATGGAAAACATCGCCCGAAAGAATGTCGCCGCAACTGGGTATCGAACCCGTGACCTCCAGATCACGAGTCAGATACGCTACCAATTGAGCTACCCGGCCGGGTCACAGACTATTGCAGGCAATATTGAAAACCATTATTGAGGATTACAGCCCTCTCAGGTCAGGGCAAAAGCTCAGATATTTGACTTTTGAGTTTCAAGTGTGACATTGTCCTTCAAGTATCCGCCCAGTTTGATCTGGCACTCCACCGTTTGTGAATTAGTCATAAAAGGTTTCAAGAAACTTCTGAAAAACAGTGTCACCTGGGAACCTTTATAACAGATGCACGAGTTTCTACACTTGTAATAATTGCGTTTAAGTTTTCCTTGAGCGCCAATGAAATGCTTTATTCAAATTTTGCATAAAAGTAAAATTAGCGAAATTGGGTTTAAATACAACTTGTTTTTGTTACAACCTCATGTTTGTTAATCCTTCCTCTCATATAGACACATCTGCAGCTGACGACTTTTGAAAACATTGTGACAAAAGAAGAAATTGCTAAAAACGAACGATTTCTCCTTTTGTCACCATGTTTTCAACACTATTCAACACTCTTCAATTATTTTACTTTCATTTAAGGGAGTTTCAAATTATTTTTCGGGTATGTTTGCAAAGTCATCTGCTGCAGAATTGTTGTATGTGGGAAAGGGTTAACCCATTCCCTGCTGATAGTCTGGTTTTCAAGTCATCTAATGTGGTGAAATCAAAAGGGGTTTGCATCAGAGAAACATTTAAAATAGGAGATTCTTCATCTTGAACACCCAGGCATGTTCACACGGCATTTTGTTAAATGGAATGATAGGTATCTCAATGTCAATCCCATTCGTTGTAGACTGTGTAGTCCATTTCAAAGTTTGGGAAAATCCAAGTAACGACACATCAGTGGTTTTTGAGGGTTTTGGACATTCCAGGTGGAACCAGCCGGGCTCTGGCCACTCCAGTGCAATCGCATATACATCTCTGTTTTTCATTGTGTACCTGTGGTATAGAAATGAAGAAATACCGGTAATCATTTCTAGTTTCTTCTTTGTCTCAATAACATACATTGTATTTACATTTTATCCTTTGTGCAGATGTTTACAATTTCAAACAGTCTAAAACTGCCATATTAGGTAGTGCAGCGTTTCTGTTCTTTTTTCTTTATTAAAGAACAACTGTTTAGAAGATATTTCCATGATAATATTTCGAGATTTTAGAGGACCAAAAATATGACAATGTTGATTATTCCATTTTGTTAATTTGTTTGCAATCCGGAGAACTAGCAAATTCAAATCTACCATGTAACAATCATGCTGCCAAATGCAGACTGGAGCAATTTTACAAACAATATAGTTCAAAACAAGGGCTGTCCATAAGACAGCAAGCTTTACTATTTGCCCTGAAGACATGAATGCAGTTTTAAGTCAATATCATTAGTGGTTAGTGAGATATGTCCATGATAGTATCTTGCATGCCAAACTTTAACCAAAATGTGTAAGTCCAAAAAGGGGCATAATTGTGTCAAAATCTGATGTAGAGTTTTGGGACATGTCCTACAAGGTAATTTGATGATTTCCAATAAGTGTGTAAAGTTTTAAAGCAAAAGCATCTGTGGTTTGTGAGAAAAAACCTTGCATGCAAAACTTTAACCAAAATTTCTAAGTCCAAAAAGGGGAATAATTGTGTCAAAATCTGATATAGAGTTTTGGGAGTTGTCCTGCAAGGTCATTTGTTGATTGTGCAGTTTCAAAGCAAATAGCATCTGTGGTTTGTGAGAAAAAGCCTTGCATGCAAAACTTTAACGAACATTTCTAAGTCAAAAAAGGTGCATAATTGTTTCAAAATCTGATGTAGAGTTTTGGGGCTTGTCCTGCAAGGTCATTAGATGATATCCAATCAGTGTATGAAATTTCAAAGCAATAGCATCTGTGGTTTGTGAGAAAAAGGCTTGCATGCAAAACTTAAACCAAAGTTGCAACAACGATGCCAATGCCGACGCACAAGTGACTGTAATAGCTAGCTAGCACTTGCATTCTAAACTTGGTTTACGTAACTCTCTTACACACATTTAGCAAAATATTCCTAGAATTCAAGGATATTCCCAGTATATAGGCATGTTATTTTAATCCTTTCCAACATACAGACTCTTTTTGATGCCACTGCAACGATGACTTTTAAAATCAATGTGGCAAAAGCAGAAATTGCTCATTATGAATAATAGGTGATAAAATCCAACTTAAACGGAGTCATTTATGCCACCATAATTATGCATTTTCAAGATTGATATGGGTGTTTAAGTAAATTGAGGATCACATCTTCATAGAACTACATTTTTACCCTTTCCCACATTCAGATGCTTTCTGATGCCTCTATAGCAGATGCCATTTGAAAATAATGAGCAACTTCTCCATTTGTCATATTAAAGGTTTTCCACTCTATTTACTAAGTATACTTTCATTTACAGGTATTTACATATTTTGCCTTGATGTTTTCAAAATCGTCTGCTGTAGATTTGTTGAATGTGGGAAAGTCAAAGGGTTAACGAAAACTTCAATCCACAGACTATTTATACCATACACTGTGTGTTTTAGTACTTTAAGAACTACATTTTAACTCTTTTCCACATACAGACTCTTTTTGATGCCACTGCAACGATGACTTTTAAAATCAATGTGGCAAAAGCAGAAATTGCTCATTATGAATAATAGGTGATAAAATCCAACTTAAACGGAGTCATTTATGCCACCATAATTATGCATTTTCAAGATTGATATGGGTGTTTAAGTAAATTGAGGATCACATCTTCATAGAACTACATTTTTACCCTTTCCCACATTCAGATGCTTTCTGATGCCTCTATAGCAGATGCCATTTGAAAATAATGAGCAACTTCTCCATTTGTCATATTAAAGGTTTTCCACTCTATTTACTAAGTATACTTTCATTTACAGGTATTTACATATTTTGCCTTGATGTTTTCAAAATCGTCTGCTGTAGATTTGTTGAATGTGGGAAAGTCAAAGGGTTAACGAAAACTTCAATCCACAGACTATTTATACCATACACTGTGTGTTTTAGTACTTTAAGAACTACATTTTAACTCTTTTCCACATACAGACACTTTCTGACACTTCATTATGAGCAATTTCGCCTCTTGTCACAAGGTTTTTGACTCTATCCAATAACTAACTTTCATTTAGAGTAATTTCCATATTTTGTCAAGATGTTTTCAAAGTCGTCTGCTGCAGATTTGGTGTAAGTGGCAAAGGGTTAAAAAAAAACCACAATTCACAGACTAAACATTTAGTACTTCTAGAACTACATTTTAACCCTTTCCCACAAACAGACAGACACTTTCTGACACCTCATTATTAGCAATTTCGCCTCTTGTCACAAGGTTTTCAACTCTATTCAATAGCTATACTTTCATTTAGAGTAATTTCCATATTTTGTCTATGTCGTCTGCTGCAGATTTGTTGTATGTGGGAAAGGGTTAACGAAAACTTAAAACCACAGACTATACATTGGGTGTTTTAGTACTTTTAGAACTACATTTTAACCTTTAACCCTTTCCTACATACAGACACTTTTTGACACTTCATAATGAGCAATTTCTCTTCTTGTCACAAGGTTTTCAACTCTATTCTATAACTATACTTTCATTAAAATGTTATGGTAATTTCCATATTTTTTCTAGTGCAGATTTGTTGTATGTGTGATAGGATTAACCAAAACTTCAATCCACAGACTATACATACCATACATTGGGTGTTTTAGTATCATTCTGATAGATCCATGGAGTTGTTTCATAAATTGCTGCTCCGTTCAGGTCCAGCCATTTTCCCAAGCCTCTTAGTCTCTCCTCAAAGATTGGATTGATTCTCCCATCTTTTGTAGGGCCAACATTTATGAGAATGTTCCCACCACAACTGTAAATCAGAGGTTTATTATAACCCTTTCCGTCATCTATGCAATTAACCCTTTCCAAATTACATCACATCAACAGCAGACGACTTTGAAAACATTTAGTCAGAAATATTGAAAGTCTCTAGGAATGAATGAATAGTTATTGAATAAAGTTGAAAACTTTTTGGCAAAAGGAGAAATTTATCATTTTAAGCAATTTCTCAATTTGCCACAATGCTTTCAAAGTCATCTGCTGCAGAGTTTGTGTATGTTGAAAAGGGTTAAGGGTTTGAAATGTGTAAACCCTTGCTATACTGCAGACAGACTTTGACTCATCTGCAGCAGACAACTTTTAAAACCTTAGTGCCAAACAAAGGAATTGCCTATTCAATAATTATAATTTAACTTGAAGCCATTTTCCATATTTTTTCACAAATTATTTCAAAGTCGTCTGCTGTAGATATATTGGATGTAGCAAAGGTTAAATACCATTTGCTAGTTAAGATGATTTGCCTCTGATAAAAATGGCTATTGATGTTTATACAGCAGACAAGCTTTTCCAATAATAGATGAAAATAAATTTGAAAACATTGTGAACAAGCAAATTCATGAAATTTATATCCCCCGCTTGCAGGAAAATGTTGAGGTTAGGTTTAAACATGTCAGTAGACTTTTTATTGAACATGTATTACAGGGTAAATTAAACAAACTTGGCCTAGGTTGTTACCAAGTTTGTGGCAGTTATTGCACGGAAACAGCAAGAAACGACTTTTTTTGTTAAATAAGGGGCCATAACTCCACCGAATAAAGTCCGCCGAAAGTGACGATCAAATTAGGCCTAGCCTTTAAGGCATTTAACCTTGTTACAAAGTTTGAACAAAAAAACGGTTCACATTTGTGGCAGTTATTGCACGGAAACAGCAAGAAACGACATTTTTTGTTAAATAAGGGGCCATAACTCCACTAAATAAAGTCCGCCGAAAGTGACGATCGAACTTGGCCTAGCCCTTAAGGCATTTAACCTTGTAACCAATTTTGAAAAAAAAACGGTTCACATTTGTGGCAGTTATTGCACGGAAACAGCAAGAAACAACATTTTTTGTTAAATAAGGGGCCATAACTCCACCGAATAAAGTTCGCCGAAAGTGACGATCGAACTTGGCCTAGCCCTTAAGGTATTTAACCTTGTTACCAAGTTTGAAAAAAAAAAAAATCACATTTGTGGCAGTTATTGCACGGAAACAGCAAGAAACAACATTTTTTGTTGAATAAGGGTCCATAACTCCACCGAATAAAGTCCCCCGAAAGTGACGATCAAACTTGGCCTAGCCCTTAAGGCATTTAACCTTGTTACCAAGTTTGAAAAAATAAATATTCACATTTGTGGCAGTTATTGCACGGAAACAGCATGAAACGACATTTTTTGTTAAATAAGGGGCCATAACTCCACCGAATAAAGTCCGCCGAAAGTGATATTCGAACTTGGCCTAGCCCTTAAGGCATTTAACGTTGTTACCAAGTTTGAAAAAAAAAGGTTCACA
This sequence comes from Serripes groenlandicus, assembly GCA_031761405.1. Classification (NCBI taxonomy): domain Eukaryota; kingdom Metazoa; phylum Mollusca; class Bivalvia; order Cardiida; family Cardiidae; genus Serripes; species Serripes groenlandicus. The sequence continues at coordinate 49,607,639 of JASEVX010000007.1, read as the reverse complement.
TTTGTGGCAGTTATTGCACGGAAACAGCAAGAAACGACATTTTTTGTTAAATAAGGGGCCATAACTCCACCAAATAAAGTCCGCCGAAAGTGACGATCGAACTTGGCCTAGCCCTTAAGGCATTTAACGTTGTTACCAAGTTTGAAAAAAAAAGGTTCACATTTGTGGCAGTTATTGCACGGAAACGGCAAGAAACAACATATTTTGTTAAATAAGGGGCCATAACTCCACCAAATAAAGTCCGCCGAAAGTGATATTCGAACTTGGCCTAGCCCTTAAGGCATTTAACGTTGTTACCAAGTTTGAAAAAAAAAGGTTCACATTTGTGGCAGTTATTGCACGGAAACGGCAAGAAACAACATATTTTGTTAAATAAGGGGCCATAACTCCACCAAATAAAGTCCGCCGAAAGTGATATTCGAACTTGGCCTAGCCGTTAAGGCATTTAACCTTGTTACCAAGTTTGAAAAGAAACGGTTCACATTTGCGGCAGTTATTGCACGGAAACGAAGTGTGACGGACGGACAGACGGACAGACGGACAGACGGACGGACGGACGGACAAACCGAAATTAATAACCCCCCTTTTTTTCTTCGAAAAAGCGGGGGATAATAAAACATCAGAACTTGCCCTATTTGAGCAATTTCTCCTTTTTCCAAAACGTTTTCAAACCTGTATGAATACTTTATGTCCTTTTATTTTACTGACATTACAATCATTTCAAAGCTGACAACTGAAAAGTGTCATGGCAGGTTAACAGTTCATTGAAACTTTCTCTAAAGAATCCTGTTTGCTAAATATTTGTGAAAGTATGACCTATTCCAATAGGAAAATAAGACCTTTTCCAATACCTATTGAAAATATCCAAGGAAAATATTGCACCAACTTTAACTATCTGTTGATGAGGCTTCAAAATCTTCTGTATTTAATTTCAGCCCTTTCTCACTGTCAGACCCATTGTCACACATCTGCAGCAGATGACTATTGAGCAATTTCTTCTTTTCCAACAATGTTTTCAACTCTATTCAATAATTAATCATTTTTGTATAAAATTTTGCTAATATGTTTTCAAAGTCAACTGTTGCAGATTTGTTGTATTTGGTAGCAGGGTTAACCCAGTTAAAGTACCAACCCTTTCCCACATACAGACCCTTTCTGACGCCTCTGCATCCGTCAACTTTTGAAAAATAATGGCAAAAGGAGAAATTGCTCATTTGCCGTAACGTTTGCAACTTCATTCAATTATTGTTCTTTCGTTCTTTCAGTTTCCATATTTTTGTATTAGATGTTTAAAACGTTGTCTGCAACAGATGTGTTGTATGAGGGAAAGGGACTATTAACCCTTTCCCTCATACAACAATTCTGCAGCAGAAGACCGTGAATATATTTTTTTAACAAGAAACCGCTGAAGACGGTAAGGCCGGATTGTCGGCAATTTGACCTTGAAAATCAACAAACCAAGGTCAAGGTCAAAGTAACCATAGAAATCAATAGAACTTGTTACTGGTTACCTTCAGGCAAAGTTTCAAGTTTGTAACCCTTTCCAGTGCTGAGATTTTGCCTCAACCTGAAACTTTAACCAAAATGTTGACAGACAGACATCCGGACAGACATCGCCAATCTATAGACCGGAATTGCTAGAGCAATCCGGCCAAAAAATAGAGAATCTCTATAAATGAATCGATAACCTATGTCAGACTTAAAGTGGAAAACATTGTGGAAAAAGGAGAAATTGCTCACTATGTTTTCAAAAAGTTGTCTGCTGCAGAGGTGTCAGAAAGGATCTACATGTATATGAGGGAAAGAGATAGCAAACCTACCTGACCGTTCTCACCACCTCAGTGACAATGTGGGTCACAGATAACATGTCTTTTAGGGAAGCATCCCGTCTGTACTCCCAGGCACCGCTGTCCACCGTCATCGCATTCTCCCACTTTTTCTTCTGTAACACACCTACAACAACAGATTTAAACCCCCTTTTCCAACATACAACAAATTAGCAGGAGATGACTTTGAAATCATCTAAGCAAAAATATGGAAAATCTTGTTAAATCTCAAATGTATTTATTGGATAGGGTTGAAAACATTGAGACAAATGAAATATTGCACAGGATGAGCAATTTCTACTTTTGCCACAATGATTTTATAAGTGGTCTGCCTCAGAGGCATCAGGGAACTTCAGGAAGTGTAAAAAGGTTGACTAATTTCTTGATATAACTCTTTAACTCTTTCCCTCATATGACAATTCTGCAGCAGACGACTTTGAACGTATTTTGTCAGATGGATAACCTATGACTAAGAGTGGAAAACATTGTGACAAAAGGAGAAATTGCACGTTCTGTGCAATTTCTTCTTTTGTCACTATGTTTTCATAACGCCGTCTGCTTTAACCCTTTCCCTCATACGACAATTCTGCAGCAGACGACTTTGAACGTATTTTGTCAAAACATAGAAAATCTCCATAATTGAATAGATAACCTATGACTAAAAGCGGAAAACATTGTGGCAAAAGGAGAAATTGCACGTTTTGTGCAATTTCTTCTTTTGTCACTATGTTTTAAAAAGGCTGTCTGCTGCAAAGGCATCCGAAAGCGTTTATATGAGTGAAAGGGTTAAGAGAAATTACATATCTGTCTTAATTAACTTGTCTTAGGCAGCCAACCAGGAGAGAGACAAATCTTTGCTGCTGAAGACAAGCAGTGTTTTCTGGTTAACCAACTGGCTGTTTAAATAGAGCTGACAGCTAGCACAAGTTTGTCTGTATTTTGATACACAGTTATAAATGTTAAAAAATGAAAATTGCTCCTTTTGAGTGATATCTCCTGTTTCAACAATGCTTACAAAAGTCATCTGCTGCAGAGCATTAAATGTTATCTGTTTCAGGTAAAGAATTCTCAGATTCAGCAGCAGACAAATTGAAAAACATCCTGGCAAAAATATCAAAACTGCCTATTAATCAAAGTATAATTGCAGCAATGAGTTGAAAACATTGTGGCAAAAGGAGAAATTGCTCATTATAAGTAATTTCAACTTCTGCCAGCCACACTGCTTTCAAAAGTCAGCTGCTGCATAATGCATCCACATGTGGGAAAGTGTTAACCGCTTTTAAAGGAGTTTGAGACCTCTACTTCAGAAAAACTCGCAAAAAAATGTAGGGAAATTAAAACACTCACTGATCAATGAATGTGATTAATACCTCCGAATGCCGCCTGAATAGGAAATTCCATCCAGTTGTTTTAAAATATTCTCCGGAGAGGAAAAAGTCAGAAAGGGCAATAACTGTAATAAGCTTAAATAGAGGTATCGTTCTTGTACACTGCACTCAGTCTCATTGTGCTCTACCATTGTATGTACCGTATATAGACCTGTAGAAAACGGGTTGGTGTTTTTGAAAGGTTCTACCGGGAGTATAACAAAGCGATTTTAATATTTTTCTTAAGGTATTGATGTACATGTTAACCAAAAAAAATCGCATAGAAATCCGTCTCTTACAGAAAAAGTTATTTATGCTTCAAACTAGGAAAACTTTGCTTTATCTTATATAGGAAAAAAGAGTAATTCGGATAATACGTATATTTCGGATATTTTCCAAAAGTATATGCTTTATCAGGTTTATTGCTATTTTTTTTATTGAAGACGTTTAATGTATTGAATTTATCAATGATTGTGTTCGTAAACATGCAAATGAATCCATGTAATCGGCGTTTAAAGCAATTTAAAATGTGTACATAACACTGTCTAATTAACAGTTTACTAATCGTTAAGCAAATAAAGTATGATCGTTCTGAATGCTCAATATTAATACAATGTTTATTAAATGAATTAATCTGAAATCAATTGCTTTATATATCAACGTAATAAATTATAAATGTAAGCGTGTTAATTTAAAATGATAACTGGATAATTTTATTTAAAGCAAGTATATCTACATTCAGTCGACATATAAACGGTCTTAATACTATTTTAAAAACATATGTGTTGTTTAATTTATCAGTTGAATATATAGCTTGAATCAACTGATATAGTTTACAGGTAAATTATAAATGTCAGCGTGTTATTTATTAACTGGCCAATGGGTGTCATTTGCTCTGACATAAGCAGTGACGCAGTTTTATAAAATTTCTGCCTAAGAAATTTTTTCCAAGATAAATAATACTAGTAAGCTCTTGTATTGAATAGACCAAGGTTGTTCTAAATCTGTGTTAAACATTTATTTTATTAACCAAACGATGGCTTCACTAGTCATTGACGATTGTACTTTCAATGCTAGTTTATGCATTATTTGTTACAAAAGTTTAACAGACTCAAATTTGGCGATTTGGCGTGGTTATAAAAAAATCCATCAAAAAAGGCTCCTCATGCAATTTTATTCATTGCTGATAAAAAACGTGACACTGTTCACACCCAATTGAACCAATATAGAGAGGCTATATTGTGATTTCATCTCAAAGCAAGGTTTCATACCAAATGTATATCTCTATACACCCGACGTTACCCATGGATTGATCAAGATGAGACGACACACGACAGTTCATCAACTAGTAAACGTCATTCAGTAAGAGATCCATGTGTCTCATTCTATGACAGAGAGTGTTGCCTTATATGTGACAAGGGTAATACATGGAAAGAAATGCTAACTTGCATTTCAACTGGGACAGGAGAGAGTACCCGATACAAAGTACAAGCAGCGACTGGAATACTTAGAGAGTCGATGGCATGTACATCCAACGACAAGGATGAGTATGTTGCGCCTTCAGAATTCAATCTTCATGCCGTTAAAGAGTTTATTCCCCAGGATTTGGCAGATTTTATCTTTTGGCGTCTGGATGAAAAGGCATTTAACAAGGCATTGTCTCTTTCAAATATAACAAGGGATAACAAACGGTCAATCAAGTCTATATTTATGTGTCACCAAATAGTGTCCATCTGTCGAAATATGAAGACGAGCCCCAAAAGCTCAGTCGGTAGCCACGCGGGCTGTCAATCCAAGGGTTTTGAGTTCGAATCCCGGCTAGGCCAACATTCTTTCCGACGATTGACAAAAGTTAATGCGACATGCGTCATTTGTCTTTCACCAATTGACTTAGTATATGTGGAAAAGTAGCCAGATGCTTTGGAAGACTGTTGTGTGGAGTACTGGTGTGAGCAAACCAGGAATCACATGAGTAGGTGAACTGGCCGCCGTTATATGACTGAGAAATGGTTAAAAACGGCGTTAAACCCCAATCAATCAATCGAAATATGAAGAGGCCCTTGATTCTTGGGTTGACTGTTCAACTTCACCATGACTTTGGTTGTAAAATCTTAATTGACAATCTGAAAAGCCTAGGCGTATGTGTAACTTAAATGAGGTGCGAATGTTTTTGAGTTCTGCAGCAAAACATTGCCTGACAGTCAGTATTGAAAGATATATCTGTTGGGTTAGAACATGTTGACTCTACTGGACCAATAATTGATGCATCAATCGATAACTTTGACCAAAACGAGGAAAACATTGATGGACAATCTGCTACACATGCTATGGCTATGGTAAAATACGAACGAAGTGACAGTGTGACAACGTTTACTCGAATAAAACGACTTGCCGAACGGCTTTTTAAAGGCCATAGTCCATAGCTTGATTAATAACGAAACAAGATTTACTTATTATCAGAAACAAAGAAATGAAAGATTTTCTTTGGATATTGTCCCGATATTTCAATAAAGCTTAAATAAAAAGAATACCTTCATGGAGTCTGTTCAATGCTGCGCTCAATAAACACAATTTTCATTGTGATAATCATATATTTTTACCGTAACTTTGTGACTAATTATCGTTTTATATAATTGGAAATTTTCATAACTTTCAATCAGTAAACTAAATATGCTTCAGTTCTTCAATATTTCACTCCAATAGAGGACCTTAATAAAAAAGGGACATCAAATCACAATCAAAATTGTGTTTATTGTTATAACAAACAAGAGGGCCATGATGGCCTTTGATTTTCTCACCTGAGTGTTAACAAGATATTTCTTAATTTCGACCTTGTGACCTAGTTTTGACCGGACATAGCCCAGTTTCGAACTTGGCCTAGATATCACTAAGACAACTATTCTAACAAAGTTTCAATATGCTCAAGCCGTGACTTCCAGAGTGTTAACAAGATTTTCCTTAAATTTGATCGATTGACCAAGTTTTTGACCGGACATGACCCAGTTTCAAACTTGCTCTAGATATCACTAAGAGAACCATTCTGACAAAGTTCTAACATGCTCAAGCCAAAAATGTGACTTCCAGAGTGTTAACAAGAGTTTCTTTAAACTTGACCAAGTGACCTAGTTATTGACTTGAAATGACCCAGTTTCAAACTTGGCCTAGATATCACTAACAGTTCCAGACTGTTAACAATATTTTCCTTAAATTTGACCAAGTGACCTAGTTTTGACCGGACATGACCCAGTTTCAAACTTGGCCTAAATATCACTAAAACATACCTTCTGACAAAGTTTCAACATGCTCAAGCCGAACATTTATCTTCCAGAGTGTTAATAATATATTCCTTTAATTTGACCTAGTGACCTAGTTTTGACCAGACATGACCCAGTTTCATACTTGTCCAAGAAATCATCGAGATGAATGTTCTGATAAACTTTCATGATGATTGGATGCAAAGAATAGACTGTAGAGTGTTCACAAGAGCAAATGTTGACGACGAACGGACGGCGGACAAAATGTAATCATAATAACTCACCTTGCAGTTCGTACATAGGTGAGCTAAAAAAATAAATAAACAAATGTGTTGATCGAAACGTTGAATTAATGAACGAACAGACGGATAAAAGGATGGGTGAAAATATGAAAGGCACAAGTTACCCGTGAATGTATGTCTTGCTTCGGACGTGTATGTTGAAATGATTTTGTAAAGAAATAACATAATATATGTGTTAATTAACTTATTTACCGATTTAAACCGTACTCGTTTAACTAAATTTGCGCATGCGCAGAAGAAATTAACGTAAAAACACATAAATAACACATTTTGAACATCATGGCTTCGTCTGAACATAAAAAAACATTTATTAAAAATATATGTTTTTCTTTTTATTTAAATGCCATTGACGACTTCAACTTTTTTTAAATTTTATCTAAAAAAAATAATACAAAATTGGGCCTCTTGGAAAAGCTCAAAATTTCGGTATTTCTAAGACCGCGATTTTTATGCGAGAACTTACCTAATATGAAGCAGGTATTTACCTACTAAAAAACACCAAAATCGGCTTGTTATACTTCCGGTAGGGGTTCCTCCTTAAATAGGGCCCGTACAGAAAATTCCTACAGGCCTAATATACTCGGTTATAAGTCGCACTTTTTTACCTTCAAAATCGAAAGTGAAGTGGGGGGAGCGACTTATAAGAGGGTCAAGCAAAAATTCAGAAAAAATTACCCTCCAATTCACCGATCGTCAAAAACTGTGCAGGCCGGTCATTGATAAAAAGGGCGACTTAAATGATGATTTAACAGAATAAATCAAGTTTGATTGAAAGAAACATATCTTATAGAATTGATTTGTTTATAAAAACAAACACTAGAAAAAATCTATAACTTATGAATGTACATTTAAAAAGTCATTTGTTCCAAGTTATTGTTTCGATTTCAGCTCGATTGGAAGCCATTTTGAATTTTGTGAAAATATAAATTGCGGAGCTCAAGTCCAGATGCGTAAATATACAGACCATAATACTGTTACTAGGTCGTATGTCACTTTATATGTGATTGAAACAATAATGTAATAAACTTTAATTTATATTTCAGGATAAAGTGTTGTTTTTATTTTAAACAAAAAGTCATTGATTTGTAACCCTTATTACCATATATTGAGGCTTCCCATCCGAATTTTGAAATGTTAATGCTAACTCAAAATTGCTTGCAATAAGCAATTTCTCCTTTATCCACGATGTTTCTTGCCTTGATGTTTTCAACGTAGCCTTGTACATAATTGTTGCATGCGGGAAAGTGATAATTTGTCATTGTGTAGACACGTACACACGTAGCTGTCAAATCTTAATTAGAAAGTCCATGTTTGCAGAAGGTGATAAAAAGAAGCCATAATAATGGCCACGACAAGACCCATTTCACCGTGATTTTGGCCTGCATGGGTGATGGTACCAAATTAAACCATTAGAAAGCAAAAAACAAACACAGATCCAATTAAAGAGATAAAAAAGTCGGACCAAAATTGTCATAATTAATCCACAAACAATCCCAAGACTACACACGGGGTGATTTAACACGGTCAATAATTGACGTTAAAGTGTATTAAGTAAAAACTGATAAACATGCAATTATCGGCTTTTACCACTGTGATACATCTGCAGTATTTGAGAGTCGTAACAAAGACAATAACTGTAGCTAAAGTGTATTAAATACAAACTGCTAACAATGCAATTATCTGTTTTTACCCACTCTAATACGTACACGTCTGCAGAATTTGACCTCGGGTAATTTTACATGTAACACCTTTAGCTTGATGATAATTTAAACCTGTGTGGTTTACACGCGACAGTTGTGTTAGAGTTATTTGACTGTTAGAATTGAGGTCGCTGAACCGTGGATTTTTATTAAAAAGGGTGAACAAACTCCATAAACGAAAGCTATATTATCAAACAAAGGGGAAATTAGCAATGTTTTCAGGGAATACAGCCAGTATGTTATGTGGAGTACAGATACCCTGAATGTATTTGGTATGACCCGGCCAAGACGGACGCTCTACCATACACCACCATGACGGTAGGGAATACAGCCAGTATGTTATGTGGAGTACAGATACCCTATGATTTTACTATCATAAGAAGCGAGATATATAACCTTAAGTCATCAAGATCGAGCATCAGCTTTTTGTTTACATTATTTGAACATACAATGATGTCCAACTAGTTTTAATTTGTTTTATCTAAAGAGATTTACTGGGGAATACATAAACCAGTTTTGTCCGGTCACAAAAGGCCCCAGGTTATGTGAAAACACACTCGTCTTGATTAACCCTTTGTTTTATCTATGGTAATATAGCTCTCATTTATGGAGTTTATTCCCGATATTGTCAATTTGTTTCCAAGGTCGTTTGCTGCAGATTTGTTGTATGCGGGAAAGGGTTAACTGAAGGGGTAGAGGGTAGATGGAGGGAAAAATCGGCGTTGCATAACTGAAATTAATTCGCATACAGTGATAATCTGCTAACTCAGATTAAATTCGTCCTTTTCCCATGATGTTTCTGAGGCAGCTGAAAACTTTTGAAAGCTATATTAACAAACACAGATCCAATTAAAGAGATAAAAAAGTCGGACCAAAATTGTCATAATTAATCCACAAACAATCCCAAGACTACACACGGGGTGATTTAACACGGTCAATAATTGACGTTAAAGTGTATTAAGTAAAAACTGATAAACATGCAATTATCGGCTTTTACCACTGTGATACATCTGCAGTATTTGAGAGTCGTAACAAAGACAATAACTGTAGCTAAAGTGTATTAAATACAAACTGCTAACAATGCAATTATCTGTTTTTACCCACTCTAATACGTACACGTCTGCAGAATTTGACCTCGGGTAATTTTACATGTAACACCTTTAGCTTGATGATAATTTAAACCTGTGTGGTTTACACGCGACAGTTGTGTTAGAGTTATTTGACTGTTAGAATTGAGGTCGCTGAACCGTGGATTTTTATTAAAAAGGGTGAACAAACTCCATAAACGAAAGCTATATTATCAAACAAAGGGGAAATTAGCAATGTTTTCAAAAGTTTTCAGCTGCCTCAGAAACATCATGGGAAAAGGACGAATTTAATCTGAGTTAGCAGATTATCACTGTATGCGAATTAATTTCAGTTATGCAACGCCGATTTTTCCCTCCATCTACCCTCTACCCCTTCAGTTAACCCTTTCCCGCATACAACAAATCTGCAGCAAACGACCTTGGAAACAAATTGACAATATCGGGAATAAACTCCATAAATGAGAGCTATATTACCATAGATAAAACAAAGGGTTAATCAAGACGAGTGTGTTTTCACATAACCTGGGGCCTTTTGTGACCGGACAAAACTGGTTTATGTATTCCCCAGTAAATCTCTTTAGATAAAACAAATTAAAACTAGTTGGACATCATTGTATGTTCAAATAATGTAAACAAAAAGCTGATGCTCGATCTTGATGACTTAAGGTTATATATCTCGCTTCTTATGATAGTAAAATCTATTTAGACTATAAATCAATGCTTACATAAAACCAATTGGACATTATATGAATGTTTTAAACAAAAAATCTGATGCTCGATCATGATGACTTGGGTTATATCTCGCTGCTTGTCATAGGGTTTTGACGTGAAAAAAATCAAAAATCTAACTGCGACTTATAAGAGGGTCAATCATCAAACCCTAGACTTTAGGCCTCGAAGTAGGGGGTGCGACTTATAGACGAGGGCGACTTATAACTGAGTATATACGGTAGTTTTATTAAATTCCATCCTTTAGTTTTAAAGTTATTCTCTAGACAAGAAATCAGTAAGAAAAGGCAATGAAAGTTATTCAACAGATAAGAAAAAAATAAGAAAGGGCAATACTTCTGTAATAAGCTCAAATAGAATTATGGTTCATGTACAATGCACTGCCTCTCATTGTGCTTTACCATCGTATGAATTTTTATTATATTCCATCTGGTAGTTTTCAAGTTATTCTCTGGACAAGAAAAAATAACAAAGGGCAATAACTCTGTAATTAGGTAAAAACGATTTATGGTTCCTGTACACTGCACTTCCTCTCATTGTGTACTACCATTTATGAAGTTTGATTAAATTCCATCCAGTAGTTTTCAAGTTATGCTCCGGACAAGGAAAATTGCAATTTACCAACAGACCAAGCGACCGACCACAGGGTGACTCCAATATACCCCCTTCAAACCTCGTTAGTCCGGGGTATAAAAATCCGAACTTAATTTTTCATGCTAAGGAATGCTTTGTTCTTAAACAAGAGGGCCATGATGGTCCTGGATCGCTCACCTGATTTATTTTTTTCACTTTAGCTATATAAGCCCGGCCCCTGGCGGCCATAGTTTCCGACCAATCAACTTAGCTTGAATGAATCTGATAGAGGGTCACCCTAGGAACATTTCTACAAAATTATTTGAAAATCGGCCTGACACTTTTGGAGGAGAAGATTTTTTAAGTTTTCATTATAGCCATATAAGGCAAAATAGCCCTGCCCCTCTGGCGGCCATGTTTTTCGACCAATCAACATGGCTTGAAGGAATCTGATAGAGGGTCATCCAAGGAACATTTCTACAAAATTATTTGAAAATTGGCTCGACACTTTCCGAGGTGAAGATTTTTTAAGTTTTCACTATAGCCATATAAGGCAAAATAGGTGGAAGTGGGAAAAGGTTTAAGAGAAATCTACCTGGGTCAAATCTGTCATGACAGGTGAAAAATCCTCCATGTTTACACATTGTACCCTTGCCCCATCTGTCGTTTGTGACAACTGTGTCCTTCACTGGACTGAAAAATTATATAACAGAAAATTAACAAACAAAATATTCTACATGGATTAAATCTCTGGATGTCTGAAAAGTTTTTTCTATGTTTATGAGACTACTCCTATCTAAATCTCTAAACTGTGACAATTACATCATATATCCTTAACTGAAAATTAACCCTTTTGTGCATTAAGTCGCTTTCTGATCAATTTCTCCTTTTGCCACACTATTTTCAACTCAATTCAATTAATGTACGTATGATTTCAAAGTCAGCTGCTGCAGATTTGGTGTATTTGGGAAAACAAACTAAATTATTAAAATATAATAATAACAAAAAGAAGATTCCTCTGTAATAAACCCTTTCCCACATACTATAAATCTGCAGCAGACGACTTTGAAAAATATCTAATCAAATCAAAATATTGGATAAAGTTGAAATTGTTATGACAAAAGGAAAAGGGTAAATAAAACTAAATTTTTTAACAGTTTTACAAGAAATTTGTTACACCCTGAAAAGGGTTCAAATAGGGGCCAAGATGTTTAGAGCAATTTCTCTTTTTGCCAACATGTTTTCAAACGTTGTTGTTCTTCTCTATTGGTGCCACTTGGTAGCTATGCTTTTTAACAAATCAATAAGGCTTAATCGTTTTATGTTATGTTTCACTGAAGGAAAGTTTCTGCTAATTTGTCAAGAAATTAGACAGGCTTTTTCATAGGCGTAGAGCTTTGTCATATTGCCCCTTTTCTAAAACAGCCTGGTAGCAATAAGCAATGTTTTTCAACAAACTACATGTAGTTTTGAAGACGGTCACCTAGGGAACATTTCTGTCTTCTTATCTGGAAATCAGATTAGCGCATTCAGACAAGAAGAATGTTAAAAATCTGGCATTTTCCCCGCTTTTTGATGCAGCAGTCAAATTATTTACAAATTTAATATTTTAACAGTTTTGAAATAGGGTGACCAAAGAAGCCTTCATGTTATCTTTTGTAGGAATTGGCCAAAATGTTTCAGAGAAAAAGTCATTTGAAATTTAAAGTTAACGACAGACAGTGGACACAAAATGGACCGACAGTGATCTAAACTAGAATGGAGTGCTTCCCGGAGCACGTGTGTCACCTGCCAGGGCCTTGTCAGAAAATTTTAATTTTTGACAGAAAAGGGGCAATAACTCTTGATATAAAACATATTTGGATTATCCCCCTTTTGTGAAGCCATCACAAAGATTGATATAAATATTTGCCAGAAGTTTCAATGTAATCCTTTGAGTAGAACGAAAGTTATTTGAAAACGTGACGAAAAAAGTGTGACGGACAGACAGACGCCGGACAAATAAAAAAGTCATCCCTAAGTGCCTACCATGCTACGCAGGTGACACAAAAAGGATTTTAGGATATATAAGAGGAAAGACAACTCTGGATGGAGATGGTCATTACCTATCATTGTACAGCCAGGCTATAAAATCAGTGGAGTTCCAGTACCAATCAGGGGCATCCCAGTCACCATCTGACCAAACCACATCAGGTTTATATGTATTCACCAACTCATACAATTCTGGAATTGTCTTGGACTGCAGGAAAAAGATGTCTTAGACATGATTTCTTATGCTATATCATAGAACAAGAGTGTTGGGAGGAACACATAATCAACCAAAGGTCAATAAGTATTATAATGTCAATAAAACCAATTGAATTCAGGTGTGAAGGACAGGTAGACAGCTGAAAAGTGACCGCAAGACCATGTCTTAGTTTGAACTCATTCATTTAACATCGATTGTGAAACAAGCTTTCAGTTTATATTATTTACACTCGATGTCTGCTTCCTGGAAACTTAACCAGTACTCGTGCCATTTGTGTGGAAAAATCTGAAAGAGTAAACCCCTCCATGACAGGTTTGGAACCGTGCACAACTGTCTCCCATTCTGGCTTACATTCTGTCTTACATGCACATCACACAAAAAACCTTGAAAATGCCTAAGCTGGCAGCAAGTATAATCTATGCACACCATGACATTTTAAGTTTCAACATTTTGATGCATAATGCTCATAAAATGCTCATATAATGCATACTTACCCTGACAAAAGAATTTGTTTGAAAACCATTTTTCTCGTCCTCTAGGTAAAGTGGGTTAAAAAACTCCAGCAATGAATGGTAAAGTCCAAAGTGAATACTCGTCCTATTTCTGATGGACTCTGCCAATAACCCTTCAAATAGACATTAATTTAAATAATTTTCAAAATATACACTTTTTAAAATTCCATACATTTAACCCTTTCCCTCATATAGACGCTTTCTAATGCCTCTGCAGCAGACGGCTTTCTGAAAAAATAGTGACAAAAGAAGAAATTGCTTTTAGTCATAGGTTATCCATTTAATTAATTAAGATTTTCTAGAATTTTTTTTGACAAAATATGTTCAAAGTCATCTGCTGCAGAATTGTCGTATGAGGGAAAGGGTTAACCCTTTCCCTCATATAGACGCTTTCTGACGCCTCTGCAGCAGACAGCTATTTGAAAACATAGTGACAAAAGAAGAAATTGCACAAAACATGCAATTTCTCCTTTTGACACAATGTTTTCCACTTTTATTCATAGGTTATCCATTTGATTATAGAGATTTTCTATTTTTTGACAAAATATGTTAAAGTCGTCTGCTGCAGAATTGTCGTATGAGGGAAAGGGTTAAGCCTTTCCAACATACAACAAACTTTGAAAACATTAAAAATTAAAGTGAAACTACTTAGAGTTGATAACACTGTGGCAAAAGGAAAAACTGCTCATCAATGTTTTCAAATGTAGTCTTTTTTTTGTTTTTATAACCATTTACCTCATGTGATATGTTGGCCTAATACTCTTGATGCCTCTGCAGTAGTCGATAATTGATAACATTGTGACAAAAGGAGAAATTAGCAATTTCTCCTTTTTAACCCAAATCAGAAATCTTTTCAAGTCTGTATCAAAAGTATACTTCCAGCTTTTCAGATATTACATTGCCTTATTCAGACTTGTTTAACCCTTTCCCTCATACAACAATTCTGCAGCAGACGACTTTGAACACATTTTGTCAAAAACTAGAAAATCTCAATAATTGAATGGATAACATAGGACTTAAAGTGGAAAACATTGTGGCAAAAGGAGAAATTGCACGTTTTGTGCAATTTCTTCTTTTGTCACTATGTTTTCAAAAAGCCGTCTGCTGCAGAGGCGTCAGAAAGCGTTTATATGAGGGAAAGGGTTAAGCCTTTCCCACAAGCTGAGCAATTTCTTCTTTTGTCACTATGTTTTCAAAAAAACGTCTGCTACAGAGGCGTCAGAAAGCGTCTATATGAGGGAAAGGGTTGACGTAACCTACTGCAGATTTGTGGAAAAGGGCTAAAGCGGGAACCACTCTACTAGAAATATCAGATAAACAGATACAGAGCTTTAAATGAAATAATTGTAAGTTGAAGACTCACCAACCAGATCTTTATTTGGTCCCACGTCTTTGGAATTCCACTGAAAGGAATGTTTTGATGGCCAGTTACAGAAACCTTCATGATGTTTACTTGTTAGAACAACATACCTTAAATGGATAATTTGATATGTATACATATGTTACAAGTAGAATTTGAAATCAATGTGGAAAGTGGAAACTTGTGAAACTAGTTTGGAACACTGTTTTACAATTTAATTTGCTATTTAGAAGTATTAAAAGGCAATTGTATCAAACATGTTATGATACAGAAATAACAAATTAGAGGTGAGGGCGTTTACCCCAGGCATCTAAATTTTTGTTTATGAAAATTGGAATAATACCAAATTCAATTCAATACTTTATTGACTTTTTTTCGGCAAAGCATTTTGCCTTTGGCCATTAACAAACTTTCTTCTCTAATAATACCATTATGTCTCCCCTTTTCGATTTCCAGATGATGAGAGGATAGCCTAAATCTTGATAACCAATAAAACAATTACAAGCCTGTGCTACTATAAGAAGACCTGGTGATCACCCTCTGATATATTGGTCGGGCCAGGCTTTGGAGGATCAATCAAGTATGACTAAATGTTGGGCGAGCTTGACAGACACAAAAAACCTTATTGAAAATCAGCCAATCAGCGGTACCATTGTGGAAGACAGATTGGAAGTGTAATAAGAGGACCATCAAAGGAACATTCCTGTGAAGTAATGTTGAAATTGGTCATGTGGAATGGTAGGAGTTGTCATTTGTAGGCTAAACGTTCAATTTACCCCTTTTGTGATGATGTTGCTATAATTTTGTTACCAATTAATACGGCTTGAACAAATTAAGTAGAGGATTCCTATTAAGTCTTCTTAATATCAGACAAGAACTTAAAACAAGAGCACCGCGTACCACACAGACACTCGACTGATAGGGAGAAAACAGAAAAAAAAAAAATGAGCTAAACAAAAAACCCTAACCGGACGACCACGCTGCCGCCGACGACGCCAGGGTCATGACAATAGCTCTCGTTTTTTTCAAAAGTCGAGCTAAAAATGGAATTTCCACATTTTGTCATTTTGTCCCTTTTCTGATGCCTCCTGAATGCCATGTTTTCAACCAAACAGTATGCCTTGAGCAATCTTTGTAGAGGGTCACCCAAGGAACATTTCTACCAAACTATATTGGAATCTGACATGCAGATTCAGAGGAGAAGATTTTTAAAGTCATACAACATAGAACACCGTAGCATAACGTAGCTCATAACGTATTATAACATGTTACAGCGTATCATAGCATGGCATAATGCGACATGAGGAACAACGAGGCAACAACGTAGCATATAGCGCAGCACAACATGTCAGTAAACGCAACAGAATGAATTAACCGGCAGGACACGCTATGTTCATGTTCTTTTACGTTTCTGCTGCACTATAATGTTCTCACCACGTTGCCCCAAGGAACATATACAAGGAACATTGATTTCAAATCGGGCTAGTACTTTTGGACAAGAAGATTTTTAAAGTTTTAACAATGCACATATAAGGAAAACAAGCTCCGCCCCCTGGCGGCCATGTTTTTCAACAGATTGGAAATATTTGAACAATCTTAGTACAGGGTGCCCCATGGAACATTTGTGCAAAATAATTGTCAAATCGGACCAGTACTTTTGGACAAGAAGAATTTTAAAGTTTTAACAATGCACATATAAGGAAAACAAGCTCCGCCCCCCCTGGTGGCCACGTTTTTCAATGGATCAGAAATATTTGAACAATCTTGGTAAAGGGTGCCCCCAAGGAACATTTGTGCAAAATAATTTTCAAATCGAGCCAGTACTTTTGGAAACGAAGATTTTTTAAGATTTGGCAATTTTCCCTTTTCCTGATGCTGCAGAAACCAAAGTTCTACATGGAATTAAATTCTTTAAACAACTTTGAAAGGGGACCACCTAAGGACCATTCCTGTGAAGTTATTTTGCAATCTGTCCATTAGTTTAGTAGGAGAAGTCATTTGTAGGAAATTGTTAACAGACGACGACGGATGCCGGGCGGTGAGTGATCACAAAAGCTCACCTTGCACTTCGTGCTTCTAAAGGTGAGCTAAACACTTACGGATGATACCAAATTTACCCTTTCCCGAATGGAGACGCACTGGAAAGGAGATTCTTCTTCTATTTATTATATTTAATTAATTGCCAATTAAAATGATTTTTTTAAAAATAAAACCTTAAATTATCATACATAGTAACATACTAGTCCAGGTTTCTGTACTAGGAATGCGATTTTTTATTTTGACTGTTCGCATCCTACAATGCAATATGTAACGGCGATATATTGAGACTACATACATACATCAAAAATTCTTCGATTTCAACCACAATTAATTGATTGTTTGTTCACACCTAGCACGTTGAATGGGAAGGTAAACTATAATAACACTATTTAAAGTCCATTTAATTTTTACCGAAACTTTCAATGGATTTTGCTCTATATTACCAGATATATTATTATTATGAGCAATTTCTACTCTTCCCAAAATGTTGTCATCCTTATTCAATAACTAACTTTTTACTTAGAGATATTTTTTTATGTTTCAAAAAACGTATGCTGTATTTTGATGTATGTGGGAAAGGGGGTTAAATAATTGTGTCACAAAGTAAGAGATTACTTGGCTCCTGCTGCCTTAAACATATCCGCCCAGTCATCTGGATTAAACAGCTCGGCAGTGAATTCTTTCGCAAAGTCCGCATACGTGAAGTTAGGCTTGTAGTTGCGCTTCATGAAATTCACAATTGACGGATCTTTGGTCTTCTTCCAATCCTCCCAGAACCAAGCACTTCTGTAGCTCGGTACGGAGAATACGCCCCAGTGAAGGAAAATCCCTATCTTCGACTTGTCATACCAATCCGGAAGTGGTCTAGATTCCAAGGAAGGCCAGTTGGGTTCATAGCGTTTGCAATATACGACTGTCATCAAAAGTAACGTTAAATAAAGACAGTTTCCCATTGTAAGAAAATTAATTGTGCCGGTTGTTTACGGTTGTTTTCCTTGTGTTGACAAAAAGTTAACTTCCGGTTAAATTTTAAAACGGTGTAGTATGCGGCTTTCTCGGCAATTTTCGTCTTTAAATGGGAAATTATGATGATCAGCCTGATAATGTCTACAACAACAATGTTCAGCATTATCAGATCAGTTACACAAAACTAGCATTGTATGCATACATTTTAAATTTCTTTAATGAAGTACTTATTTTACAAAATCTTATTTGGATTATTTCTATTTTATGCATTTATAAAACCCAAATACCGGTTTGACAACTAAAGTACCAAATTGACTACGAATCCGTGTAGTAGATCTATATTTAGTTAAACGCTTTAGTTGCTTGAAGCAGGAATGTAGAGTTAGTTCTAGATTCTTGCTTGAAGGGAGAGCTTAAGCATGCGTTTGCTCCAAAATAGCTTAGGAGAAAAATAGAAGCTTAGTTTTAGCGTAGGACTTCATCCGCCTCTGAAGCTGCACGACAGTGTCAGAAAACAGATACAAAGTTCACAAACATTAGAATATGTAATTGTTTCATATCATTAGAAGCAAATATACCCTTATTACATCTTATGTTAACATACATGATGATGTACTTAGCTAAATCACTGTTATAAAAACAGAACATATTTTGGACTCCCAGTGCACTAAAATGACCAAATTGGAGAGGCACATATCTCTATGTCCAAATGCAATTGATATAATCATGTTATTAACATGATAAACGCAGTCAATAAAATATGATATTTCTTCTTCTTCTTCTTCTTTTTCTTCTTCTTCTTCTTCTTCTTCTTCTTCTTCTTCTTCTTCTTCTTCTTCTTCTTCTTCTTCTTCTTCTTCTTCTTCTTCTTCTTCTTCTTCTTCTTCTTCTTCTTCTTCTTCTTCTTCTTCTTCTTCTTCTTCTTCTTCTTTATATTTCTTCAACTACACTCTTTCATAACATTGGCGACTATGTGTTTAGAAAGAGGGGGATCGGATTTAAGCGATTTTTCATTTTCTCATTATGTTTTATGATATCATCTGTTGCAGAACCGTCAACCGTTGAAGTCGTCTGTACCAGGTACACCGAAGTCCGACATATTAGATATTACTAAGTTTGATTAGTTTCAAATTCTTTTTTGACAAATGATCGATGCTGCAGGACAAAACTAAATAGTACTTTTTCCTGGAGCAACGCTCGTTTGACAGGCATCGTCCAGTACTCATTGTAGATTTTAATAAGGGTGCAATGCCCATGGATAAGTGACTACGTTATTCGTGCATTCAATTGCTACATGAAAACAGTCACGTGCCACAGACAAATGTTGTTAACCTGGCAGTCAAATATCGACGTGTGCTACATATCGAGGGCTTGGCGTGAATTGGTTGTAACTAAAATTGGTATTTTTTTTACCAAGGTTAATCACCCCGCCATAAAGTCCTTATAAGCGTTAAATAATTTGTTGGTAAACAATGCAAATTTAGGTGCCATTGCTCGTTCTGGGCAATGGCACCTAAATTCGCATTGTTTACATAGGGGTCAAAATCGCCCCTAAACCCGGGTTTTCAAAATAGGTTTTTAGTTACAACCGTTTCACACCAAGCCCTCGATATGCACTTTTGTTTAAAATGCAAATCACTATGAGTATGTATATTTACATTGATAGCGATCAGGCTACAAACTACGTCAGACAAAATGGGATCCTGAGCATCTCCTATCTTGGCCTTACTAATAAGGGAAAAGGAAGTGATACTAATGGATTTACAATTCTTATTTTCAGTGAAAACTATCACATACATGTATATGCTCTCCTATTCTCTGACGAGACAGTACGCATGTACGTACGCTCTAATAAGTCTTTATGTTTTCGTAGTTGTTAAAATACACCCCTTTCGCTTGAAGCGGAAAGCCTTTATAAAACACAAATTGTTTATGTGTGCGAAATTCTATGAGTTTGGTTAAAATAGAATGTAATTTAATTGTAATAAACTGTCGATTTACACCCACTTCAAGCCGAAGATCCGGCTTGTCAATATGCAATTCGCCATACGATGCGCACTTAACGTGCAGCAAACGACTTTTTACAATAGTTTGAAGGGGGGGGGGGGGGGGGGGGGGGGGGTCTAAAGTGAAATTTCTCGCTTTCGGGGGAGGGGAGAGTCTAAAGTGAAATTTCTCGTTTTCGAGATCGACTTGGCCGAGGATAATTGTAAACGGGAATAGTCGAGTTTCGATGCACTAAGGTCTATCAGTTGATATACATTTGCTGCACAATCCGCTTTGATCAGAAATGTACTCGCTAAGGAACACTGAGTTCCAATAAAGATGAACGAAAAGTTTCGGAAATTGAATTTGACAAAGTCGAACGATGCAACTAAATTATCCACCATTATGTTGACGGTCTATGTCATTTCTTACTCATAGCCCACACATGAGCCGTCCCACGAGAAAACCAACGTTGTGGCCTCTGCGTAATGTATCGACCCAGATCCGCCTGTACAGTCCGTGCAGACTGAACCGGGCCGACACATTCCGTCTCAGGGGGATAGATGTATAGAGTAATGATTCCTGAAACAGAAAATCCACAGGAGGCGAGTGTCTATCCGGGCAAGCCTGCGCGAAATGCTTAGGCTGATCCGATACTTTACTCAGAGTCCACAATGTTGGTTTTCTCGTGGGACGGGTCATGTACCAATCCCGGTACCCGGGTCGATACTTTACTCAGAGACCACAATGATGGTTTTCTCGTGGGACGGGTCATGTACATGTACCAATCCCGGTACCCTAGTTGATGAGGCATCCGCTTCGGGTCCCAGTGGCGACTTTGAGGTCCGTTCTGATATGGCCGGTTGTTGAGTCGCCAGTTAGTTAACACTTTCCTACCTGCAGACGCATTTTTGACGCAATAGCAGCTTACGACTTTTGAAAACATTGTGGCCAAAGGAGAAATTGCTCATGATGAGCAATTTCTCCTTTGGCCATAATGTTTTCAACTTTATTTAACAATTAAGCCATCTTTTATGGAGATTGTTCAGGTTTGTGTCACTATGTTTTCAAAGTCGTCTGCTGCAGATTTGTTGTATGTTGTTAAAGGGTTAAATAATGGTACTGAAAGCCTGTCTGTCCGTTTCCTGGAAAATACTGGATAGTACTCGGGAAGTAAAAATGTGTTCAGGACAATGGTGTCCATTAAGTTAGAAACGGCTGGCCCTTTCAACAAAGGTGACACTATTTAGCAAACAATCATTTTACTTTACTTTTTACTTTTATACAAATAACTGTTTATAGGTATGTAGGACTTACAACACGGTCTCAGCCAAATCCAACATATTGATCCAAATTGTTTGAACAGTCCCCAAAATGGGCCAACATTCGTAGTATTGTAACTGCTTTTATTCTTGAAACAAACAATAATGAAATAATCTCACAAGGGGAGTAAAATATGCAGTTAATCCGCGGCTCGAACTCGAGACCTCTCGCTTTCAGGGCAAGTACTCGAACACGTTGATAACTCGAAGTTGATTATTGGTCCCTGTTGTGTTCGAGTTTTCGCGAGTCCACTGTAACTTCAATTGTATGGAACGCCAAATCTGCAAAAACTAAAATATTTGAAACTAGCAACTATTTGCAAGTGACGTATCATCAATTCAATGCAATTAAAGAGTCCTTCTTTCAACAATGTTTTAGTCATACCACGGGGGCCAGTTCAACTACATTTGTACATGTAAACTCGTGTTTCCTGACTTTCTTACATCAGTACTGCACACACTATCCTTTCCAAGCATGTGACAACCTTTTCTCATTTATTACATGTTAGTCCATTGGTGGAAGATGAATGACGCTTGTCGCATTGAACATTGTCAATCGTCGGAAAGAATGTGGACCGAACTGGGGTTAGAACTCACACATTCTGGATTGACAATAACATTAAATTGTCCAGACTTATATTGCAAACAGCCTATGACCACCACTCACCATTATCAACGACAGCGCGGGGCATATGGCATATCTTATATACGTCACGGATTACAACAGAGGGATAGGACGTTGGTTATCTTATCTACGTCCCGGATTACAGGAGGGAGATATGGCGTAGGTAATATCATGTACGTCCCGGATTACAGCAGGTATATAGGACGTATGTAATCTTATCTACGTCCCGGAGTGGCGGGGTAGTCCAGTGGTTAACACACTGGACTGTCAATCCAGAGGTCTGGGGTTCAAATCCCGGTCCAGGTTCTGGAAATTTGAGGGATGCTTTTAAGCGTCCCCCACTCAACTAGAGGTTAAGTACTGGTCCTTTCCAGGAAAAAAAACCTCGCGTGTATCGGTGCTATACACCGGGCACGTAAAAGAACCAAGGGGTCTTTTCGGAAAGAGCTAGGGTATCGCACCCGGACTCCCTTGTATCTAACTTTGTCTGCTCGCCAAATAGTTAATTCTGCACGGCGAGGGTAAATAAAAACAAATAATAAATAATCTACGTCCCAGATTACAGCAGGGATATAGGATGTAGGTAATCTTATCTACGTCCCGGATTACAGCAGGGATATAGGTCGTAGGTAATCTTATCTACGTCCAGGATTACAGCAGGGAGATGGGACGTAGTTAATCTTGTCTATATATAAACTCACTTTTAAATGAAAGTACAATAATTAAATAGAGTTGAAAACATGGTGACCTAAAAAGAAATTGCTCGTTTTGAGCAATTTCTTCTTTTGTCGCCATGTTTTTTTAAAAAGCCGTCAGAAAACGTCTACACGAGGGAAAGGGTTCAATGCCGATTTTAGTGGTATTTAAGTTTTACCACGGGGACCAGTCTACCTTAAACGTTTGTCTCCTGCACCTGCACTCCACACAACAATCTTACGTGGCAACAACAGAGTTTTCAATGTCCGTCTCTTACAAAGAAGACACAGAGCCATAGATATATGTAAATGTTGACGAGTTTTAAAATAATTCAACAGTACTGAACTGGTTGGTTTTCTCGCATACCCTTCCATGTGATGCCAACATTGAAAGATTATAGTCAAGAAACAATACACAATTTCATAGACAAAATGAAAAGAAAACAGTAATAAGAAAAAACAGATGAACCTAAGTGGATATACAAAATGCATACTCATACAAAGGGAATTAATAATTACGAAAAGCTATACGCCGAATAAATTTATGAAACAACTCACTAAAATTAAAAGGCGTGAAATTACATTTTTAATGCCGTAAGATATATACTCCGTTAAATAAATCAAAGTCCTTAAAGTACCGAAAAATAGAATCTTATATATTTAAAAGTCAGCACACGGCAATAAACCAATAACACGCATGACTTGTCGTTCGGTGATAGATAAGTTTCGAAGCCAAAAATGAATTAAAACGCGTTCGCATAACTGTCTAAACATCAGCAAACATGGACTGACAATACATCATCTATGTATTTCTTTCTCAGATCGTCTGAAGCGAAATAATACACTTATACCAATGAATTCGAACTATTCATATAGTTTGCATAGTTTTCCAGATGAATGATTGAAATATTTCCGCGTAATTTGGAAGATATCACTTGACATCCATACATCTGTTCAATAACAGTTTATAATTAGTTTACAGTGCGCGCATTTTCCACTGACATTTGCTAGGTTACAATCCAGTGAATATCAAGTTTCATGTGTATTTAAATTTCACCAGAAGGTCATAGACCCATGTGGAAAGTAAATAATACAACGCTGAAACATACACACTAATACAACAAAACATTGGTATATACATGTGCTCATATGTACATTTTCATCTTAATTTTCGTTGCATATATACAATCTTGTTTATATGTACCTAAATACATACACATAAACATGCAATATCAGATTGAACCTTGTCGCAATAAGCAATGAGCCCGACTAAAAAATGTTCAATAGAACATACGAATGCTCAAAGCAGATGTTGATACTTTGATATTAAATACTTTGCATTAAATAACATCAATCGAAAAGAGGTGTCGTTGCACTTTTAAGTGGACAATGAAGTGATTCGAGGTTAAATCTGATAAAAAAAGAGAGAGAAATGCATCAGAACTATTCCAAACCTCTAAATTATTGATTCGTTATGAACTCTTGATACCACGACCTTGTTTGAGAACAATGACGCGGGTGTTTCCGGCCATCTGACGGAAATAACCGAATTACGTTCAACAGGTGAACTTTTTTTTATCGATACAAACCATATATAATATTGTGTATATTTGTGTTTTCAGAAGCAAGTTTTCAACATAAACTGTATGATTCCGCAAGTATTCACACATGACATTCGGAAATTTTAAGTATTCAATAAGAACTATTTTGTAATGAGTATATTTGATGACGATGATACAATTAAATTCCCAGAAGAAGAAAGACCATCAACCTTTCCCTTCAATCGTTCATGACTTAACTCTTTCAGCGCCGAATTGTTTAAAGTTGACTCTTCCGTGTTCAAAATCGGCCTATTCTATTTATCATGTAATAATAATTTTGGTATAACTAAAACGCAAACAATGCTGATTCCATGTGAGACAGCTCGTCACGAGCTGTCTCACATGAATCTGCACTGTTTGCAAAAACCTCACTATTGCCTTTGGCGTTGAAAGAGTTAATTAAAATGTAACATTTGCAATATAGTCATAAACAAAAAAGCTAGTTATAACATTTCGTTAATTAAAAATTTAGCTAGCTGCAACAGAGTTTATGTACAAATAATGGCTGATTTAATCAGACCATACCATATAATATAATGATATTAACATGGGGTCCAATACATCGTTATAAAAATTCTGTCTGATATTAATTTTTAGACGCGTCTAAACCTTTAAACCATCACCAACATACAGCAAATCTACTGCTTGATTGATTGATTGGGGTTAAACGCCGTTTTCAACAATTTGTTAGTCATATCACGGCGGCCAGTTCACATACTCATGCGTTTCCTGGATTTCTCACACCAGTACTCCACACAACATACTTTCCAACCAACTGGCTGTTTTTCCACATAGACAGTTAACCCACTGGTGAAAGACAAATATCGCTTGTCACAGTGATTTTTGTGAAGGAAATCTACTGCAGACGACTTTGAACATATCTCGGCAAAATTATTGAAAATTAATAGAAAGGAAAGTTTCATTATTGAAATGAGATGAAAAGATTGCGCCAAAAAGAGCAATTGCTAATTATAAACAATTTCATTTTATTTCACAATGTCTTAAAATGTTGTTTGTTATAGAGGCGTCTGCAAACGTATGTTTATGGAAAAGGGTTAACCCTTTCCCTCATATAGACTCTTTCTGACGCCTCTGCAGCAGACGGCTTTTGGAAAACATAGTAACAAAAGAAGAAATTGCACAAAACGTGCAATTTCTCCTTTTGTCACAATGTGTTCCACTTTTAGTCATAGGTTATCCATTCAATTATAGAGATTTTCCATTATTTGACAAAATATGTTCAAAGTCGTCTGCTGCAGATTTGTCGTATGAGGGAAAGGGATAAGCGGAAAAACATTGTGAACAAGAATGAATTGCTTTTAACGTTGCATGAGAATCCTTTCGAAAGCTATTTGCTTCGGAGTCAATAAGTCGTGAAAAGGGTTAGAGCTTCCTAAACAAGCTTAATGCATTCTGCTCAATCCTGTTTATATTTATATTTGATATAAAGTGTAATAAGATGTACATGTACATTAGAATATAAATAAAATATTGTTTAAACTAAAATGGTTAGAAACGAATACGTCAACAGATTCGTTTTTGACTCATCAAATTGCGCAGTGAAATCCGGGTAGTATGAACGCGGATACACTTGGACGAGTATAAAACCCGGTATAGAACGTTTGTCGTTTGCAAAGAAAAACACAGAGTAGCCAAGAGTAGAGTACATATTGCAAAACCATCATGAAGATCTTTATTCTCTGCTGTCTGTCGCTGTTTTTCTTCGCAGGTAATGTTATTTAATGTTATTTGTGTGTGCAATTTACTGTTTCTTTCGTCACAGAAAATGTTTATTATATATAATAAAATAAGTGTACTAACTAAATAAAGTTGTAAGAAGTTAGGAAGTGTTAAACCATTTTAGTATGGCAAGGAAGTGTTCGTCACGAAACAAACTGTTTTTGTGACAACACTGTTGTTTCAAATAGTTTCATCTCCTTTTTCAAAATTGAATTCAGGGCTTACATTTTTCTTCAAATTGTCATGATAAATGAAACTCTAAATATTTTGTGTGTAACAGTTTTTGTTGGCGATTTTTGAATGTCGACAAGAAGCAAATTTTCTTCTGACCACACTAATTTCAATACTACATCAACATTGTAATTCCTACTTCACATTTTTTCTGCATATGTTTGCGATTAAATCCCCTTTTCCCCATACAAAAATATCGGCAGTCGACGCCTTTGAAAATATCTAACTCAGAACATGGAATATCTCTATTTATAAAAGTATAAATGAAGGCATAATTATCGAAAAGAGAGGCAAAAGCCACCTTCATTTCAGCAGTAGTCTGTTTCTGAACCATTGACCCTTTCCCACATACAGCAAATCTGCAGCAGACGACTTTGAAAATGTCTACTAAAACAAATGGATACTCTCTATAATTGTAGGTATATTTACTGAAAAAAGTTGTAAACATTGTGACAAAAGGAGAACATTTCTCGTTTTGAGCAATTTCTCCCTTTGTAACAATGTTCTCAAAAGTCGTCCGCTGCAGACTTGTCAAAATGTGTCTTCAAGTTGGAAAGGGTTAAACTGGTTCTGAGTGCGACATGTGTTTAACCCTTTCTCCCATATAGACGCTTTCTGACGCCTCTGCAGCAGACGGCTTTTTGAAAACATAGTGACGAAAGAAGAAATTGCACAAAACGTGCAATTTCTCCTTTTGCCACAATGTTTTCCACTTTTTGTCATAGGTTTTCCATTCAATTATAGAGATTTTCTATGATTTGACAAAATACGTTCAAAGACGTCTGCTGCAGAATTGTCGTATGAGGGAAAGGGTTAACAAAATGGCGTATACGGTAAGGACAATTCATTGTGTTCACTGATCATACATCATGGCTAATCTTGCATTTTCTTCAGGAGAGGCCGCCGATACCAACACTGACAATGATGAATTAGAAGAGCTATTGGACGCTGTCCTACTGAAGAAATCTGAAATTGGAGACACAGCTGCTGCTGATGTTGATGATGATGATGACGACCTGGAAGAGGAAGAATTGAATGTGTATGTAACTTAATTTAACTTTACCATCTGGTGGAAGACAGCGTCGGACTCGAAAGGTTCCGGGTTCGAGTCCCGTGATAAGCCGGTCCTGACTTTGACATTTTCCCACACAAACTGCACGAGTACTGGTTAGGTATCCAGGAAGCAGACATCGAGAGTGATGAATATAAGCTGAAAGCTTTTATAGCATTCGATGTAAAATGAAAATAAGTTTACCTCTGATGCAGACGACATTTGAGCATTGCTTGATTGATTGATTGATTGATTGATTGGGGTTTAACGCCGTTTTCAACAATTATTCAGTCATATCACGACGACCAGTTCATCTTCTCACGTGTTTCCTGGTTTTCCCACACCAGTACACCACACAACATAATTTCCAAGCAACTGGCTGCTTTTCCACATAGACTGTTGAACAGCCCATCGGTGAAAGAAGAATGACGCAGGTTCTATAGAGATATTTGTTCCCCTCTTTTTTCTTAAATGTTGAACAATTATTAACCTATCTCAGGGGCACACGACATTTGACACATTTGCAGCAGACGGCGTTAAAACAGTTTTGCAAAATGGAGTGAAAAAATAAATTATCCATTCCCCACAAAATTGGACTCAATTGATTCTGTACAGATATGTGTTCTCCTTTTTCTTCAATGTTGAAACATTAATGAAAATATGAATAGCAAGCACATAACACAATAAATCATATGATTGGTTTTTTATCTTAATGTTTACAGTAAATGTGATTAGAATAAAATACAACCTATGTTTCATTTAGTGTAATGTTCTTTTGTTCTTTTGAGAGGTTTTGTTCAAAAACGTGTATATCACAACAAAACTAACAGAGCAAACCCTTTTCAGATTTTCTATCAATATAACAGTTATTTATTTTGAATATAATAAATGTAATACTCTCAATACTACGGAATCATTTTTCCACCATCGACTGGTCGACTTTTTACTAACGCGATAACTGAACAGTATGCCTCTTATATTTCACTTTGTTGTCCCGAATATTCGACCTCAACAAGTCGAAAACTTTTCAGGTCGATATATCCGTGCTTATATTAACTTCACGACCTGAAATTTATCTTGTCAACTCGAAACTAAAAATGGCAAACGTCATGTCGTCGACCTAACTAAATTATATAATTGTAGGTATAGATACTGAAAAAAGTTGAAAACATAGTGGCAACAGGAAAAATTGCTCGTTTCGAGAAATTCTCTTTTTGTCACAATGTTTTTAAAAGTGTCTGCTGCAGTTGTGTTAAAATGCGTCTATGTGGGAAAGGGTTGATGGAGACATTTTTGCAAAATGAGGTGCGAGCAAGGCAGACACAGACTAGACTGCACGAATTGATCGCAATTGTAATTGTAACCCTTTCCAACTTGCAGTTCCACTTTAACGCATCCGCAGCAGACCATAATTGAAAACATAGTTGTAAAAGTAGAAATTCCTCATGACGCGAATTTTCTACTTTTACGACAATGTTTTCAACCTTTTCCAATAAATACGCTTTTATCAAGAGAGATTCTAAAAAGAGAGACGTTCTACAGCTAGTTTTAAAGTCGTCTGCTGCAGTATTTTATGTGGGAAGAGTTTAAAGTCGTACATAACATTCTACGATCTGTTTCCCGGATCCGAATCACGTGATATACCCGGCGCGATTACTGGTCAAAAGTCTCGAGGAAGCAAACATCGAGAGTGATTAATATAAAAAGAAACATTGTTTCATCAGAATCGATGTAAACTAAATAAGTTGCAAACTAAACTAGCATTTCTACGAACGGGTTGTTCAAAGTCGATTACTTATAGAAGAAGGTTTAACATCGACCACTCTTTGTGAACTTACAGGAAAATGCTGAGAGACATTTTGGCTGGTGACAACCAAGATTTAGCGCTCGACTTACAGACAAGAATGAACAACAAAGCATACAACGATTATGTAGGCAATACACTTGGACCACGGGTTGCATCAATTCTGAAAGAAGCCACAAAAAATGTTGCAAATGAAGTCAAGAACTTTATCGATAACAGCGCCAAGAAAAACTTTTACTGTAGACTAAGTAGCAGAAACAGACCAAGATGGCTGAGGTTACTGAAGGGTGTATTTGAGGGAGTAAATGTTCATGTTAGACAACAATGCAAGTCTAAGTAATCAGTATAATCGCGTGATTTACAAATATTTTTCCCCCGACACAGACGACTTTCGATGTAACAATGTAAAAGCTTATAGCAATTATGTCTTTAAGAAACAAAAAGAAACTGTACAATCTTGCTAAATATATCAAGGATGCTATGTCAATTAGATAAAAAAAAAATACCCTTATTGATATTGCTGTTTCTTAAATTTATATTGTGTTTATATTGGAATGACATTTTGTGTAGTCATGTCCTACGTCTGTCTTTGGCATCCATATACATGTAATTGTTTTGTGAATGGCAAAAGGCAAAGATATATACTAATAGATTTGACACCATGTTAACCGCTTACCCCTACGTGACATATTCAGCAGAAATGTTGTATGTAGATATTTAGGCAAAGATGAGAGGAATCGATATAAGAAAGAAGGATAATTATTGAAAAAGTATTTTTCCAAATTATTTTTAAAAGTCGTCTGCAGCAGAAAAGTCAAAGTGGTTAAAATATTTCCATTCAGATATTTCCAAAGCAAGCGACTTAGAAAATAGCGTATCAAGTTACCGACTTAACGTTACGCCTATAATGTAACCCCTTCTCTTGTAGCAGGCGACTCAGAAACTAGCGTATCAAGTTACCGACTTAACGTTACGCCTATAATGTAACCCCTTCTCTAGTAGCAGGCGACTTTGAAAACGTCTGTTTGGTGTTATATATAATATATGCGCATAAATTATGATTCAGATGCGAGAACGAGATATATTTACATTATAAACCAATAGGATTTGAGCAGTCCCGCGAGAAAACCAACATTATGGCCTCTTCGTAATGTATCGACCAGATCAGCCGACACATTCCGTCTCATAGGGATAGAGGTATGGAGTAATGACTCCTGAAACAGAAAATCCACAGGAGGCGAAAAGTGTCTATCCTGGTAAGCCTACGCGGCATGCTTAGGCTGATCCGGGTCGATACATTACGCAGAGGCAATAATGTGGATTTTCTCGCGGGATGGCTCATTTATATTTTCATGAGGGCCTTCGGCGCGTGTTAAAACCCCATTTTCGGTGGTTACCCGATCTCGATCAAACACCCGAAATAACCATAGATAGATACACGAACATGATAACGTTAATATATCATCAGCAGCAAAGTCTTAATGTTGTTTTGGATGGACGAGCAATCATTCGACTGTGCACAATAATCCTTACGCTTTATGCCGCCTCTCCACCAGACGTCTTTTGAAAATACTATGGCAAAATGAGAAATTGCTCATCATAAGCATTTTTTTCTTTTGCCACAATGTGTGTGTGTGTTTTTATTTTTATCTCTTTTCAATAATTAAACGTTCTCTTATAGAGATTTTCCACAAATTTGCCAACATGTTTGCTAAGTCGTCTGCTGCTAATTTGTTGTATGCGGGGAAGGGTTGAATTGACGCAACCGTCTTACGTACTAACACAAATAAAGAATTTAAAACTTCCTTGTGTTTTGTAAATCAATTGCGTATCCTGTATTACATCTATTCTATTCGAGTGATATTTTAACCCTTTCCACAATGTAGACGCTTTCTGACGCCTCTGCAGCAGACGACTATTGAAATCATTGAGGCTAAAGACGAAATTGCTCACAATGAGCAATTTCTCCTTTTGCCACTATGTTTTCAACTCTTTTTAAAATTAATCTCTCATTTATGGCTTCTTGTTTTCGCCTTTATATTTTCAAAGTCGTCTGCAGATTTATTGTATGTGAGAAAGGGTTAACTGGATAATAATGACTTGAACGTATACGGTTCATCGTAAACATACATTCACTTTACATTTTACACATACGTGATTTTGGATTTAAAACCCAAACAAACAAACAAAACAGTGGTGTTTGTTTGTTTAATTGTTGTTGTTGTCGTCTGCAGTATTTCAGTTATATCACTAAGCTGAAGTGAGCCACTTACGAGAACGCATTCGAATGACAAGAGCCGTACAAATCAATCATTTCCAGTGCATCCTATACACATTTACAATGAAAATAAATTCATTATTCATTATATTCAATGTATTCTGGTGATGGCAACCTCATTAAAACCCGATCTAAACTCGCACGCACGTATATACGTACATATAACTTTGGCCTGAATTTAATGAGATTCTGGTGATGGTATACACTCATTTCTACGCAAACAAAGTTTTTTAGGGACTAATTGGCGTAATTTGACCTGTAAGGATTTTAAATGAAGCTTTATCCAAACAGGATATACCATTAACAGACCTATCAGGTGGGGGGTAACATTTAAATAGTTTGTGGTTACTTTGTTTGTAAGTGATCGGATTCGATCAGATATCGATACAGGATGGGCAAACACTCACGTCATCCGGAGGGCAATGATTCATGTTTACTTACTCGAAACTAGCAAGAGTCAACCGCAACGGGTACACCAAGTAATTCATGGTAAGTATTGCTTTGTCCGGGATATAGGTACAATGTACTCGTCTACTGAAGTTCAGTCGCAGTATTTCTAAAGCCATGTCTGCCAAGAAGAGCTCCATAAACCACGGAAAAACGACCTTAACCCTTTCCCTCATACGACAATTCGGTAGTAGACGACTTTGAAAATATTTTGTCAGAAAATAGAAAATCTCTATAATTAAATGGATAACCTATGACTAAAAACATTGTTGCAAATGGAGAAATTGCTCGTTTTAAGCAATTTCTTCTTTTGTCACTATGTTTTCAAAAAGCCGTCTGCTGCAGAGGCGTCAGAAAGCGTCTATATGAGGGAAAGGGTTAACCCGTTCCCACTTGTAGACTTATTCTGACGCGTCTGCAGCAGTCGACTTTTGAAAACATTTCGACAAAAGTGGAAATTGCTCAAAATGAGCAATTCCGCCTTTTGCCACAATGTTTTCAACTTTTTTCCCAGTAATAATACTTCCTGTTATAGAGATTGTCCATGTTTTTGATTGATCGTCTTCAAAGCCGTCTGCTGCATATTTGTTGTATGTGGGAAAGAGTTAAATCGTGCGAAAACTCAATAAACTTTATGTAGCACTCATACATTAATACGTTCGCACATAAAGACATACAGCCGCATTTTGACGCCTCTGCAGCAGACGACGTTTGAAAACTTAAATTTTGACAAAGGGAGAAATTTCTCATAATGAACACCTTCTCCTTTTGCCACAATGTGTTCTTTTCAAAATGTGTCTGCTACAGATGCGTCTGAAAGTGTTTGTATGTGGGAAAGGGTTAATTAATGATACTTATGTAACGTATCAGATTGCACAGTGAGAGCACCAGAAACCGAAATAGTCCGAAAACACTGTAATAAATGCATATATGTAGAGATTGGTAGGCTTCTATGGCTGGAGAAACTTTATTAAATGATTCGTAGCAGACAGATCGTCTTACGGAAAAGCGCGAGCTACCCTTTCGTTGGCGTCGACAGTCAGTATATATTCAAATTATTTGTTGTTTAGCAAAACTCCTGAAGTGTTATTGTTTTATATTACCCAAGACTTCCTACATGCATAAGTGGAAGTGTAGAAATAATTTGCCCCGTAAAAAGCTCATCTACTCATCTTTGTGCACAAGCAGTAAGATAAAGTGCTTATTATGCATAATCCCGGACCTTTCCTATGAAGACACCATCTATTTCAAGGAATCGAATTACTGACAGTTGATGGGTGGCATCGTTATCAGCAAGAATACGAATGTATTATTATAGCAAACTGTTTCTGATTAAACGAAAAGGAGGAGAAAAATCTAATAAATCTGCTCGAATTGGATGGATGAAAATGGTCGATTGACCACCTTCATTATGTATGTAGTGTACCATTATATTGCTATACCAACATGCTGCTATTAGCTTGAAGGGCAAATGATGTGCCTATCAGGTAAACCAGGAACCTAGATAAGAGGGATAATATTTTCAGATTTGAAAAGGTTGCAGCGAGATCTTTTAAATGGTCTACATATTTGTTTTTGGGATAGGGGCGTTTCGCCACTATCCCATAGCGAAGCTGCTTTCGAAATGTCGGATTAAAGCTGCAACCGCAGTCCACATGTGTATACCTACACCAAAATCGAGTTTTGATTGGTTATAATCTGCCTTTTCAACGATTTCATTGGTTCGACCGAATCACGAAACCCTCCGCTTGCATAAATTTATGAGACAAAATAGTTTCTATGAATGAAACACACTCTGAACTATGGTTGACCTCAATGTCAGTAGTGTGAGGTAACGTCGACCGTTCTGTGACCCCATTAGTTTACAACAGTCGACTTATAGAGAAATGTGCAAAGCACTGTAAATACAATTATTGAAAAGAGTTGAAACCATTGTGGCAAAAGTAGAAATTGCCTACGAAAAGCAATTTCCCCTTTTGTCACAATGTTTTCAATTGTCGTCTGCTGCACATGCGTCTGTAAGCGTCTGTAGGCGGAAAATGGTTACATCCTTCCCATGGAAGCGGAACCCTTTCCGTGATACTATAACAGTTCGAATATTTAAAAAATATTGTTGAAAATGGAGCTATTGCTGACAATGAGCAATTCCTCCTTTTCACACAATTCTTTCAAACACGTTTCAAATTAATTCTTTTCATATTTAAACGTTTTACTACGGACGTTCTTTCCCTCTTTCTCCCTTCCGGACATATTTTGAATAACATGCTAGAGATGAATGATTACGAGCAATTTTGCCTTACATCAAGGGGAAAAATATATAGTTGAAACCTTTGTGGAAAAAGAGGAAATGGGTCATGATAAACAATTCTGCAGCCGTCTGCTGCACATGCGTCAAAAAGCGACTGTAAGCGGGAAAGGGTTGAACCGTTCCCGTTATAGCTACTTAGTTACAAACAAATGTTGAAAGTATATTTACAAACGGAGCAATTGCTGACAATGAGCAATTCCTCCTTTTCAAACAATGCTTTAAAACATGAATCAATTTGTTTCTATAACCTAGATAACGAAAACATTTGTCTACAGTTATTATTTTAACCTTTGCCCCTTTTAGACACATTTGACTAACCTACAGATGAATGATAATCAACAAGTTTGTCTTTTTCCACAATGTTTTCATCACTATTCAAAATCATACTTTTATTAATTCAGGTCAATAGTTATGCCTTAGTTCAATGTTGTTTGCTGTATATTTAGTCTATGTGGTCAAGGTTAAGGAATACTGTAAACAAACTTGTTACAACATAATTCGTCCAAAGAGAGAGGTCCTACTGTGTATACATGCCATGAAATAATGTTACAAACGGTCTCACCGCTACTGGGGAATTGTTGGTAAAACAGGTCGCGTTTTGTGTTGAATATTCTCATGTGTCGCTGTATGTAGACCCTACTAGGAAATAGAAATTAAATCTACAAATTATAGATAAGTTAATTTCAACATTGATTGATTGGGGTTTAACGCCGTTTTTAACATTTCTTCATTCATATCACGGCGGCCAGTTCACCTACAAATGTATTTCCTGGTTTTCTCAAACCAGTACTCCTCACAACAATCTTCCCAAGCAACTTGCTGCGTTTCCACATAGACTTAGCCCATTGGTGAAAGACGAATGACGCATGTCGCATTGACTTTTGTCAAACGTCGGAGAGAAATTTGGCCGAATTTGTCAACACATCCGAGTTATAACCGCAAGGTCATTATTTATTTTATAATTGAGAAGCTTCTAGCGATAAAATTATAATGTATATGCATTTGCGTTAATTTAAGACTCAACGTTCATCAACGTGTAATATAGTCCTAGATGTATCTGTTGACAAATAAACTAGAAATGTAGTCTAAATAGGTTTTTGAAAATTAACCTTGACGGTCCGGTCCCGTTTCGGAGATACAATTAAATTGCAAATACTTTACAAATACCATAATCTAAGCTGACGTGTTTTGACGCATCGGACCAGTCTTCTGTAATCAATACTTTATGAGTTGTCTCCGTCTGTAAAGCTTGGAGGTATAATCCGGCGTCCGGCCGGCTGTCTGCCTGAATGTGCATTCGTCCGTCCGTCATGGATTGCATGTATTGGTTAACACGTTGTTTCTGTATGGCAGATTTATTTCAAAGTGGTCACAATTATACCCGTGTGATCAGGAGAACGGCAAAGTACTAGGTACATAACTCTGGTCTGTTTTTTCAGTTATCTCCATTTTTCCTTATTTAGTTCAGCGATTGTCTCAATTAACTTTCATTGTATCAATTTCAAACTTGGTTTGTAGGTAACTTATGACCTACAGATTTGCAGTGCACCATAACCATAAATTTAGCATGCTGCGTTTGGAGTGTGTATATTTTTGTCTTTCAATGTTCTCACTTATTATATGCAACACATGCGTTCCGTAAAATTCCCTTTTTCGTTATGAGTGCTTCCCCAAGCTTTGTACTTCGTCAAATCTAATCTGTTTTTTAGGTGTAAACTCAATTTTTTCATTTCTTCGGTTATTGTCTCAATATATGTCCAATATATCAATTTAAGACTTGGTGTATAGGAAACTCAGAGCTGCAATTGTGCAGTGCAAAAGAAACATAACTCTATCATGCTTTCGATCGTCTTTCATTTATCAGCATGATTACAATATACATTGTGGATCTTTAGTGATTTCTGAACTAGAAATATTTTAATTAAGGGTAGCTGCTCGGTTTTTTTTTTGTCAATCTTTTGTCCTTCGATATTTTGTTTATACAAGAAAAGGGTAAAACTTTGACAAATGAGGTATATGTTATTGGCAGGCAAAATGTGTTGCTTCAAACATTTTTGGTTTGGTTTGTTTAAAGGTCATTGTTTCATTGTTTCAACAATGTTTGTCCATATGATCTATGCCATATGTTTTCAACTTAGATATGCCCCCTATACCATCAGCGCTTTCAGCGCTTTGATTTGTTTTAGGTTTAATACGTGACTAAATTATCGGAAAGAAAACGCCGGGGAGAGCCCTAAATTAACCACGTTTACAACATAACGGAACGGTGGACAGTTATTCAAAGACGTCATGGATGGAGTATGAGACGAATTGACAATCATTTTCATCCCGTAATGAATCGTGATTTGTGAATACTGTGTTCAATAAATAGTGTTAGTTATTTTGATTATGCGAACTACAATACTTGATTATATAATAAAATTGTAGAAATTGTATTCATGTCTTTGTTTTTCTTTTACCCCTTGCGCTGCTTATTTAAAGTACAATGTCATGAAAACATTGATCGGATATCTTTCAAATTCGAATATACTCATATCTCGATGAGAGCTTTCGAATGATATACAAATTGTAAACATCGGTTCAGAACTAAGGAAGATATGACCATTGTAATATATAATGACGTCACTTCCGGTTTACAGACATACCAAACTTCCGGTTTGACCTCCTCAATCGATAGAAAATACGAAACCTTTTTCAATGAGTACAAACACGACTACATTCGGACAAAAAATAAAGGAGATATCGGCATTTGCGCATTGAGAAGACTTTTGACGCACTTTGAATCAAACACATATTTAACGACGACAACTAGAGAACTAATAGTCGTAGGACCATAATTTTTCATATATGCAAAGGGCGCAACGAGATCTTTCCAACGGTATATCAAACTTGAAGATCGGGGCAAGTTCATTTTGGGAGTTTAAAAATCTCTTATATTACATAACTCGAAAACGGTAAACAATTATAGCGACAAACTTTGGTTTAAATGAAAGGTTTTTGGGTCTTCTATCATTTGGTAGCATAAAGAGAAAAAGTTAAAGCGTAAATAGTGGCACAACTCGTTAAAAACTTATTTAAAGGCTTTAATGGGCTCCTTTTCCCCGTATATTTAACATCTGATCAAATTGGTAGAGTCGTGTGTACCTTCAGTGACACTTTTCAAGTGCAAACTTAGTCATAATAATAACTTTCATCATGTAGGGGTAAACTTTTGAACAGCAATGTAAAGGATTATTTTCTCAGGCAAGTGTTAACGCGTTCGTTGCAGGTGTTCACACGCAGACACTGTGGCGCCTTCAAAGGGGATTAATTTTGCCATTTCAATGGGGGCATTGTTCGCACACCTGAAATATAAAGGTTCAAAATCATCCAAAACAGAAAATTGACTCCTCACAAACAAGATGACGGGTTCCCATTAATTATATAGGAATATATAGGAGAAAAATTGACTCCGCAAAACAAAATGGCGGATTCCTATAGAACATATAGTAAACACTTTCGTCTAGGGTCACGCCCTCTACTACTGTTAGTCATATCACGGCGGCCAGTTCACATACTCATGCGTTTCCTGGCTTTCTCACACCAGTACTCCACACAACATACTTTTCAACCAACTGGCTGCTTTTCCACATAGACTGTTAGCCAACTGGTGAAAGACGAATATCGCTTGTCGAAGTGATTTTTGTGAAGGAAATCTACTGTAGACGACTTTGAAAATATCTCGGCAAAATTATTGAAAATGTATAGAAAGGAAAGTTTCATTATTGAAAAGAGATGAAAAGATTGCGCCAAAATGAGAAATTGCTAAACAATTTCATTTTATTTCACAATGTCTTAAAAAGTTGTTTGTTATAGAGGCGTCTGCAAACGTATGTTTATGGAAAAGGGTTAACCCTTTCCCTAATATAGACTCTTTCTGATGCCTCTGCAGCAGACGGCTTTTGGAAAACATAGTAACAAAAGAAGAAATTGCACAAAACGTGCAATTTCTCCTTTTGTCACAATGTTTTCCACTTTTAGTCATAGGTTATCCATTCAGTTATAGAGATTTTCCATTATTTGACAAAATATGTTCAAAGTCGTCTGCTGCAGAATTGTCGCATGAGGGAAAGGGTTAAGCGGAAAAACATTGTGAACAAGAATGAATTGCTTTTAACGTTGCATGAGAATCCTAGAATAATGCTTTCAAAAGCTATTTGCTTCGGAGTCAATAAGTCGTGAAAAGGGTTAGAGCTTCCTAAACAAGCTTAATGCATTCTGCTCAATCCTGTTTATATTTATATTTGATATAAAGTGTAATAAGATGTACATGTACATTAGAATATAAATAAAATATTGTTTAAACTAAAATGGTTAGTAACGAATACGTCAACAGATTTTGACTCATCAAATTGCGCAGTGAAATCCGGGTAGTATGAATGCGGATACACTTGGACGATTATAAAACCCGTTGTAGAACGTTTGTCGTTTGCAAAAAACACAGAGTAGCCAAGAGTAGAGTACATATTGCAAAACCATCATGAAGATTTTTATTCTCTGCTGTCTGTCGCTGTTTTTCTTCGCAGGTAATGTTATTTAATGTTATTTGTCTGTGCAATTTACTGTTTTTTTCGTCACAGGAAATGTTTATCGTATATAATAATTCTATTTAATAAATATAGTTGTAAGTAGTAAGGAAGTGGTAAACCATTTTAGTATGGCATGGAAGTGTTCGTCACGAAGCAAACTGTTTTTGTGACAACACTGTTGTTTCAAATAGTTTCATCTCCTTTTTCAAAATTGAATTCAGGGCTTACATTTTTCTTCAAATTGTCATGATAAATGAAACTCTAAATATTTTGTGTGTAACAGTTTTTGTTGCGATTTTTGAATGTCGACACGACGCAAATTTTCTTCTGACCACAATAATTTCAATACTACATCAACATTGTAATTCCTACTTTCAAGACTTAAATTTTTTCTGCATATGTTTGCGATTAAATCCCTTTTTCCCTATACAAAATATCGGCAGTCGACGCCTTTGCAAATATCTAACTCAGAACATGGAATATCTCTGTAAAAATATAAATGAAGGCATAATTATCAAAAAGTGAGGCAAAAGCCACCTTGATTTCAGCAGTAGTCTGTTGCTGAACCATTGACCATTTCCCACATACAGCAAATCTGTAGCAGACGACTTTGAAAATGTCTACTAAAAACAAATGGATACTCTCTATAATTGTAGGTATATTTACTGAAAAAAGTTGTAAACATTGTGACAAAAGGAGAAATTTCTCGTTTTGAAACAATTTCTCCCTTTGTAACAATGTTCTCAAAAGTCGTCTGCTGCATGCAGACTTGTCAAAATGTGTCTTCAAGTTGGAAAGGGTTAAACTGGTCCTGAGTGCGACATGTGTTTAACCCTTTCTCCCGCCTCTGCAGCAGACGGCTTTTTGAAAACATAGTGACAAAAGAAGAAATTGCACAAAACGTGCAATTTCTCCTTTTGCCACAATGTTTTCCACTTTTTGTCATAGGTTATCCATTCAATTATAGAGATTTTCTATGATTTGACAAAATACGTTCAAAGACGTCTGCTGCAGAATTGTCGTATGAGGGAAAGGGTTAACAAAATGGCGTATACGGTAAGGACAATTCATTGTGTTCACTGATCATACATCATGGCTAATCTTGCATTTTCTTCAGGAGAGGCCGCCGATACCAACACTGACAATGGCGAATTAGAAGAGCTATTGGACGCTGTCCTACTGAAGAAATCTGAAATTGGAGACACAGCTGCTGCTGATGTTGATGATGATGATGATGACGACCTGGAAGAGGAAGAATTGAATGTGTATGTAACTTAATTTGCATTTACATCTGGTGGAAGACAGCGTCGGACTCGAAAGGCTCCGGGTTAGAGTCCCGTGATGAGCGGGTTTTGACTTTGGGATTTTCCCCACACAAACGACATGAGTACTGGTTAAGTCTCCAGGAAGCAGACATCGAGCGTGATAAATATAAGCTGAAAGCTTTTTCGCAATCGATGTAAAATAAATAAGTTTACCTCTGCTTTAGACGGACATTTGGCACCTTTGCAGCAGAGAGCGTTACAAAACAGTTTTTGGAAAATGGAGTGGAAAAAATAGATTATCCATTTCACACACAATTGGACTCAATTGATTCTGTACAGATATTTGTTCGCTTCTTTTTTCTTCAATGTTGAACAATTAATACCCTATCTCAGGTGCAAACGACATTTGACACATTTGCAGCAGACGGCGTTAAAACAGTTTTGCAAAATGGAGTGAAAAAATAAATTATCCATTCCGCACAAAATTGGACTCAATTGATTCTGTACAGATATGTGTTCTCCTTTTTCTTCAATGTTGAAACATTAATAAAAATATAAATAGCAAGCAAATAACACAATAAATCATATGATTGGATTTTCATCTAAATGTTTACAGTAAATGTGATTAGAATAAAATACAACCTATTACCTTGTTTACCTTGTTGTCGAGACCGTATTAGGCTTCCGCCTCTCTGGTCC
Source organism: Serripes groenlandicus (assembly GCA_031761405.1). Classification (NCBI taxonomy): domain Eukaryota; kingdom Metazoa; phylum Mollusca; class Bivalvia; order Cardiida; family Cardiidae; genus Serripes; species Serripes groenlandicus. Next base: position 49,567,054 of record JASEVX010000007.1, on the reverse strand, counting down.
ATTTTGGATTTTGTTTAATTGTGCCGCTTCCGGTCCTCCATAATATGGCACAAATTTAAAAACTGGATCATTCCAGCACTTGTTTAGCAAGTTTTTAAAATTATTTACATTTTTTGCATTTACGACGCTATCAGGCAGATTATTCCATGGTACTATAATTCGTTGTGAGAAGAAATACTTTCGAATGTTTAATATACAGTGGCATTTGAACAACTTCTGGTTGTGACCTCTTGTATTAGTCTGATGAAAGTGGAATAACTTATGAATATTTACTTTGTCGATGTTGTTTAAAATCTTGTATGTTTCCACCATATCAGCTCTTAATCTCCTATACTGTAATGTTGGTAATCCAAGTTCTTTTAGCCTCTGTTGGTATTCTTTATGTTTGAGTGACGGTATTAATTTTGTAGCTCTTTTTTGAACATTTTCTAGAAGTAGGTCTTCCTTTTTGTTTATTACCGACCAAACTGAGCTTCCGTATTCCAAATGTGGCCTCACCAGGCTCTTGTAAAGGACTAGTAGCATATCTTTATCTTTATCTATGTTTCATTTAGTGTAATGTTCTTTTGTTCTTTTGAGAGGTTTTGTTCAAAAACGTGAATATCACAACAAAACTAACAGAGCAAACGCTTTTACGATTTTCTATCAATATAACAGTTATTTATTTTTGATATAATAAATGTATTACTCTCAATACTACGTAATCATTTTTCCGCCATCGACTGGTCGACTTTTTACTAACGCGATAACTGAACAGTATGCCTCTTATATTTCGCTTTGTTGTCCCGAATATTCGACCGCGACAAGTCGAAAGGTTTTCGGGTCGATATTAACTTCACGACCTGAAATTTACCTCGACAACTGGCAAACGTCCTGTTGTCGACCTAACTAAATTATATAATTGTAGGTATAATTACTGAAAAAAGTCGAGAAATTACTCTTTTTGTCACAATGTTTTTAAAAGTGTCTGCTGCAGATGTGTTAAAATGCGTCTATGTGGGAAAGGGTTGATGGAGACATTTTTGCAAAATGAGGTGCGAGCAAGGCAGACACAGACTAGACTGCAAGAATTGGTCGCAATTGTAATTGTTACCCTTTCCAACTTGCAGTTCCACTTTAACGCATCCGCAGCAGACCATAATTGAAAACATAGTTGTAAAAGTAGAAATTCCTCATGACGCAAAATTGCTCCTTTTGCGACAATGTGTTCAACCTTTTCAATAAATACGCTTTTATCAAGAGAGATTCTAAAAAGAGAGACATGTTCTACAGCTAGTTTTAAAGTCGTCTGCTGCAGTATTTTATGTGGGAAGAGTTTAAAGTCGTACATACCATTCTACGATCTGTTTCCCGGATCCGAATCACGTGATATATCCGGCGCGATTACTGGTCAAAAGTCTCAAGGAAGCAAACATCGAGAGTGATTAATATAAACATTAGAATCGATGTAAACTAAATAAGTTGCAAACTAAACTAACATTTCTACGAACGGGTTGTTCAAAGTCGATTACTTATAGAAGAAGGTTTAACATCGACCACTCTTTGTGAACTTACAGGAAAATGCTGAGAGATATTTTGGCTGGTGACAACCAAGATTTAGCGCTCGACTTACAGACAAGAATGAACAACAAAGCATACAACGATTATGTAGGCAATACACTTGGACCACGGGTTGCATCAATTCTGAAAGAAGCCACAAAAAATGTTGCAAATGAAGTCAAGAACTTTATCGATAACAGCGCCAAGAAAGACTTTTACTGTAGACTAAGTAGCAGAAACAGACCAAGATGGCTGAGGTTACTGAAGGGTGTATTTGAGGGAGTAAATGTTCATGTTAGACAACAATGCAAGTCTAAGTAATCAGTATAATCGCGTGATTTACAAATATTCCCCCCCCCCCCCCCCCCCCCCCCCCCCCCCCGACACAGACGACTTTCGATGTAACAATGTAAAAGCTTATAGCAATTATGTCTTTAATTAACCCTTTCCCACATACGGCAATTCTGCAGCAGACGACTTTGAACGTATTTTGTCAAAAATAGAAAACCTCCATAATTGAATGGATAACCTATGACAAAAGCGGAAAACATTGTGGCAAAAGGAGAAATTGCACGTTTTGTGCAATTTCTTCTTTTGTCACTATGTTTTCAAAAAGCCGTCTGCTGCAGAGGCGTCAGAAAGCGTCTATATGAGGGAAAGGGTTAAGAAACAAAAAGAAACTGTACAATCTTGCTAAATATATCAAGGATGCTATGTCAATTAGATAAAAAAAAAATACCCTTATTGATATTGCTGTTTCTTAAATGTACATTAAGTTTATATTGGAATGACATTTTGTGTAGTCATGTCTTACGTCTGTCTTTGGCATCCATATACATGTAATTGTTTTGTGACTGGCAAAAGGCAAAGATATATACTAATAGATTTGACACCATGTTAACCGCTTACCCCTACGTGACATATTCAGCAGAAATGTTGTATGTAGATATTTAGGCAAAGATGAAAGGAATCGATATAAGAAAGAAGGATAATTATTGAAAAAGTATTTTTCCAAATTATTTTTAAAAGTCAAAGTGGTTAAAATATTTCCATTCAGATATTTCCAAAGCAAGCGACTCAGAAAATAGCGTATCAAGTTACCGACTTAACGTTACCGCCTATAATGTAACCCCTTCTCTTGTAGCAGGCGACTTTGAAAACGTCTTTTTGGTGTTATATATAATATATGCGCATAAATTATGATTCAGATGCGAGAACGAGATATATTTACATTATAAACCAATAGGATTTGAGCAGTCCCGCGAGAAAACCAACATTATGGCCTCTTCGTAATGTATCGACCAGATCAGCCTGCGCAGTCCGCGCAGATTGATCCGGGCCGACACATTCCGTCTCATAGGGATAGGTATGGAGTAATGACTCCTGAAACAGAAAATCCACAGGAGGCGAAAAGTGTCTATCCTGGTAAGCCTACGCGGCATGCTTAGGCTGATCCGGGTCCATACATTACGCAGAGGCAATACTGTGGATTTTCTCGCGGGATGGCTCATTTATATTTTCATGAGGGCCTTAGGCGCGTGTTAAAACCCCATTTTCGGTGGTTACCCGATCTCGATCAAACACCCGAAATAACCATAGATAGATACACGAACATGATAACGTTAATATATCATCAGCAGCAAAGTCTTAATGTTTTTTTGGATGGACGAGCAATCATTCGACTGTGCACAATAATCCTTACGCTTTCTGCTGCCTCTCCACTAGACGTCTTTTGAAAATAATGTGGCAAAAAGAGAAATTGCTCATCATAAGCATTTTTGTCTTTTGCCACAATGTGTGTGTGTGTGTGTGTGTGTGTTTTTCTTTTATCTCTTTTCAATAATTAAACGTTCTCTTATAGAGATTTTCCACAAATTTGCCAACATGTTTGCTAAGTCGTCTGCTGCTAATTTGTTGTATGCGGGGGAAGGGTTGAATTGACGCAACCGTCTTACGTACTAACAAAAATAAATAATTTAAAACTTCCTTGTGTTTTGTAAATCAATTGCGTATCCTGTATTACATCTATTCTATTCGAGTGATATTTTAACCCTTTCCACAATGTAGACGCTTTCTGACGCCTCTGCAGCAGACGACTATTGAAATCATTGAGGCTAAAGACGAAATTGCTCACAATGAGCAATTTCTCCTTTTGCCACTATGTTTTCAACTCTTTTTAAAATTAATCTCTCATTTATGGCTTCTTGTTTTCGCCTTTATATTTTCAAAGTCGTCTGCAGATTTATTGTATGTGAGAAAGGGTTAATTGGATAATAATGACTTAAACGTATACGGTTCATCGTAAACATACATTCACTTTACATTTTACACATACGTGATTTTGGATTTAAAACCCAAACAAACAAACAAAACAGTGGTGTTTGTTTGTTTAATTGTTGTTGTTGTCGTCTGCAGTATTTCAGTTATATCACTAAGCTGAAGTGAGCCACTTACGAGAACGCATTCGAATGACAAGAGCCGTACAAATCGATCATTTCCAGTGCATCCTATACACATTTACAATGAAAATAAATTCATTATTCATTATATTCAATGTATTCTGGTGATGGCAACCTCATTAAAACCCGATCTTAACTCGCACGCACGTATATACGTACATATAACTTTGGCCTGAATTTAATGAGATTCTGGTGATGGTATACACTCATTTCTACGCAAACAAAGTTTTGTAGGGACTAATTGGCGTAATTTGACCTGTAAGGATTTTAAATGAAGCTTTATCCAAACAGGATATACCATCAACAGACCTATCAGGTGGGGGGTAACATTTAAATAGTTTGTGGTTACTTTGTTTGTAAGTGATCGGATTCGATCAGATATCGATACAGGATGGGCAAACACTCACGTCATCCGGAGGGCAATGATTCATGTTTACTTACTCGAAACTAGCAAGAGTCAACCGCAACGGGTACACCAAGTAATTCATGGTAAGTATTGTTTTGTCCGGGGATACAGGTACAATGTACTCGTCTACTGAAGTTCAGTCGCAGTATTTCTAAAGCCATGTCTGCCAAGAAGAGCTCCATAAACCAAGGAAAAACGACCTTAACCCTTTCCCTCATACGACAATTCGGTAGACGACTTTGAAAATATTTTGTCAGAAAATAGAAAATCTCTATAATTGAATGGATAACCTATGACTAAAAGTGGGAAACATTGTTGCAAATGGAGAAATTGCTCGTTTTGAGCAATTTCTTCTTTTGTCACTATGTTTTCAAAAAGCCGTCTGCTGCAGAGGCGTCAGAAAGCGTCTATATGAGGGAAAGGGTTAACCCGTTCCCACTTGTAGACTCATTCTGACGCGTCTGCAGCAGTCGACTTTTGAAAACATTTCGACAAAAGTGGAAATTGCTCAAAATGAGCAATTCCGCCTTTTGCCACAATGTTTTCAACTTTTTTTCCCAGTAATTATACTTCCTGTTATAGAGATTGTCCATGTTTTTGTTTGATCGTCTTCAAAGCCGTCTGCTGCATATTTATTGTATGTGGGAAAGAGTTAAAACGTGCGAAAACTCAATACACTTTATGTAGCACTCATACATTAATACGTTCCCACATACAGACATACAGCCGCATTTTGACGCCTCTGCAGCAGACGACTTTTGAAAACTTAAATTGTGACAAAGATAAAAAAATTCTCATAATGAACACCTTCTCCTTTTGCCACAATGTGTTCTTTTCAAAATGTGTCTGCTACAGATCCGTCCGAAAGTGTCTGTATGTGGGAAAGGGTTAATTATTGATACTTATGTAACGTATGAGATAGTACAGCGAGAACACCAGCTGCCGAAATAGTCATAAAACATTGTAATTAATGCATATACGTAGAGATTGGTAGGCTCCCTTTATTAACCCTTTCCCTCATACGGCAATTCTGCAGCAGACGACTTTGAACGTATTTTGTCAAAAAATAGAAAATCTCCATAATTGAATAGATAACCTATGACAAAAAGTGGAAAACATTGTGACAAAAGGAGAAATTGCACGTTTTGTGCAATTTCTTCTTTTGTACTATGTTTTCAAAAAGCCGTCTGCTGCAGAGGCGTCAGAAAGCGTCTATATGAGGGAAAGGGTTAAATGATTCGCAGCAGACAGAAGCGCGAGCTACCCTGGACTTTCGTAGGCGTCGACAGAGTGGCGGCGTTGTCGTCAGTATATATTCAAATTATTTGTTTGGCAAAACTACTAAAGTGTTATTGTTTTATATTACACAAGACTTCATACATGCATAAATGAGAGGAAGTGTAGAAATAATTTGCCCCGTAAAAAGCTTTACTCATCTTTGTGTATAAGCAGTAAGATAAAGTGCGTATTATGCATAATCCCAGACCTTCCTATGAAGATACCAACTATTTCAAGGAACCAAAGCACTGACAGTTGATTGGTGGCACCGTTACCAGCAAGAATACGAATGTATAATTAAAGCAAACTGTTTCTGATTAAACGAAAAGGAGGAGACAACTGTAATACATCTGCTCGAGTTGGATGGATGAAAATGGTCGATTGACCACCTTCATTATGTATGTAGTGTACCATTACATTGCTATACTAACATGCTGCTATTAGCTTGAAGGGCAAATTATGTGCCTATCAGGTAAACCAGGAACCTAGATAAAAGGGATAAGCAACTCCACCTGTACACCTGCTATCTTGTAAAATATCACATGGAGAAATTATCACATTTTGTAGCAAATAAAACTTTTAAGTCATATTTGGCACAGAAACAAAACATAAATATTCTGAAAGCTTCAATATTCAACTAAAGTTACAGATACCTTGAACAACTGGAATTTCTTTGTAATTTGAATAATGACTGGTTTGAATAGACTTGAAATTTAATAAAAGATTTCCGAAAAAATTATCAAAATCTGTAATGTATTCAATTACTTTTATCTATTGCAATAGAAAAATGTTAAAAACATGAAGAAAATATCTTTGTCATTGTCATATTTTCAATAGATATTTAGTTTTACTTGCTACAAATGTTGGTCCGGGTGAAATTTAAGCATACAAGTTAGTTACTTATCCCTCTTAAACTGAGAAAGATGTTATGCTAATAACTTTAGTCTTTATTTCAAGCTTCATCACAGAACAAAAATCCACTTTGATGTCTGAAAACCATAAAATAAACAAACTTATTTTTCTGATAAGATGTGAGATGGAGACATTATGTCCACTGGTGAACACAGAAGATTTATTTTCACTTCAGTAGTGAATTAATTTTATCTCAATATTACGTTGCAACATGTTTATTTTTCTATTTATTTCTTCTGGAAATCATTAGAATGATATAGAATATTGTGGCAATAAATATAAAACAAGCACAATTGTTATGAAATATCTAAATTTATTTATTAATATCTGCATAAGTTAAATAAAAAATAAAATAATAATAACATTAACCTAGACAAAAAGAAACTCTTCTGATTGTGGGATCCTTAATATATGGGACCCTGTTTTGTAATTATATAAACACTTTAATCATCTCAAACTGAGCCATATCATACATGGGTTAACCCTTTCCCTCATACAACAATTCTGCAGCAGACAACATTGAACATGTTTTGTCAAACAATGGAAAATCTCTATACTTGAATGGATAACCTATGACTAAAATAGGAAAACATTGTGGCAAAAGGAGAAATTGCTTGTTTTGAGCAATTTCTTCTTTTGTCACTATGTTTTCAAAAAGCTGTCTGCTACATAGGTGTCAGAAGGCGTCTATATGAGGGAAAGGGTTAACTTTCAGTAGCAGTCCAAGCAGACACTAGGGTCAATATCCACCAATGATTCTATTATGTGTTCTTATTTTGAATGAATGTATATTGTTTTATGGCGCATCGACAGCTAAGGTCATTTAGGTCGCAATTAAATTTAATTATTCATGATCCCTGGGTAAACAAACCAGTACTAGGCTAGAAAATGTGCCTTGCCCAAGGGCACTCCACCATGACCGTAGTGCCGCGACTGGGGATCGAACCCTCTTATTTTGAAGAATAGTTGAACTACATCAAAGTGAAACAATTTCTGATAGACTAAACCATCTGATTTAGCCAATTAAAATTTGTGTTTCTTTGTGATAATAGAAAACAAATAAGAGCAATATCTAGAATGGTGGATGAAAACAGGCTCACATGTTAAATACGGGTAGCAAATCTACCACCAAACAATTTACAGCTACTGCCATGTCATGCTATTTTGATTGTAGAACATGCCCTACATTCAATAGACATTAACATTATAACCATTAAAAGTGAAAAACAATTTCATTTCAAGAAAAAGAAGTTGATTTTTACCGAAAATTACTTTTAACAAATGTTAGCAGCCCTGCATTCCATGTTCTAAATCGGGCGTCTCCATTTCTCGTTTTTGGAATATTTTGATTACCAAAAGGCAAACAATGCTGATTTATTGTGAGACAGCTCGTTACAACCTGACTCACCTGAATCTGTATTGTTTGCAAAAACCTCAATATTGCCTTTGGCCTTGATAGAGTTAAATCTACTATCGCTTATGGGAAAACAGTGCAGAACTAGATCAGACTGTGCAGATGTGCTGGCTGATCTTGACCCAATAAGCTGATCGCAAATGCCTAACAGATGTTTTTCTTTAGCATAATGCTGTTCTAATAGATATTTGAAACAGATGTTTTAAAACAATAAAGAGTGTTGAAATGTGATAAGTGAATTATGACAATAACATTTGACAGGCGTACTAATTTTTATTCTTTATTTACTGTTTACCTGCTGTGATAATTACAGTGTCGTCTGCCTATTAATGGTATGAGCGCAACTGATTAGAGGCAAAACTTTGTTCAAAACATAAAAAAAAAAAACAGTATAGAAAAAAGAAGACAATTTGATTGTTTTGAGCAATTTCCCCTTGTCCCACATTGTTTTCAAAATGTGTTTACTACAAATGCATCATAATTATGTTGTTTGTATCAGGTAAAGAGTTAATTAAAGAAAAAAATAGAATACAAGATAAAATATGAGATTTAATTACCTGAGGAAACCCCAAATTGACAATCAAACCCTTTCCCACTTGCAGATGTAGAATGTTTTCAACTCTTTTCAATAATCATAAATTCATTTATAATGATATTCCATCTGTTTTCCAAAGATGATTTGTAAGTTGTTTGCTGCATATTTGTTGTAGGAGAGAAAGGGTTAAAAGAAACACAAGTGCATTTTGAATGAAAGGAATATGAGAACTAGATAATAGGCAGTTTTAAATGTTCTTTTAAATGCTTTATTATTATTCAACCTGAAACCCTTTTGTGTTGGTTTTAAAAAGAATCCTCTCAAATGCACACTCTTTTCAGTATCCGAAACAATAAGATTATAATAAATTGCTTGGTAAGACATTTCGTGAAAAAAAATAAAAACTCTAGGCGTCTGAACTTCTGAACTCTGTTCTACAATCTTCCAATCAAAACCTTGCACATACATACATGTATTTGCTTATGTCGAAAGATCTTCAAAAAAGACTGAGCCCGTAATTTTGCTACAGTTTGTTTATTGAAAACAAAACATCACCACAGAGAGCTTACTTCCAATCCCTCTGCAACATACATTTTAAAAACAGCATGAGAAAAGGAGAAAGAGCTTAGTATAAGCAATTTTACAGTTTCTCATTGTGTTTTGCTGCGAGATCTGCCTCAGACATGTCAAAAGTCAGTTCTAAAAGGGATTAATTCAAACAAACAGAATGAACATTGATATAACTAGGAGCCAGTAAACCGAGTGCAAGGTTTTTTAGGAAGATATTCTGTAACAAATTACAGATACAGAATGGAAGAACAATAACTTTTGTTGAACAGTCAAAACAGCCGCAATTCACTGCCCCTTCGGGAAGCATAAATATAAGTCATTGATTAAACTGTTTACTTGATGTTTCTTGAAAGAGTTATTTTTTTTTTAATTAGACAGCTGAGGCAAATATTGTAACACCTGAAAATTTAGATGTGAATATTTTGACAAAGAGTTGAAAACATTCTGGTAAAAGGAGAATTTACTCGCTTTGAGCACCTTTTCTCTTGACAAAATATGTCTGTTTCAAGTGTTGAATTTCATCTGTATCAGCGAAATTTAAACCAGAATGGGTTTACAAAAGTTGTTAATAACTGAAACAAGAAGTTTGATATTTTCACAATGAAATATGACCAACATAAAACAGTATTTGGATTGTTGAAGAATTATTTTGTGACACTGCATTATGATGCCACATTTATAAATCTTGCTACAGTGTTTTCTCACTCATGTTGTGATTGTGTGGCACCACATGCATACATCAAGAACTTCAAGTTCTTACCTGATATAAATACAGACAACATAATGAAGGGGCTAATGTCCGCCATGTTATAAATGATGAGGGGAGAATGTCCGCCATGCCCAAACTGACGAAGGGGAGAATGTCCACTATGTGAAAAAGACGAAGGGGAGAATGTCCACCTATGCACTTGTTGATAAAGGGGAGAATGTCCGGAGTGGCAAATGTCCGGTTACCAAGTACATACAAATCAGCCTAGTATTCCGTAATTGGTTAAATGGCTGTAGGAAATAGAAACTAATTGAATATGTTTTCAGATATATCAATAATGGAAATTTATAGATTAGGAGATATAACTGTATTGCTAATAAAGACCTTAGAGCATGAGTTAACCCTTTCCCACTTACAGACAATTTCAAACACCTCTGCAGCAGACGAATTTCGAAAAAAATTGTGGCAAGTGGATAAATTGCTTATTATGAGCAATTTTTCAAATCTATGCAATAATAATACTTTCGTTTAGAGATGCTACAGATTTGCTGTATGAGGGAAAGGGTTAAATAGTCTATTCCAAATGGTTTCACACCATATGAAGCATTCTGTATTAGGGGATGATTGAAGATACATTGTAAAAAGAAAATATGATAAAACTTTCATTATATCACAGACTTAGCAAAATATATTAAACTAAACTTTAAAATAACTATTTAAAAATAATAAGGGTAAATAACAAAAATCATGTATCACAAAGGTTACTTGATATGATACTTTAGAGTGATTTGCTCTGAAAAACATCTGGAGCAAAATATATAAATGTATCATTATGTAAAGTTTAGAGTACAAATTTCAAAGATACAAGAGGTCTTCTGCTTTGAAGGATTCAAATGTCATCTTTATCAGGGAAAAGCTCAAATGACATGAAAACAATTTTTCACATGAAATAAATTAAACAAGAAATATATCTTCATACAAATCTACGTACCCTTTTATACCTGTAGACAAAATGAGCAATGCCTCCTTTGGCCAAAATGTTTTCAACACTTTTCAAAATATGAACCTTCAATGCTCAAGATTTTCCATATTTGTGTTCAGATGTTTTCAAAGTCATCTGCTGCAGATACGTTTTAAGTGGGAAAGGGTTAACCCCCCCTTTCCCTAATAGAAAACCTTTGGATGACTAATGAAGATACATATCTTGAACATTTTAACCGTTTCTCACATATAGCCACTTTCTGACGCCTCTGCAGCGGACAACCTTTGAAAACATTGTGGCAAAAGGAGAAATTGCTCATGATGAGCAATTTCACCTTTTGCCAAAATGTTTTCAACTCTATTTATTCACTAATTATACTTGCATTTATAGAGATATTCCAGGTTTTGATATTTCTGTTTTTAAAGTCGTCTGATACAGATTTATTGTATGTGGGAAAGGGATAAACCTCCTTTCACCTCCTTTCACCTTTCTTTCAGCAGGATTAATGCTCCCATTTGTTTCTAATGTTACATTCTTTACCTTAGATATTTTCAAAACAGAAAAGTCTTAAAACATTGTTACAAACAAATATACATTTTAATTTATTGTTTTCCGAAGCAGACTCAAAAGCAAGAATGTCTAATTTAACAAAAGTAATTCCTTTTATAGAATATCGATAAATCTATTTCTACAACTACATCTTTAATCAAACAGTGATTTAAACTAAAACATCTAATATTTATGATAACAAAAACAATGTTTAATAAAATTAATAGTTAAAACCATATGTTAACAAATTAATAAAAGATAATAGTAAAACTAAAATAACAATATGATACAATAATTCAGATCATTGCCTTCCTGCTCATCTCCTCAGTCGAGTAACTTAAGTCGACATCCCATGAGAAGTCAACATTTGAAAAAAAAACATTGTCAAAAAAGAAGAAATTGCTCATAGGAATTATTTCTACTTTTCCAGAAATGATTTTCTAGTTGACACAAGGTTTAATTTACATTATTCCAAAGCAGACAGCTGTGAAAAAAGCATACCAATTTCATCAATGTGTTTCATGGAAAACAATTTCACACTTTATATACTTTCCATCAATTCTTCCCTTTTAGCTTTCAATTAAAGTTAGCCCTTTTCCTGATACAAGCCACATCGGTACCTCTGCAAAAGACAACTTATTGAGGATAAGGGAAAATCATTGCTCAAATTATTTAATTTCTCGTTTTCCAATCAGGTCGATTATATCTGTTTTAACTTTGAAGATATTTTGGTAGCAGAAGACACAAGAAGCATCATGTCAAGTAGTTAGTTTAACCCTTTAACCCTTTCCCTCATACAACAATTCTGCAGCAGACGACTTTGAACGTATTTTGTCAAAACATAGAAAATCCCCATAATTGAATGGATAACCTATGACTAAAAGTGGAAAACATTGTGGCAAAGGGAGAAATTGCACGTTTTGTGCAATTTCTTCTTTTGTCACTATGTTTTCAAAAAGCCGTCTGCTGCAGAGGCATCCGAAAGCGTTTATATGAGGGAAAGGGTTAAAGTAAACCAATTCAGGGCAAGTAACTCATGGAATTAACAGAGCTGTATTTACAAAAGTTGTCTACCTTGAACAGAGTTAATCCTTTCCCGCATGCAGACACAGATTTAAATGCATCTGCAGCAGAAAACTTTCCATAATGAGCAATTTCTCCGTTTGCTTCAAAGATTTCAACTTTATTTAATAGTTATGTTTTCAATTATAGATTTTTCCATATTTTTGTCCAAAAATGATTTCAAAGTCATCTGCTGTAGATTTGTTGTATGCGGAAAAGGGTTAAAATGTGGGAATTGAAATAGGGCAAGGAATATTAAAAGAAGCACTACATTTTATATAGTCATAAATAAATTACATACATCCTTCTAAATCTAAAATAATCTATACCTTATCAATGCATAGCCAGATAAAACCTGAATACAGACATTTTTCTTAACTCTAGCTACAGCAGACGGCTTTTGAATACATATTTGGATAAGAAGAAATAGTTCAAAAAGAGCCATTTTTCTTTCTCCCCATCATGTTTTCAAGTCTGCATAAATATTTATAATACACTCAGTTTATCATGCAACAGCGATAACTCTAAACAAAATTAGTGAAAAGTGACTTATGGCTTGAACCCGCCATAATTGTTTGTCTATTTAAATGGCAGTGGTTTCATGTTTGGAAATGCATCATTATATACCAGTATGTGATTAACCTTTCCCACATACAACAAATCTGCAGCAGACAACTTTGAAAGCATGTTGGCCAAAACCAAAAAATCTCTATAAATAAAGGTATAATATCTGCAAAAAGTTGAAAACATTGTGGCAAATGGAGAAATTGCTTGTTTTGAACAATCTCTCCTTTTGCCCAAATGTTTTCAAAAAGCCATCTGCTGCAGAGGCGTTAAAAAGCATCTATATAAGGGAAAGGGTTAAAAGATGTTAAATGTTCATTCACTCCATACAATTTAACTCTTTCCCTCATATAGATGCTTTTTGACGCCTCTGCAGCAGACAGCTTTTTGAAAACATAGTGATAAAAGAAGAAATTGCTCAGAACGAGCAATTTCTCCTTTTGCCACAATGTTTTCCACTTTTAGTCATAGGTTATCCATTCAATTCTAGAGATTTTCTATTTTTTGTCAAAATATGTTCAAAGTCGTCTGCTGCAGAATTGTCGTATGAGAGAAAGGGTTAATAGCCTTGTATCATGACAAAAATGCAAGGTTTGAAAGTGTGTTTGATTTTATTGACTGTTGAGCAATACATTCATAATAAGTCACAATGTTTTCAAAAGTCATATGCTGCAAATGTTACTGTTTACTATCATGTATGCACATGAGAAAGGGTAAAGACTTTACAATTAACATTCATAATGAGATTTCTAAACTTTGTTGTTACTAAATATAAATGGCTGTCTAACCCTTGCCCACATACAACAAATCAGCAGCAGACAACATTAGAAATACAAAGTCAAAATATAAAAAAAATATATATAGACATAATCTGATTCATATATACATGTATTTGATAGAGTTGGAAATATTGTGGCAAATGGAGAAATTGTTTGTCATGATTATTTTTTCTTTTGCCAGAAGGTTTTCAAAATTTGTCTGCCACAGATGGGTCAATATCATCTGCAGGTCAGAAATAATTAATAATGGTGACCTAGGTATGAATGAAGTTATATATTTTTCTATATGCTTATCATAACTATTAATTCAAGTTAGAAATGAAATAAAATACACATTCAAGGAGGCAGGATAGGGTTATAAATATATTTTTGAAAACGCAGAAATTTCCCTTTTTCAATGAAGTTATTAATTACTAATTTATTAATATAACTATTCATATCATTTCACATACGCTATAAGTTTGGAAGATTGGAAGATAATAAAGTCTGTATATATCTAAATCTTTAATATTGTCTACTCCCTATATAAATCAAACTTTTGGATAATTGAACCAATGAAGATCCATCTCAGACTGTCCCTCTAATATTCATCAGGGAAGGCTCTTGGCAACACATATACAACCAGAAAATGACTATAAATGGAAGCAAATTCATCAACTTTTTTTTCCTTAAAAAAACCTCCAAATTTTCTTGTGCTGTGACACACATCCTTCTAGAAGAAATTATCATATGTATACATTTCATAGCAATATATTATATCCTAAACAAATCACGAAGCCTAGAAGGTTAAAAACTTAATTGTCTCAACAAAAATACAATGCAAATATAAAATACCTTTTTGTTGTCATTGGGTTAAATTGTTATACATGTACCATTATTAATACTTATACAAATAGAGCAGAGCCATACAACCTAGGTATTTCATGTGATACAACATTTACATTACTCCATCAAAATGTAAGTTCACTCACAGCATTTAAAAGGAAGATCCATTGCACTTCTCGACGCTTAAGAAGATTTTGACTGATTGGGGATTAATGGCGTTTTCAACAATTTTCAATTCATATCACGACGGCCAGTTCACCTACTCATGTGTTTCCTGGATTTCTCACACCAGTACTCACAACATTCTTTCCAAGCAACTGGCTGCTTTTGCACATAGGCTGTTAGCCCATTGGTGGAAGACAAATTACGCTTGTCATAGTGACTTTTGTCAAATGTCAGAAAGAATGTTGGCAGAGATTGAGTTCAAACTCAAAACCCCTTGATTGACAGCCCACTTTGCTACCAACTGAGCTTCAAGGGCTGAGCTAAGAGAATTTTGGTTTATGTACTTAAATCTGTATTTTCGTGATTTGGGTTGATGCACCTCATTTAACCCTTTCCCTCATGTAGACGCTTTCTGACACCTCTGCAGCAAACAACTTTTTGAAAACATAGTAACAAAATAAGAAATCGAGCAATTTCTCCTTTTGACACCATATTTTAAACTCTTTTCAATAGTTATACATTTATTTATAGAGGTTTCCATATTTTTACCCAGATGTTTTCAAAGTTGTCTGCTGCAGATTTATGGGAAAGGTTTAACCCTTGTCCTGGTTAATTCCTACAATTTGAATCATCAACCTGGATTGTTGACATGATCCTGCATATATCAACAAGTAATCTCTGCTTATAATATATGAATTATGAATATTGAAGTGTACCCAAAGATCAGACTGCAGTCTTTACAAAAATTAAGCCACTTAACAAACAGCGGAATTGTTAAAAACAGTTACTAGTATGACCTTTTTTAGAAGTAAAAAACATTTGGAATATCATTTTATTTTACAGGAACAAATGCATGTATACCAAAAACATACCTAGGAAGACTATGACACTATATAGTATTTCGAGGGCTTGGCGTGAAACAGTTGTAACTAAAAACCTATTTTGAAAACCCTGGTTTAGGGGCAATTTTGACCCTTTTGTAAAACTATGAATATTTAGGTGCTATTGCTCAGAACGAGCAAATGCACCTAAATTTCCATTGTTTACCAAGAAAAATGATTTAACGCTTATAAAGACTTTATGGAGAGGTGATTAACCTTGGTAAAAAATTACCAATTTTAGTTACAACCGTTTCACGCCAAGGCCTCGAAATGTTGTTGTGCATCTCTACTTGCAGTGCTTCTAGCAGAAAAGGAGTATAATGAGTGGCGCTCCATTAAAAACCAACCTAAGGGCATTTGCAATCCATATCATCCAAAGCATGAACAGTGTCTGACCAGGATCTGCATTGTATGCTAATAAGTCAAAGAAACATTCAATAAGCATCATATAAATACATGTCATTATGTAATGTACATCAACATCACTTAGTATGGATGTATAAATGGATTGTTTTTTCTTCACTTGTCAACAATGCTTTAAGTTAGTCCCATCCAAAAGGGACACTTCATAAGTTTAAATACATTGCCTCAGAACAATATATACAGGATGAATATCAGAACTGTAGATATGGGCAGTAATACTTATAAATATTTCAGAACTTAAAAGTCAATCGCGACAGTTTCGATTCTCATGCTAAATATATATATTACGTCTATATACGGTAAACACCGATTTAAAAGTGTTATGGTCTTCGGACAAACGGTACCTCATTTTAAACACAACGCGCTTTGTATGATTGATCATGCAAGATTTTATTTTATTTGAAAATTAGTCTGGTTACCTATGATTTTTAAGTTAAATTTTGATAGAGTAATGCTTAAACTATATTTATGCCAATTTAAAAAAAATCTGAATGTTAGATCATTGAAAAAAACAACTTTGAAAATTTAGTGATTTTTTATGCAGTGAATTTTATTTAATTATTTTTAATGGTGTCATTTATTCGTGATGGCTACATTTTTAACTTTAATTCTTTTAGTCATATAAAGAGTGAAATGTTTCCAAACAAATGATGTAAAACTGAAAATGAAATTTGAAAAATTAAAAATAAATATATAATATTATTACATAGGAAACAGCAGTCACATTTGCCAAAGTATAGGGTATACAGAACAAAAACGGCGAAGAAACTTTTCCAAGCCTGCATGGTTAACCATATTTTTATTTCATATTTCTGTAGATTAGGTAATATGCTATCAACACAACAATTTTCGTAAAATTCTGAATGTTTTCAAAAAATGATAAAACTGTCGGGATCGTCTTTAATAGCTGCGACGTTTCATTATCAATTTATACAATGTGGAGGGTTACCCATTTCAACTGTTTCAATGAGAAAATTCAAAATAAGTGTCCAAAACATTGGGTTTGTTGAAGAAAAGCCCAGGCTATATATAAATTTTTGAATACTATTTCAGATTTATTTCTCACTGTGCCATTGATTCATTTTGCGGGGGAGGTGGAGCCTGGACAACAGGAGGCGGGGCTTGCTGAACAGACTGCTGTGGTTCTGGCCAGGCTTGGTGTTGTACAGGGGCTGGGATGGACTTTGGGGAGGGTGGTTTTGGTTGAGATGGAGGGTGAGGTACAAATTCTGTTGTTTGTGTAGCTAGGGGTATCACTGGACGAACTGTTTCTGTCGACGGTGTATTCTGAACTGACTTGTGGGTTACCCAAGTAAGACATGAGGCTACGGACTCTCGACCACTGCGGGCTGTTGACATAGATCCATCTTTTCTATTTGCAAAACTTAACATAAGGGCTTCATTGTTCATTGCATTAATAACCTGTTTGTTAGGTGCTGCAGTTTCATTTCCATGACTGTAACGATATGACGTCGTAGGGACGCCATCAAACGATGTTTTAGGACGCTTTATAATTTTCTGTGCGTTCGATGCATTTGGGTTAAAGTCTTTTTTATATGTTGAGGCTAGAGGTCGTGACCTTTCCACATATTCCCTTTCTGGCATCCAAGCAATAAAATCATTTTTGAAATGATATGTACTATTGGGAACTCTCCTTTTACCTAGACCCTGAAGATAGAAGTATAAGATTAATAAATAAATACCCTGGTTGAAAATACGAGGTATCTAAATAATGGAAAATTGAAACATAACTGCATCAGACAAGAGTGTTCAAAGAAACACATGTACTGACATAACCAATTTATCCTTTCCCACGTACAATAGATCTGTCGTAGACAACTTTGAAAATATCTAGGCAAATCTATCAAAAATCTAAAAATATAAATGTATATTATCATTATGGAATAGAGCAATTTCTCCTTTTTCCACAACATTTCCAAGAGCCGTCTGCTACAGAGGCATCAAAAACGTGCCTATTATGTGGGTATGGGTTAATTAAAAGTGTGATGGACAGACATGCAGACAGAGAAGTTAAGAATCAACCTACCAAAATAGGTGTAAAAAAAGTAGATTCACACAGCATTTTTGTCAGATAATATCACCAACCTCCGTCCTATACACTTTATATGGGTTATCTTCCCTTTTTTTAATACCTAACTATTTGCGACAATTTGATTCACTGACACAACCTGTAAGAAGCAGTCTTCCAAGCAAAGTTTAGGTCAAATTCTTATGATATTGTGTCTGTACTAGATGATGGTAGACAGTGTAAATCCTGAGTTGTCCCCCTTGTTCACATCCAGCAAGGATAGTATACATGTAATTTAACCCTTTCCCTCATACAACAATTCTGCAGCAGACGACTTTGAACGTATTTTGTCAAAACATAGAAAATCTCCATAATTGAATGGATAACCTATCACAAAAAGTGGAAAACATTGTGGCAAAAGGAGAAATTGCATGTTTTGTGCAATTTCTTCTTTTGTCACTATGTTTTCAAATAGCCGTCTGCTGCAGAGGCGTCAGAAAGCGTATATATGAGGGAAACGGTTAAAAAGTCTGAATTATATGATCCTCAATGAAAATAATTATGTAACGTGGGCCTACCTGTTGAAATATTAAAGCATCATTTAGAAATGCCTGTCTATTGTCATGGTGTGAAAATACATGTGTTCTGGGCTGTTCCTGAAATATAAAATAAACAGTCTATAAGGCAACGTTCTATTTTAATATTATTGCTACCAAGGTATGAGCCATGGCCACCTGAATGGCATCTTCTGTAGCAGACGACTTTGAACATATTTTGTCAAAACATAAACAATCTCTATAATTGAATGGATAACCTATGACTAAAAGTGGAAAACATTGTGGCAAAAGAAGAAATTGCTCGTTTTGAGCAATTTCTTCTTTTGTCACTATGTTTTCAAAAAGCCGTCTGCTGCAGAGGGGTCAGAAAGCGTCTATATGAGGGAAAGGGTTAAACTTTGCCAAAAGAAGAATAACCCTGTCAATCAAAATTCAGTGACACAAGAGTTGTCTTTCAATGATAAATATAATTTTGTGTTTATTTCACTGTTTACAATACATAATATCTTTTGAGTTGCCTGCTTTGAAAAAACATAAAGAAAAGTGTAACCTGCTATTGGAGATCTTATTTGGATACAGAGTTAACAACTTTTACGAAAATTGAGAGACTATACCAGTGCCTGATTGGAGGGTATGAGAAAATTCCGAAGACTGAACTTGCCTTATAAATTTACCCCTTTCTCACATACAACAAATCTGCAGCAGATGACTTTTTATATGTATACAAGCCAACTATGGATTGATTAAATGAATAGAATTGAAAAAAATAGTGGCAAGACGAAAATTCTCCTGTTGCAACAATGTTTTCAAAAGTAATCTGCTCCAGATACGTCATATTATGTGTCTGCAGGTGGGAAAGCGTTCAAGAAGACATTACAGAATACAGGAGTGCTCTGTATATATCAGAGCTTATTCTGTTTTTCAATACCCTGAGCAGCTAGCTCACTGTAACATCCATTTTTTAGCCTTCCCACATATACAAGTAGACTCTTTCTGACACCTCTGCTGCCAGACCACTTTTGGAAACATGAGCAATTTTGTTTTTGCCACAATGTTTTCAACTCCATTCAATAATTGAACATTTATTTATAAAGATTTTCTTTATTTTTGACTAGATGTTTTCAGTCTTCTGCAGCAGATTTATTGTATTTTTAACCCTTTCACACATATAGATGGATTCTGACACCTATGCAGCAAATGACTTTTGAAATAATTGTGGCAAATGCTCAAGCAATTTCTCCATTTTCCACAATGTTTTCAACACTATTTAATAATTGTATTTTAAATTTATAAATATATTCTATATTTTTGGCTAGATGTTTACAAATTCAAGTCATCTACTGCAGATTTGTTGCATTTTTAGTCATAGGTATGACCCCGGGGGTTTGAGCCCTTGTCTCTCTGAGCGGAGCTGACCCATGCACACTATCATCACAACAATAATGATCTAGGTCGATGTTATCCAGTGTAAATAGAAATGAACAACCTTTCTTGTCTGTTTTACAACTGCCATCATTCATTCTGGTTTGAGTGACATTGAAGACCTAGGATCAAAATGCCACAAAAACAAAACAGCATTGAACAAAGAAACTTAAGTACCTTGATTAATGTCTTCCAGTACTGCATTATTTATCATTCATCACATCTTTTTTTTAGTGGAGTTTGCTTTGTAAACATTTGTGGAAAAACTTGCATGACACATTTGATATTGAAATTAAGCAGTATAATTTTAAAACAGATTCAATTTAAAACATTGATTAATTTGAGGATTGCTCATTTTGAGCAAATTTTTCTTTTCCCTAAAATGTTTTCAGAATCTAGGGAGCTGTTGCTAGGCGTTTAACCCTTTCCCACATATACATGCTTTCTGACGCCTCTGCAGCAGACAACTATTGAATACAGAATGAGCAATTTCTTCTTTTGTCACAATGATTACAACTCTTTTTGACAATTTAACTCTCATTTCTGGAGATTTTTCATGTTTTTGCCAGTATCATTCACAGTTTTTAAAGTCGTCTGCTGCAGATTTGTTGTATGTGGGAAAGGGTTAATGTCATCTATATTTTGTAGAGGGAAAGCCACTGCCATGTTACAGACAAACATTGTTAAATCTTCAGAGGACTTTGGAAAACATCATGGTAAAGGGAAATATTTTATAAGAAGCATCCTCTCCTTTTCTCATGATGCTTTACATTTTGTCTCAAATCTACACTTTTAATTGCCTAAATTTTCAGCCCATTTCTATTGAGATTCAACCGTTTTGTATGTGCTGTTTACTTTGAATTCATGCATCAAGCAAAATATTGCATAATGATTCAACAATGTTTTCAAAGCATCATAAGCTGCAGATTGCATCATGCAACTATCAGAGATTTTCTTTTAAAATTGAAGACCACTTGTGTGCGTAATGGTACTGCAATGGTAGAAATCGAGGGCTTGGCGTGAAATGGTTGTAACTAAAATTGGTAATGTTTTACCAAGGTTAATCACCTCGCCATAAAGTCTTTATAAGCGTTAAATCATTTTTCTTGGTAAACAATGCAAATTTGGGTGCCATTGCTCGTTCTGAGCAATGGCACCTAAATTCGCATTGTTTACAAAGGAGTCAAAATTGCCCCTAAACCAGGGTTTTCAAAATAGGTTTTTAGTTACAACCGTTTCACACCGTGCCCTCGAAATGGTTTCTTGCATTATTAATCTAAATAAAGACTTTGATACACACAAACCAATGTCTTTACTTAGCAACAAAGCTTCATTGACAAAATCAAACAGAGAGCATACTGGGAGGGTTTTTGTTGAACACTTTACTTTACTTTCCCCCATGCACGTTTCTTTAAAACGGAGTAATTGCTGGTTTTAACCCTTTCCCACATACAACACATCTGCAGCAGATGACTTTGAACATATTTTGTCAAAAAAGAGAAAATCTCTATAATTGAATGGATAACCTATGACTAAAAGTGGAAAACATTGTGGCCAAAGAAGAAATTGCTTGTTTTGAGCAATTTCTTCGTTTGTCACTATGTTTTCAAAAAGCCGTCTACTGCAGAGGCGTCAGAAAGCGTCTATATGAGGGAAAGAGTTAAACAACTGATTCATTTCTTCTTTCAATGCATGTTTAAAGTTCTGTATTAAAATTATACTTCCGAGGATGCCTTTTCAAATTATCTGCAGCAGACTTTTTTTTTCAATAAATAATACTTTCATTTAATTAGCACTACATACAATAAATCTGCAGCAGACAACTGGGATTTTGTTTCGAAAATTCTGTATCAAATTGAAAGTGTTATTATTGAATATAGTTAAAAACATTGTGGCAAGGAAGAAATTGTTCAAATAATACCAAAATGTTTTAAAAAGTTGTCTGCTACATATTTGTGTCAAAATCTGTAATTGGAAAAAACTTAAAGCTCTTTGGGGGGCAACTATTCAAGCTCTTTGAATTCACAGTTACAGCTTTTAGCGTTGGTTGATAAGATAACATATTAACTTTTCTTTACGGTTGATCCGCGTCATTCATGTAAGGTCTAATCAGTAGATGACTCTTAACCATACACCTGATTAGACTTAATTTATTTTTTGGTGTAACCATAAGTCAGTAAACTAGCAGTGCAGCACATCTGACTTGCTGTATATTCAGATCTATGTGAGGACAAACAAAGTAAATGTTTGAGAACCATTTCAATGGTGACAGGGCTAATTATAGGAAAGCTTTTCAAACCACTAATTCAGACCAATACTTTAATTTGAATGCTTTGAATGGGCATTCTTGTTGACTTAACCCTTTCTCTGATAGCTCTTTCGCACATATAGATGCTTTCTGACACCTCTGCAGCAGACGACGTTTAAAAACATTGTGACAAAAGAAGAAATTGCTCATGATGAGCAATTTCATATTGTGTCTCAATGTTTCAAACTCTAGAATGACGATATAAAAATAGTTTTATTTATAAATATTTTCCATATATCTTTGCCTAGATGTTTTCAGTCATCTGTGGAGGATTTGCTATATGTGGAAAAGGGATAGGGCTGCATTTTGATGTTTCTGAAGTATGTCACTTGGAGATATATATATAAACCATTGCTTGAAAAGGAGAATACCAGTCTTACTGAGTGTTTTCAAAATGTCTTTGCTTCCGCATAGTTATAAAAGTTTGTTTCTTTGTTTAATTGGGGTTTTATGCCGCTTTCAACATTATTTTAGTTATATCACGGCGACAGCTCACTTATTCATGATCCCTGGGTAAACAAACCAGTACTAGGCTAGAAAATGTGCCTTGATCAAGGGCACTCCACCATGACCGTAGTTCCCCGACTGGGGATCGAACCCGGGACACTTGGTTTCAAATCCCCGACGCTAACCACTCAACCACAGAGGATTCCAGTTATAAAAGTTATTTCATTTGCTTGGATTTGGATTTCGTTTTCTTTAGTCGTGTAATGCAGTTTGGAAGACTGACTTTCTTTTTTAATTAATATATGACTGCAGCTGGAACCAATTTTGTTTAATCCTGTGCAACACTAATAGAGCCAGGCTATCATGTGCAGATCTGCGCCATCTTACCAAGCTCTATGCTGTTCGTTGGCTGCTCAACTCAACATTCTTATCTTGATATTCCTATAATTGGCTATGGATTGCAAAGATCCAAAAGTCAATTTTAAAAATCTAGCATTTGAAAGGGTTATAACTGTTTTATCATGTATTAGGGTTGCCTTCCCAAAGTAAACATATCAGGGCAAAAGGAATGTAAATAAACATTAAATTTACATTTCATTTATTTATCTTTATACCTTTGAATTACGATCCCACTCGAGGTTAAAGAGATACTGTGGAGTAACTAGAGTCCACTTAGTTGTAACCCTGCATGATCATTGCGAAATACTGAGGGTGTTTTGGAAATTAATATTATAAACGGCAGCTAGTACTATTGTAAATTGCACAAAGTATAAATCTTTGAAATTTTCAAAAGCCAAAGGCAATAAATATAATTAGGGTTTAATAATAGGTGAAAATTGTATTTATATTTATATAAAAAGCGCCATAATACAACTACTCATAAAGTCTCATTGAAATATCTGCATGCATTGAAAAGAATAATAAGTGAACATGATCAAATAATTAATTAATTTTCAACCACAAAAACATGAAAAAACGTTGTGTAAGATGTAAAGCCACCCTGACACTGGTACGACTTTTGTTCACGCAATGCCACGCAATGTGTCGTGCCAATGATTGAAGTCTTCATGTACGTGCCATGTCGTAGAGAGAATTTTGAATTTTTCAAAAAATTGGCACGCATCAATTTCTTACAATGTGCGTGCCACTTGCGTGAACCATGCGTGAACACTGCAGGAACTCGGCGCGAACACTGCCGACGGTGCGTGTCATTGCGTGTCAATGCGTGCCATCGGAATCCACTACACGCCATGCCACGCATTGTTCACGAACTGTTCACGTTGTGGATGTGCAAGTCTGCGCCGCGTTCACGCATTTGAGTGTGTCGCGGAGTGGTCGTGCGGTCGTTAGTGTTGTTACGAGTTGTTCACATGATCATGGCACGCCCAGTTCACACATAGTTTGCGCACGTCATGAACCGTTCGCGCATTGCACGAACTGCTCACGAAGTGTTCATGCATAGTTCACGACCAATGACAGACGCCGGTGCTCACGTCAGTGCGTATACAAGCGGGCCAATCGTGAATTATGGCCACAACGCAACTCACCATCGAACAGACAACATGCCTACCAAGAAGAATGTCAGGGGAAGGCAAAGACCACTGCAGAAAAGACAGAGAGAGAGATACTAGAGAAAGAGAGGGATGTTCCTTCTCCTTCCTCCTCCTCAAGTGTGGTATGGTACGGGCTTGTCATCATTAGGAAAGGGAGCGGGGCTGGTTCAGGCAGTCTGGCTCTGTTCTCTTCTACGGCATCATGTAACGTGCAGTTCTTCCATGTTCTTCCATGTTCCTCCATCTGAGGCACCACCCTCTGCCCCAACATCAACATACAATAACTTATACCCAGCATCTGCAACTGCCATGAGTACAATGCTGTTGAAGCCCTTGTAATTATAATAGAAGGAGCCTCCTTTTGGTGGCTTCTTCATAGCAACGTGCTTGCCGTCCAGTGCCCCCAGACAGTTGTGGTAGTTCCAACTGGAGCTGAACTTCTCAGCAACCTCCTTCCACTCTTCTTCAGTTTTGGGGCAGCTGAGCACTTCGTCCTTGTAGACCGCAATTATGGCTTTGCACACCTCTGGTAAGAACTTGCAGATTGTACTTCCTTCAACTCTAAAGCTGTACTGTAGACTTGCATAAGAATTTCCAGTGGCTAAGAAGCGGAGGGTGGCAGCCAACTTGAGTCCAATTTCAAGCGGTCGTCTAAATGGTGTAGTCTGTTTCTGAAGGTGAGAGGCTAACTTCTCCACCATCTCTTGGAACAAGTCAGGTGTAATTCTCAGGTAATTCCTGTAACCTATGGGATCTTCCTTGTGGAGTTCTGTCAATAGCTAATCATAATGTCCGAAATCATATCTTCTAGTCAACCATTTCCTAACCCACACTGCCCTTGCTTTCCTTGTTCTAGTTGTAGTCGTCTCTTCTTCTTTCTCATGTTCTTCCCTTCCTCTTGCATCCTTTTGTCCAGCTCTTCAAGAAGTAGCAGTCCTGCAGCTGCCAGATATAGGCACTTTTTCTGTTCTGCAATAGCAGTGTCTCTGGTATTCTGCATCATGTATCGTCCACAGCAGGTTGAGGAATGAAGTTAAAGGTGTGATACTAGACGCTATATATATAGCGTGCCGCTGAGCGGGACAAAGCGTGACTTAAACTTGCCCCGACGACTTCACACATGAGGGAAATCGTCGGGTAATGCGTTGCGATGCGGAAAGACAGCGGGAATTATGCGTGTCGTGCATGACACTGCGGGATAAGACGTGAACAATGCGCGAACAATACTTAACCTATGCGTAAACAAGTAGTGTCATTGCGTGTCAATGCGGCCCATTTTTGGCCGTGCATTGCGTAGACAGTGCGTTACTTATACGTGTACAGTGCGCTAACAGTCCACAAACATAGCTGCTCGCTCTGCTGCATAGCACCAAAATGGCACGCATTGCCACGATGCATTGCGTGGCATTGCATGAACAAAGGTCGTGCCAGTGTCAGGGTGGCTTAACAGTCAAACGATCTCTTTTGGTATTCACACCTATGATATATAAACTTCGCATGCTTTTTTTGCTGGGAAAACACTGCACAAGCTTCCGGAGATGACGTCATTCATCATCATAACAAATAATAACAATGTGTGTCACTTTCTTTTGGCAAATTTTGCAAATAAATTGTACATAAATCGTTTAAGATCTGAAAAAACGATGTCGGAAAACAAACAACGCAGAAAGGGCTAGTAGTCTTTTAATATTAATTTTCTTCCAACCGGGTTGAAATCTCAAAGTGAAATATTATTTTTATTTTATTAATGTGTATTGAATTATATGACAAATGACTTAATACTTTTCAAAAAACAATTGTTTAATTATAAATGCGTCAAATTGGTATCCCGAAATTTAAAGATGTAGTCAAACTAAAACCTTTTTTTTTTCGATACAGTTATTTTCAGTAAAGACAAGCGACATAATTATAATATTTTATTATGACCGGTATCTGTGTGGAGAAAAATTGTCACGCTTTGTCATTTTGACGTCTTAAACAAAGTGTTTATTGTTCCTGTATTGTTCACAGGTATCGAAACGAAAGAAAAAGCCTTATGTTCTAAATGCATATTCAGATATGTTGAGACCATCAATAGTCAGTTTGAGATGACAGATATTTTCAAACTTTAAAAGAAAACAGAAATATTCACCAAGTAATGAGCACGTACGATGTGTCTCTTAGTGACCGTGATTTATCGTGTTACTCATGTGAACACTGTTTTATTGCAATGTATGAACAGTGAGTGTACAAACGATCCTACTCTAGGACCAAAAAGACAAGAAGATCTACAGATAAAGTGCCTGAAAACAAAACAATCATCTGGCACAGAAAGTGGCTTAGACGAATTGTTGGTAGAGGACCCGGAATTAAGTCAGCCTGTCTACCCAGAAAATATTGTTGCCGTAAGAAACATAGACGATCATACCCATACATATTATGTTTTGCGTGCTTCGAAAGCGTGACACGGTTTAAAAAGAAAGCATCACCAAGAAAAATGAGGTAGTATTTTTGAAGCTGAAGATGAAGTTATTCATGGGAACTATTTCCAAGCAACAGATAAAATCCTGTTAAATATTTTAAACATTTGATTATTACAAAACATCCCCTACTGTCAAACAGAATACGTACGTATCAAGTTAGCAGGTCTCTACGCTAAGACTTTAACGTAATTTGACGTTACGTTGATGTGCCGGGTTAGCTTGCGCGACGTCTTTGCAATTGAGGGCAATCAACTGTTCTGTCAATTAACTCTTTTCTTCATCACATAAACAACTTTTGAAACATTGTAGAACAGGAGAGCAAACTTGTGATAACAAAATAATTTCATTTGTAAAATAATTTTGGCAAAATGTGATTTGAAATTTCTTTCTATGAGCATTTTCTCCTTTTGCCATCATGTTTTCAAAATGTGTCTGCTGCAAAGGCATCAGAAAGTGTCTGTTTGTTGGAAAGGGTTGAAGAAGGTTCATCAGGTGAAATTTACCTTGTAACATTTTACAGGATCATATATTGACTTAAATGTACTTGTAAATGGTGTTATTATGACATTATGGATTTTCAATAGCATTGTTTAACCAGTTAAGAATCTACACTAGAGTGGTATCTATGGACGAATTTACACAAACATTCAGCCCAACTCTATACTTGTGTTTAGAAAGTTAAACCATCCCCTTTTTAAGCAGATGTTCAGAAATACCCAATCCCAATTTAACACATAGGATAGCAGTTACTTCAGCACCACCAATCGTAAGAATCATATAGTCGCCTCAGCAGCAGACAATTTTTGAAAACATTGTGGTAAATGGTGAAATTGCTCTTTCTGAGCATTTTCTCATTTCACCACAATGTTTTCAACTCTTTCCAATAATTAAACTTTCCCCTATAAAGATTTTCCATAATATTGCCTAGATGTTTCCAAATGGTCGGCTGTACATTGATTGTATTTGGGAAAGGGTTAATATTAACATGTCAAAGAAGCAAATTATTTATCCAAGTAGCCTTAACCCTTTCCCTCATACGACAATTCTGCAGCAGACGACTTTGAACATAGTGTACATTTAACCCTTTGCAACATACTTGGCGCTTTCTGACTCCACTGCAGCAGACAAGTTTTGAAATCCCTGAAGCTAAAGGAAAAATTGCTCTGTAATCATGAGAAATTTCACCATTTGCCACAATGATTTCAACTCTATTCGTTAATCATGTAACTATCATTTAGAGATTTGATACATTTTGGACTTGAGATTTTTTAAGTTGTCTGCTGCAGATTTGCTGCATATCGGAAAGGGTTATATCATAATTATAGTGTCGGGCTAAGCCAACTTAGTACATGAAACAGTTTAAGTAAAAGTTTGTCAAAAGCACTTTTTAAGGTTGGTATGAATAGATTACTGCTCATATTATACTCTAGGTGTTTTTCTCCAATAAGAAATAGCAGCTAGCTATAGAAAGTGAGAACAACTGCACCAATATAGAATAAGTATCCAAGATTTGAAGGACAAAGTTATTATAAACTATTATAAACATAATAGTTTGAAACTGTCAATAATACAGACTTGACAGACAAATATCATTGGTTATAATATTCTTTTTAACCCTTTATTGGTATAATTGTTAAAATTTATCTGGTTTGACAGCATTCTGTGAAAAAGAAAATGTCATCAAATTACTTGTTTTTTAGCATAATTTCATTTGCACACAATGTTTAAGTGAAACTATTTTACAAATAAATTGCAATTTGTCAGCCTTTGATTATTATTAGACTGTTTTCTTCTGTGTTACAATCAAAACCAACTGAAATATTTCCTTTTAATATTTTAAAATTAGCTTTCTATTATAATAATTAATATCATGTGGGCTAATTATTATAAAAGAATATTATTTTTACACTGTCAACATTCTAGTACTGGGTCCTTGGCATGGTTTTAGAGTAAATTAGATAATTCCCCACCAAAAAATAATGTTTTGGTGATGTGGTTCCTAATTAATATGTTAGTTAAATATAGATATACAACTTAAATTAAACGCATAATTTTAACTCTTTTGCTGCCAAAGGCAATTTAAGGCTTTTGCATACAATGCAGATTTAGGTGAGACAGCTTGTGAAATCTGCATTGTTTGCCACTTAAATTTTACCAAATTCCCTGTGGGACGAGAACTGGAGTGGTCCACTTTTCATCATGGATGTGAAATTGGGCAGAGAATGAGTTAAAATGGCTTAACCCTTTACCTCATACGACAATTCTGCAGCAGACGATTTTGAACATATTTTGGCAAACAATAGAAAATCTCTATAATTGAATGGATAACCTATGACTAAAAGTGGAAAACATTGTGGCAAAAGGAGAAATTTCTTCTTTTGTCACTATGTTTTCTAAAAGCCGTCTGCTGCAGAGGCGTCGGAAAGCATCTATATGAGGGAAAGGGTTGATTAAAAGGGATACACAACTGGAATTTGCCCTTTTTATCTTGGATGGATCAATGAATATATATAGAAGGCTAGGAAAGGAAAGTTTAAACATTTTTAAACCATACCAATCAATATCTTACAAAATATTGGAAAATACTTTGATAGAGTATTAACATTGCTTATAGCAAACCCTTAATAACCAAGTTGCCAAATTAACGTAATGGAATTTTGTTCAAATACAATTCATCGATTTGATAGCTCCTTTTAGTCAAAATGCTTTCTCATATAATGAAGGACATACCATGCAGCAGAACGCAAATATTTAACCTTTTACCTAATACAGATAAATATTGGCAGATCTGCATGCAGAAAGTTTAGAAAAGATTATGCTTATTTATAACCCATTCCCACATTATAAAACAAATATCAAGCATACAACTTTGAAAGCATCTTGTTAACCCTTTCCCTCATACGACAATTCTGCAGCAGACGACTTTGAATGTATTTTGTCAAAACATAGAAAATCTCCATAATTGAATGGATAACCTATGACAAAAAGTGGAAAACATTGTGGCAAAAGGAGAAATTGCACGTTTTGTGCAATTTCTTCTTTTGTCACTATGTTTTCAAAAAGCCGTCTGCTGCAGAGGCGTCAGAAAGTGTCTATATGAGGGAAAGGGTTAAACATTTTAAAAATCACTGTGAAAGAAAATATAGTTATTAAGTAGAGTTGAAAACATTGTGGCAAATGGATTGAGAAACTGCCATCAAGTTTTCAAAAGTGATGTGCATGCTGCAGAGGCTTCAGAAAGTGTCAGGGTATAAAGGACAAAAGAAGAGTTAATGCCTATTTGTAGAGGCTATAATGTCTTTTTGTGATGCTGTCAAAAAGATGCAATAAAAAACTATTTCACATAATTCAGCTCTTAATTAATTAACCCTTTCCCTCATAAAGACGCTTTCTGACACCTCTGCAGCAGACGGCTTTTTGAAAACATTGTGACAAAAGAAGAAATTGCTCAAAACGCGCAATTTGTGCTTTTGCCACAATGTTTTCTACTTTTAGTCATAGCTTATACATTCAATTGTAGAGATTTTCTATTTTTGACAAAATATGTTTAAAGTCGTCTGCTTGGCAGATTTGTCATATGATGGAAAGGTTTAATATGTGACCGAAAACCTCCGTGGATTGAGGAAAAGTGTATTCTGCCCTATATATCTATTGATTACCTCCAGATCAATAAAAAAATGTATTGAACAAGCATTTAAACATCTAAATTGTACTCTAATGGAAATTTAACAGCCTAGCTGTTATACAATGTGTAGTATATTTGAGAATTTAGCGAACACTTTAAATTATTTATCTTTTCTAACTTAATATATATTATAAATATATAACATGACTGTAAAAAGAAATAAATCTGCTCAAAACAAGCAATTTATACTTTTCTTACAATGTTTTCAAATTTTGATTATTTCCTAGCATTGGAAAGACAGCCTAATTTATATCATCCTTCCCTTATACAGAAACTTTTCTTGATTAAGTACAACAAGATAATTATGGTTTGAGTGTTGATAAGCATTCTAAAACACAATGCCCATCCTATTGGATCCAAAACCCTGAACATCAAATCAAGAAGATTTTTTTGTTTGGTGTTTTATGTCGCTTTCAACAATTAGTCAGTTATAATCACAGCATTTCCTGATTGCTTTACCATGGCAGTACTACTGGTCCATTTATCCTGACACCAGTGAGTCCGTTGTAATGCTAACCCCACAATCCTGAGCGCCAAGGAGGGAAACCCATTACTACCAAGTTTAAAAGTTTTTGGTATGACCCGGTCGTGAACTGAACCCACGACCTCCCGCACCTGGAATCCGCTGTGGTCGAGTGGTTAGCGTCGGGGATTTCGAAACCGGGTATCCCGGGTTCGATCCCCAGTCGCGGCACTATGGTCATGGTGGAGTGCACTTGGGCAAGGCACATTTTCTAGCCTAGTACTGGTTTGTTTACCCAGGGATCATGAATAATTAAATTTAATTGCGCGCTAAATGACCTTAGCTGTCGATGCGCCATAAAACAATATACATTCATTCCTCCCGCACCAGAGACGGATTCCCTACCACTACATCATAGAGGCTGTTATAAAGGGAAGAAGAAGAATGAACAATTTCTTCTTTCGCCACTGTTACAATGTTTTAAACTCTATCCAATTTAAACAAACACTTTTTAATAGAAATTTTCCATATTTTTGTCTAGACGTTTTCAAAGTTGTCTGCTGCATGTTTGTTGTATTGTGTGAAAGTGTTATATAAGTACCTTAGCCCTTTCCCTCATAAAGACGCTTTCTGATGCCTCTGCAGCAGATGGCTTTTTGAAAACATAGTGACAAAAGAAGAAATTGCACAAAACGTGCAATTTCTCCTTTTGACACAATGTTTTCCACTTTTAGTCATAGGTTATCTATTCAATTATAGAGATATTCCATGTTTTGACAAAATACGTTCAAAGTCGTCTGCTGCAGAATTGTCGTATGAGGTAAAGGGTTAGTACCTTATCATGATAGGATAATTTAGAACTTATTCTCTGAGCAGTTTTAATTTTCCCATCCTAAAAGTAGCAAAGATACAAAAGAATGCAATCATTTAAAAAAAAAAAAAAGATCATTTTCAGTTACATTCTTGCCATGTACAAAGTTTTTAATAACCCTAGCTTTCATTGCTGATACCCATTTTTGGTCGCCTTTGCCACCATGCAGTAAAGAGCCAGGCCAGCCGGCACATCCATACCGTTTGATCAGACTCTAGGAATCCGGTGTGGTCGAGTGGTTAGCGTTGGGGATTTCGAAACCGGGTGTCCCGGGTTCGATCCCCAGTCGCGGCACTACAGTCATGGTGGAGTGCCCTTTGGCAAGGCACATTTTCTAGCCTAGTAACTGGTTTGTTTACCCAGGGATCATGAATAAGTGAACTGTCGCCATGATATAACTGAAATAATGTTGAAAGCGGCATAAAACCCCAAAAAATAAATAAATAAATTGATCAGACTCTATATTGTTGGAAGTTCAAATTAACATTTTTATGTTGATCATATTGTATTCCTAGGACTGGTTATGGATTCTTGCAAATAATGCAAAGCTTTATAAGACAATTTTAAAACTTCAGCATTTAAAGGGTTAACCCTTTCCTCATATAGACGCTTTCTGACGCCTATGCAGACAGCTTTGTGAAAACATAGTGACAAAAGAAGAAATGTTTTCCTCTTTTAGTCATAGGTTATCCTTTCAATTATATTATTTGAAAAAATATGTTCAAAGTCGTCTGCTGCAGAATTGTCGTATGAGGGAAAGGGTTAAAATAGACTTGAATGAATCATATTTAATCTACAGTTACAGGAAGCGCATTGTGGAAAATTTATATGTATGTTATAATGTAAATGTATTAACCCTTTCCCACATACAACAATTCTGCAGCAAATGACTTTGAACATATTTTGTCAAAAAATAGAAAATCTCTATAATTGAATGGATAACCTATGACTTAAAGTGGAAAACATTGTCGTCAAAGGTGAAATTGCTCATGATGAGCAATGTTTTCAAATGTTTTCAAAAGTCGTCTGCTGCTTTTGCGTCAAAATGCGTCTGCAGGTGGGAAAGGGTTAAGTAAATACTTTATCAATACATGAGCCACGTCTAACAATTTGGGGTCTTCTACTCCGAATTATATACCAGAAATAGGGGGAAAGGCTTTTAGGAAAAGGGAAAGGGGTTGAATTTCGACCACAAAATGTGCCTTAAAACCCCTACTAGTATGTCTATAGTTTGTGGTCATAAAAAATTGACCTCAAGAGTAAAATTCCACTATGTTTTGTGCCACAACATGGCATGTAGAGAAGACCCCTGATCAGACTGTGTGGAAGTGCAGGCTAATCTTGATATTTGATCATGTGTAGCAAATTACCAAAGATTGGTTTTCCCAAGACCAGGTCAGTCTTGTTTTTGTCTGTTACATCATAGCTAGGTCGACAGAATTTGTTAATCCACTGAACAAATGGATTGAACAGAATAACAGTTACCAATATAATATCAATCTCAAAATCTTATTCACAATTAACCCGATTCAGATAATCCCCACAGCTGCACAATATTTGGAAACAAATTAGAACAAGAGCTGTCAGAGGACAGCATGCTCAACTTTTTCGTGCTTGCCAATAAAACAAAACTATTTTGGGTGGTACAGAAAACATAATTAAGCAATTACTTTATCATACTATTTATAAGCAAAGTACTTTATAAGTCGTTAAAGGGTCCTAATTCTTACAAAAACCTTCACTGAATTATGCACTCTTGGCTGTTGGTGGAGGTATTGATGGTAAAAAGATATATTGTAAGTGTTTAAGCCATATCTCTAATTGTTTTGAAAAAAAGGTGATTTGGTATGAATAACTCAACCAAAATTCTGAATCGAAAGAGAGCCATGATTCTTTAAAAAAAAAACTTGACAGAGTTATGTACTCTTGTCTGTGGACGGAGGTAATGATGGTAAATAAGTATTGTAAGTGTGTAAACTATATCTCTAATGGTTTTGAAAAAAATGGGGGTGGTACGAAAAACTTAAACCAAAATTCTATGTCGAAAAAGGGCCATAATTCTTTAAAAAAAACTTGACAATTATCACTGTGCTCTTGTCTGTTGATAGAGGTAATGATAGTAAAAAAGTGTTGTTAGTTTCGAAGCAATATCTGTTATGGTTTTCACAGAAGGTGAATTGGTACAATTAACTTAAAATTAAAATTCTAAGTCGAAAAAGGGCAATAATTCTTACAAAAACCTTGACGATGGAAGTAATGATGGTAAATAAGTATTGTAATTGTATAAGCTATATCTGTAATTGTTTTGCAAAAACATGGGGTGGTACGAAAGACTTTTAAAACCTAAATTTTAAGTGGAAAAAGGGCCACAATTCTTACAAAAACCTTGACAGAGTTATGTACTTTTGTCTGTTGATGGATGTAATGATGGTGAATAAGTGTTGTAAGTTTCAAAGCAACATCTGTAATGGTTTTGAAAAAAAAAGTGATTGGTACAAAAAACGTAACCAAAAGTATATGTCAAAAAGAGCCATAATTCTTACAAAAACCTTGACAGAGTTATGAACTCTTGTCTGTTGATGAAGGTTATGATGGTGAATAAGTGTTGTAAGTTTCAAAGCAATGTCTGTAATGGTTTTGAAAAAAAGTAAATTGGTACAAAAAACTAACCAAAATTCTAAGTCGAAAAAGGGCCATAATTCTCACAAAAATATTGACAAAGTTATGTACTCTTGTCTGTTGATAGATGTAATGATGGTGAATAAGTGTTGTAAGTTTCGAATCCATATCTGTAATGGTTTTGAAAAAAAGTGAATTGGTACAAAAAACTTAACCAAAATTCTAATTATTCTTACAAAAACCTCGACAGAGTTATGTACTCTTGTCTGTTGAATGAATGTATATTGTTTTATGGCGCATCGACAGCTAAGGTCATTTAGCGCGCAATTAATTTTAATTATTCATGATCCCTGGGTAAACAAACCAGTACTAGGCTAGAAAATGTGCCTTGCCCTTGGGCACTCCACCATGACTGTAGTGCCGCGACTGGGGATCGAACCCGGGACACCCGGTTTCGAAATCCCCGATGCTAACCACTCAACCACAGCGGATTCTCTTGTCTGTTGATGGAGGTAATGATGGTGAATAAGTATTGTAAGTTTCAAGGTAATATCTGTAATGGTTTCGATAGAAAAGGGAATTGGTACAAAAACCTTAACCAAGGTGTGACACCAACGCTGATGCTGATGCCGGGGCGAGTAGTATAGCTAGCCTTTTCTTCGAAAAGTCGAGCTAAAAAGGAGCAATGTTTCACTTAAGTGTCATTAGTCTTTCTTCAATGGGGTTATAGTCAATGTGGGATAGTAGCCAGTTCTAGGCTTGGAAAAATGTTGTGTAGAGTACTTGTGTAAGAGAGCCAGGAAAAACATGACTGGGGTACAGGCCACAGTGAAATATAACTGAACTGGAAATAGCATTAAAGTTCAATCAATCAATCAGTTTGACCTGCTTATCTGTCCTCTAAAAATTACACAATATAATATGAACATTAAACAAATAACCTTTAATTTACAAATGCTAACTCGATAGCTGTTTTTTTATTATGTAAATTTATGAAAACAGGACACTAAATGATAAAGAATTACATAATCATGGTTCATGAAAAAACGGATACAATAAAAAATGTAAACCTAAATGCGCAATCATTACATCTTCAAATTGTTATTATCTTTCGAATCAAGTTTTATTCAAATATTTTGAAAATATGAAAAAGTAGTTTGCTCCAAAGTGTGCATACAAATTACTGTCTAACTGATTTGTCAACCATCCAGCAGACTGCATGAAACGTTCATTCCAGATTCCCCGACACAGTTGCAAGTAAGTGTATCCTGACATTGGTGCATTATACATATATATAGTTGTTATAATGAATACAACAATTCTGCAGCAGACGACTTTGAATGTATTTTGTCAAAAAGTAGAAAATCTCCATAATTAAATGGATAACCTATGACAAAAAGTGGAAAACATTGTGGCAAAAGGAGAAATTGCACGTTTTGTCACTATGTTTTCAAAAAGCCGTCTGCTGCAGAGGCGTCAGAAAGCGCCTATATGAGGGAAAGGCTTAAACCTCTCCCATATACAACAAATCTGCAGCACAAAACTTTACAAAAGTAATCTAGGCAAAAGTGTGTAAACTTTATTTTAGTAAAAGGATTGTTATTGAATAGAGTTGAACCCGTTGTGGAAAAAGAAAAGTTGCTCTAATGAGCAAATTCATCTTTGTCAAGATGTTTTAAAAACCTTTCTGGTAAACGGGCATCAGAAAGTGTATGTATGTGGGAAAGGGTTAAGATCAGTTACAGTTGTAACAATCTTTATGAAAGCTATAACCCTTTCTCACATACAAGGAATCAGCACAAGCCGGCAAGACCATCACTGCAAACACATGAGCCGTCCCGCGAGAAAACCAACATTGTGGACTCTGCGTAAAGTATCGACCAGGATCAGTCTAAGTATGCCACACAGACTTACGCGGATAGACATTTTTCGCCTCTGTTGGATTTTCTGTTTCAGGAATCATTACTCTATACCTCTATCCCCTTGAGACGGAATGTGTTGGCCCGGATCAGTCTGTGCGGACTGCGCAGGCTGATCTGGGTTGATACATTACGCAGAAGCCATAATGTTGGTTTTCTCGCGGGACGGCTCATATATGAAAATTTCAATATAAAAACAACTACTTATTGAAGAGTTTAAAACAATGTGACAAAATATAAAAAAATTATCTACTGCACATGCAACATTATGTGGGAAAAGGATTAAATAACATTCTACAATACCACACAAACTGCAATAAGTGAGATAAGATAGAAAGATCCCCGATTTTAGGTTGATGAATCTATTCAAGTTTTAAACTTTAAATCCAGCCGATCAATCTTATCAATGGAAGGAATCCAATATCACCAGTATGAATGGGTACACATACTGACAATGACATGATTTATGTCCAACATTTTTATGAGATAATAAAGGATACAGTTGTGAGGTATTATTGTATGTTTTATACACATGTACAAGACTCACTGTATGTAACTGGTACATTTATTAGTACTAACTCTTTGCAGATGACCTTTGAAAAACATTTTTTTGTTCAACTAGGATCAAAATTAGATTTCAAAATTTCCAGTTGTGACATTTTGCATATTTATACTCAGAAATGTTCATTGAATGATTGATTGCTGTTTTACGCCGCATTCAATTTGTTACCAGTTATATCACAGTGATTCCTGGGTAAGTTACCAACTGGTTCTACTGGTCCATTTATCCTGACATCAGCCAGTCAGTTGTTATGCTAATTCCGCAACCCTGAGCACCAAGGAGGGCAGCTATTTCTACCATTTTAAATTCTTTGGTATGGCCCGGGGATCAAACCAACAACCTCCCTCACCGGAGCAGGAAGCTCTTCCTCTTTACAATAGAGGCAGTAAGAAATGTTCAGTGCAGACGACTAAGGTATTTTTAATGCTAGATGTCAGGATTCATTGCACTTATTTAACCTTTTACCAGGTATGATATTTCTAGACTAGTCTGCTATATAAATTTAATATCAAACAAAAAGAAGATCTGGAATACAATTTTGAAACAGAATTAAAAATATTGGTTTGAAGGAACAGCCGAACCTTCTCCTTTTCCAACATTGTTGTAAAAATGTTTCAATTGCAGACGAATCAAAAGCTGTCTTCTGCAAGGATAGGGTTAATAAATGAGCTATGCTATAGGAATACCAAGCTTTAGGGTGCATAGGGTACAGATAAAGATCAGACTGCGCATTCATACTAAGGGAACCTTTAGATACCTTCTCTGACTGTTTGGTGAACAAGTTGACCTTGACCTAAACTTCACTGGTCGCATATGTCATATGGTTAACCCTTTCCCACATACAAACAAGTCTGCAGTAGACGACTTTGAAATTAATAAGTCAAAATATAGAAAATCTCTATGAATGATAGTATTATTACTTAAAAAGGACAGATGTCCTTACTACAGAGCCCAAAAGCATCTTACAGGTATTATTGAATAAACTGAAATCATTGTGGCAAATGGATAAATTGCTCATTATGAGAAATTTCTATTTTTGCCTCAATGTTTTTTTTAAAGTTGTATGCTGCAGAGGTGCATTGGAAAGGGTTAATTATCGTAGTCAGCACGGCTCACAATTACATTTTGTCAATGTTTTCAAATGTCGTCTGCTACTCTGCTTTAAAGGTGAAGTTGTCTGTATCAGGGTAAGGGTTGAAAAAATAGACTTACTCTTGCTCTGTGGACAAACTTTTTTGGTGGTTGAGGCTTTGCCAACTGTCTGTATTCACACATAAAATCTGTTCTAGACTTGCTTCTGTAATGGCCATAGTAACCTGAGGGAAACTGAAACAGTTCAAATACAGATAGTTAATCAAACTTTATCATAGAAAAATAAGCATTTCTTGAAAACGGTGTGAAAGGAATATGAAATAATTCCATATAAATATATATTTCCACGGGAAAACCAACATTATGGCTTCTGCATAATGTATTGACCAAGATTAACATTATCTGCAACAGGTAATTCATATAGAGCAATTTCTCCATTTGTAAGAATGTTTATAAATTTATTCAATAAATATATTTTCATTTTAAACATGTATATTATGCTAATTCAGGTTTTTTTTTAGGGCCTTTTTGGGGCCGATATTCGGCCCCATTCCCCTCACTGAAAAGTATATATTTTTCCCCTTTTTTGAAAAAAAAATCCCCTCCTAATTTTTTTTTTTTTTTTTTTTTTTTTTTTTTAATAATGTAGACAGTGTTATTGATGTTTTCAGTCAAAAAGACAGATCAATTGACCTCTAATGTTTCTATCATATGTTTCTGTTGCTAGTTATGTAACAATACAGTTATGAAATCAAGAAATTTATTGTATTTTTTCCCCTATTTTAGACTTACAACGCTATTTTTCCCCTCTCAAAGGGCCCCGCCACCATTCCCCTAAAAGTGAAAAAAAAACCTGTAATTGTTCTCTAAATGGTTTTTAAAGTAGTCTGCTGCAGATTTGTTGTAAGTGGGAAAGGTTTAACCCTTTCCCTCATACGACAATTCTGCAGCAGACGACTTTGAACATATTTTGTCAAAACATAGAAAATCTCTATAATTGAATGGATAACCTATGACTTAAAGTGGAAAACATTGTGTCAAAAGGAGAAATTGCACGTTTTGTGCAATTTCTTCTTTTGTCAGTATGTTTTCAAATAGCCGTCTGCTGCAGAGGCATCAGAAAGCGTCTACATGAGGGAAAGGGTTAAGAGCTAAAGGGTATCTAGATAGCGATAAACATTGCTGTGCATTAACACTTTCCCACATACAACACATCTGCAGCTGACAACTTTTAAAACGTCAAGGCAAAAACACATAAAATCCCTTTAAATGAAAAGAGTTGAAAACATGGTGACAAGAGGAGAAATTGCTTGTTTTGAGCAATTTCTTCTTTTGTTGCAATGTTTTCAAAAAGGTATATCATATGCTGCAGAGGCGTCAGAAAGCGTCTAGGTGAGGGAAAGGGTTAAAAAAATACCCCAAAAAATAAGTGTAAACATCTAGAGATAATATGTAAATTTTGTGAAATCAAAGTATAATTCTAAGATTGTTACTAAGAAATGACTTGAATGCATTGTCAAATACATAGGGAATTAAATGCAGAATATCGCTTTTTCATAGACATTTTTGTTAATGTTTCCTGATGCAAAGCTGTCAAAATTGTCAGTCCCGTTAACAAAAAGGATTAATTATCATAAATGTGTGATCCTTTTATCTGCAAATCACATAGATGTTAATCTCTTGCAGTAAGGGTGTGTTTTGGTATGTCGCGGCTGGTTCAGATAGACCTTACCCAAGTTCCCTGAATTTCCGCTGTCATTTTGTTATCACTGTCCTATTAATCCGCACATATATCAATATGACATCCTGATAAGCATCTGCTAGGAACCAGTATCACTCTACCATTAATGATTTTATCAGTAACCAAGTAATGAACACT
Source organism: Serripes groenlandicus (assembly GCA_031761405.1). Classification (NCBI taxonomy): domain Eukaryota; kingdom Metazoa; phylum Mollusca; class Bivalvia; order Cardiida; family Cardiidae; genus Serripes; species Serripes groenlandicus. The sequence continues at coordinate 49,527,134 of JASEVX010000007.1, read as the reverse complement.
CCATTGGCCATATAAACAAATTTTGTTTACCGTAGCTATTGAGAGTAGCCAATCAGGAAGCGACCCTGCCGTTCAATATTTCGCGGTGTCGTATGAAATAAATATTCGTAAATTCTACACTTATTTTTATTGTTGAACACTCTGAACTGAACTAGAGCTGTTCATTTTTCAATAATTTTTCTTTCTTAATCATAAATTATTTTCGCGAAAGCAAAACATTTTACTTACAATGAATTGGTTCATTTAGTCCAAATAAAATGTAATAAATAAAACACAGCTGTTTCCCTTTTGTCAGGGACCCACGCAGGGAACCAGGACGTCAGAGTCGTCTGCATATTCAGGTTCTGTCTTTTTGCTTAAAATAGTAGGTTTGATTGTAATATACGCTAACTTAAGACACACAGAACGGGTTAGACAGAAACTGGGTAACACATTTTCATTTTAAGAAATCTTTCAATTGTTTAGACTCGATTTAAAACCAGTTATATTACCAACTGACTGTGTTCAGTTTTCAAGTTCAACATGGGGAAACCGAAGTTTGTGCTAGTTATGCACATACGAACTCTTCTAACAACTTATTCAAGATACACATTTAAAGAAATTTGAAATATATAAAATGCAAAATAAAAGATTGGTTAATGAACAGACACAAACTTTCATTTTACATGTCTGTCAATTTTCAAAATCAATATCAAATTGTCAATATTTTGGATGCACTTTTTTTTGTCACTGTTTACCATTCATTTGCTTAAAACTTATCACAACTTAATAAATGATCTCTAAATAATCTCTAAATTACCATGATACAAAGTAGAAAAGCACAAACTAATAAGAATTAAGGAACACAGGAATTATATCTTGGCTTCTAATAGTTCTATGTAGTCCAGGTTTCTGTACTAGGAATGCAACTTTTTATTTTGACTGTTCGCATCCTGTTACAATGCATATGTAACGGCGATATATTGAGACTATGCAGAAAAGTTAAGATGCACACAGATGCATAAAGGAATGTTTATATAGTTATAGCCCAATCTATCATCAGCATACAGCACTGTCTGTCTTCTTAAAATATAGTCCTAGATGCATCTTTCGACAACAAACAAGAAGTATAGTGGCTATAAATAATAAACCCAATAGTTTAACCCTTTCCCTCATACAACAATTCTGCAGCAGACGACTTTGAACGTATTTTGTCAAAACATAGAAAATCTCCATAATTGAATGGATAACCTATGACAAAAAGTGGAAAACATTGTGGCAAAAGGAGAAATTGCACGTTTTGTGCAATTTCTTCTTTTGTCACTATGTTTTCAAAACGCTGTCTGCTGCAGAGGCGTCAGAAAGCGTCTAAATGAGGGAAAGGGTTAAAGCTGATGTACCATACATATATATACGATCCCAGTATTTGGACTTTTACTTATCTCTACATTCCAGGTGTGCTTGAAGACAAAGTCAAAGAATAGATCTAAGTGAGACAGAAATGTTTCCATCACATTCCAGTCTGTTTACCAAAAGTCAAGGGTATACAATGTTTGTTTTCGTTGTTTCTGTTCTGAAGTGTTTACTGTGTCTTGGAAACTTAGGCACTGCAGGTCACCTAACTAAGCCCTAACACATAGGCTGGGACTCCCTATTATCGGTGTACTTATACGTTTTTTTAAAAAAAATAAAATAATAAAGCAAACTTAACTGTAATTAAATTATATCCAGTGTCACTCATTCCTTTATAATTTATGTCCTTGTTAATTAACTTACACTATTAAAGAATCATTCACTTCTGTGCAAAGTTCCAAAAATCGAGTCCATCCACAGCCATTTTGAAATTGATATTCAAGTAAGGCAATCAATCACCGGTGTAATTACAAAAACATTAGTATGGTGGTCCTGTTGTATCAACTCTTTACAAGATTGTGAGATTTAATGTGAAAATGATTATCCTATAAAACATTTGTCACTAAAACAATTATATTTAATTGAAATTGAAATTGTCAATTTAATAACTGTTCCAAACAATGAACTTATTTACATGATATTTTCAAAATCAATTTGTTAAAATTTCTTATTGGCACAATTTAATCATATTTTCCAAAAATGACCCATTTCTTCGTTATTTTTTAGTCCTTATAATAACATCCTTAATTTTGTAACACAGTATATGATTTAGAAGTTTAAAAATAGCACATATATGTTAATATTTATAACCATCACATACATACAGGCCAAAAAATGTTGGTCCTTAATTTCTTCCATGTTTTCTATAGTCGAGAAAACTTCATGGAATTTAATCATGTGACTTAAAATTCCTATGATGTCATATTAAGTAGTTAATAGGTCTACAACATGTTCAAATGTAAAAGAAAAAATAAACAACAGGTTTTCTACTAAAAAAAATGACGATTTTGTATGCAGGATTTTCTTTTTATTATGAGTAACAATCATGATGTGTCGTAATTTCTGCGAATATTAATTATTTGAAAAAAGAAAGTGTAGCATTTTAAAGTCGGGATAACGTGGTATCCTGATGGAATCATATATAACGCGCGCAACAAAGAAAACACCGGTTTTGTGTTTACCTTGGTATTCGTGATAACACGATATTCATAGAACCTACTATAATTGATATCCCAGTGGTTGATATAAAGATTTTAGAGATTTTGGCCCTGTATTACTTGCTTCTGTTATATATTTTGATAAAAAAAATGTTAACAGAGATGGCAGGGGTTATTTTACTATTTGTTCATGACAAATAAGGAAACAGACACCTATCTAACAATTTCATTATTAGAACATAGTCAGCGGAATAATTGAAACCAGTATGTTATGGGTTCATAGAATCCGCATCCCTACGTATTTCTTTCCTATAAATGATCTGTTTTTTAAACATAAAACCATGATGTTTTTGATCTTGAAGAATCATTTTAGCTAATTACAGTTCACATGATTGTGTATAAGTAAGATTCTATAAAAGTAGCTAGGATAGTGTAGTGTTTAGAAGGATTGATCTGTATTTAACCATAATAAAACATCAACAATCATTTAAGATGCTTCCTTTATTTATCACCATTCTACTACCCATGGGCATATGATGATATCACAATAGTAACATTCATGTGCTCGGAAGAGTCTGAATAAAGCTGAATAAAGCTATCAATACATTACATATAGCAAAAATCAGTTGCGCATTGACATGCATGTATTGAAAAGACCTGTTTATAAAATAACCCAAAATCTGAGTGACCCAATTATTATACTGATAATTTCTTATAAAGCAGATTTCATGGAAATGGGACAATTAAGTTAACCCTTCAATTATACTCCGTTTTATGATTTTTAAATAACTGAGTGAGATCCTATTGATTGGTTAATACCCAGTAATACAGACAGCTCCCAGAAGATGAAGGAAATAATTGATGGACCCTTGTTCCTAACCGTTATGAATGAAACGCATTTTGATGCATCTGCACCAAACAAGTTTTGAAAACATCATGTAACAAAAGCCGAAATTGCTCAAAACAAGCAATTTCTCCTATTGCTACAAAATTTTCAACTTTTTTCAGTAATTAAACCTACAATAATAGAGATTTTCCATATTTTTGAGTAGACATTTTTAAAGTCTTCTGCTGCAGATTTGTTGTATGTGGGAAAGGGTTAAACCTCATAGCTTCTAGTTGGTATTGTACAGGTTAATCATGCATCTCCAATCCATAATTGGTTACAAGTCACACACTTTAAAAATTGACCCATAGGACGATGTCTTTTTGCCATTGATTTTCTTTCAGATCACAAGATGTATACCCTGCTCAACACGACGGTGCCAGTGATTACTCACAGCTTCAAAATGCTCAGTTTTCTCAATGTGAGATGTTCTCTGAAAATTCCCAGGATTATTCTCAGATGTTCTACTCACAGAATGAAGACAATTCTGGATCCAATTCAGAGGTTACTTTCGATTTCCATATCTTCAGATAAAACACCAATAACTTTCAGAGAACTTTCCTACTCTGCCTAAGTGTAAAGTGGAGAAGTTTTAAATTGTTGAATTCTTTTGTTGGGGCCTTGAAAAGATCCTGCAATTTCAGAATACATTTAGATAGGCTGGAATTATCCATATATTCTTCATTATTTTGCTATTTTTGTGTTAAAGAGAAAGCATAGAATTATCTATATATATATATTCATGATTATTTTGCTATTTTTAAGTTAAAGAGAAAATGTATTATTATCCATATTATATTCTTGATTATTTTTCTATTTATGTGTTAAGTGCAGGCTAATCTTGGTCTATATAGTTTACTAATATTGTTATAAATTGCATATTGATATAAAGCAAGATAATGGTTAAGTTCCTGGTTAACCTTTTTTAAGATTAATTTACAGACACTTTCTGACGCCTCTGCAGCAGACGAAATTCTGGCAACAGGAGAAATTGCTCATAACAAGCAATATAATATCCTTTTGCCATAATTTTAAAGAGTTTCCACAATTTTGTTAATTATGTTTTTAATGTTGTCTGCTGCAAATTTACTGTATGTGGGAAAGTGTTAACCTTTTCCCTCATACGACATTTCTGCAGCAGACGGCTTTGAATGTATTTTGTCAAAACATAGAAAATCTCCATAATTGAATGGATAACCCATGACAAAAAGTGGAAAACATTGTGGTAAAAGGAGAAATTGCACGTTTTGTGCAATTTCTTCTTTTGTCACTATGTTTTCAAAACGCCGTCTGCTGCAGAGGCGTCAGAAAGCGTCTATATGAGGGAAAGAGTTAAGTTAATGTTTAAAGGGTAGACTTTGTTTGTAAGTTTCTTGGATTGCCAACCTATGAGTTTCAGTCAAATGAACAATATATTTATAATTATATTTGGACCTAGAAAATGTAAAAATCCACAAACTATCCTTGCAAAGTTCAAATTTCATATTGAAAATAGAGTGGCATTTGACACTTAACAAAAAAAACATTTGGTTGCATTTTAGAAGTTTCATATTACAAACACATGTTTACAATGGAAACATTTAAGATTTTAGAGTCTGCGTAACCATCATCATTATGAAATATTTATATTTCTTCTGATATATCATGTCATACAGGGTTACAGACAGGTTCCGGTTTATGAGAAATATATAGCAAAACCATCATTGTTTGGTGGAAGGGGGAGAGGCAAACCTGCATCACAGAATAGAACTTACAAAAACCCTGTACAACATGTTTCAAACCCTATGAAAGTTCCGGGACAACTAAGCCAACAAAACAACTTTCAACAAATAGCATCACAAAAAGCGAAAGCAAGAGAAAGAGATGAAAGGTAATATTTCAGGTTTTATCTTACAAAATTAACGTTGTAAAATTAACCCTTTCATATTACAGATGACTTTTTGTGGTGATTGGTTTGACAATCGCCACAATGCTTAACAGAAACAACAACAACGACGAAACAATTTAGATAGTCAGTTTTGAACAGCCCGGCCGTTGACTTTTTATTCCTTACTGCAAACCAATTAACCTACATCTGTTAAACCGCCAAATATATAGTTCCATCAGTGATGCAGAGACACGATTAATAATAATCATGTCAGTGCTACTTTTGTACCGGATTGATACTAAGATTTGAGATTTATTGAGATAATATCTACATAGAGTTAAATGATGTTAAAATTATCTTTCTTCATGTTTGGGCAGATTATAAATATCATCGCACGTTCTATAAGGCGTCTGGAAATTCCAAATGGTTCTATAAATAGTTTGTGAGACTGTTATCGATTGTTATTAAATCTCAATATTTTAAACGCTTTATTTTGTAGTTGTTGCAATATATGAAAGCGTCTAGATGATAAGACTGGTTTACAAAGGTTTAAATGACACGATGTCATACAGTGAACAAGTTATCTAGCGTCAATTAGCAATCAATGCTGAAAGTGTAGCCGAATTGAGTTCGAGATCAAGCATTATCGTATATGCCTATATATATTGAAAACCGCAAGGCCTACACCGAGATACTGCTTGTTACTTTGCAGGATTGTCTACACGATCGCCACTACTGTGCCATCGGCGCTTTGATTATACTCAGACAGCAGTCAGCTGCTGAAACCATTGGCATAATGTTGAAAAAAGACAATGCAGTGTTTCGTTTTATCATTTGGTAATTTGTGAAGAACAATAACTATTTAAAATAATTTTTCTTTAAAGATTACATTTCATTACAAACACCATTTCGCAATAATATTATCCATATGATAGAATGGTTTTTTAGACTTGGGTAGAGACCAAGATCAGCCCGTTCTTCTGCACAAACTGATCAGAATCTCTCTGTTTGCCTTCTGGTCATTCAAGAATCCAAGAAGCTTTTGATTGTCTTTGACCTGTAGAACTGTATAGCCTTATTGTAACTGTCATCAATTTCAAAACCTTTAAAGATTTGATTTCACATTTTGACTCAAATTACACATATATACGAGACTACCTCGGTGGTAGAATGTCTCTCTTGGGTGCAGGCGGTTGCAAGTTTGATCCCTGGCAGGGTCATACCAAAGACTTTAAAACGGTAGTAATGGTTGCCCTCTTTTGCACTCATGGTTGTGAGGTTAGCATTACGACTGACTGATTTCTGGAGAAACAGACCAGCGGCGCAAAAAAATTGATTTGATTTTGTAACTTTTATTCTTTATCATTATCTCTATATGAATGGTGATCCAGGAAAACTAACATTGGGACACTTTTGACAAGTGCAGAAAAGAGATGTTTGCGCTTATTTACTACCTTAATATGTTTATAAATATGCAAGCTTTTGTGACTTATACACAAACAGTTTAGAACTACATAAGACTGTTTGTATGTACAGGCTGTCATAATCTTAATCACAGTAACTAACACTGGTCAAAAATCCTTAAGGTTGGTTTCCGCAGAGCTAAACTCATATATATACACTTGTTTAATTTAAAGTTTTCTTTGTATTGAAGAGATCTACTAGGAAGTATTGTTAAAATGGTGAAAGATTGTGCAGATGAGGTAAGATCAGAAATAGAGGTTGAATTGTAGTTAAATTTCCTTCTATTTCAACATAAAGTATTTAGCTGTTATGATATATTAACTCTTTTCCACATACAGACACTTTCTTTTGACACCTTTGCTGCAGACAAAACATTGTGGCAAGTGGAGAAATTGCTCATAATAACAATTTCTCCATTTGCCACATTGTTTTTAATTCTATTCTATAATTGTACTTAGTTTACTTACATTCAAAGAGAGTTTCTAGATATTTGGGGTATGTTTTCAAAGTTTTCTGCTGCAGATTAATTGTTGTCGGTATTAAAGGGTAAATCATTTCCTTCAAATAGACAATTTAAGGTACCCTTGTGGCTGCGGAGTGAGGACGTTTGAAAGCATCCAATTACTATGTCTTCAACCAGTGTAAATAACCAATGTTCATAATAATCTTCATATATACATGTAGCTTATTTTTAAGTGATTTTTTTTGGTATTATTTAAAGACAGATTCAAAATCTTTGTATTTTCATATTGAATTCAATATTAAGGAAATCTACCTACAAGAATAATCCAAGTAAAATACAAGGACGGAATTATTTTTTTAGAAAATTTACTTTGTCCTTCAACTTGAAAATGCTAAATTTTATTATGTCTCCCCCTGTATACAGGGGAGATATATTGTTTTTGTCCTTGATGTCTGTCTATCTGTCTGTCTGTCTGTCCCAAATGATGTCCGCTCCATATCTCCAAATGGCTCAAAGGATTTTCATGAAACTTGGGTCAGATGTTCACCTCATCAAGGCGATGTGCAGAATCCATGTCTCGACCATCCCGGTTCAAGGTCAAGGTCATGCTTGAAGGTCAAAGGTTTGAGGCTTTATTTCGTGTCCGCTCCATATCTCCAAGACAGCTTGAAGGATTTTCATGAAACTTGGGTCAGATGTTTACCTCATCAAGGCAATGTGCAGAATTCATGTCTCGACCATCCTGGGTCAAGGTCAAGGTCACGCTTGAAGGTCAAAGGTTTGAGGCTTTATTTCGTGTCCGCTCCATATCTCTAAGACGGCTTGAAGGATTTCTAAGAAACTTGGGTCACATGTTCACCCAATCAAAGCGATGTGCAGAACCCATGTCTCGACCATACCGGTTCAAGGTCAAAGTCACACTTGAAGGTCAAAGGTTTGAGGCTTTATTTCATGTCCGCTCCATATCTCCAAGACGGGTTGAAGGATTTTCCTAAAACTTGGGTCACATGTTTACCTCATGAAGGCAATGTGCAGAACCCATGTCTCGACCATCCCGGTTTAAGGTCAAGATCACGCTTGAAGGTCAAAGGTTTGAGGCTTTATTTCATGTCCGCTCCATATCTCCAAGACGGCTTGAAGGATTTTCATGAAACTTGGGTCAGATGTTCACCTCATCAAGGCAATGTGCAGAACCCATGTCTTGACCATCCATGGTCAAGGTCATGCTTGAAGGTCAAAGGTTTGAGGCTTTATTTCGTGTCCGCTCCATATCTCCAAGATGGCTTGAAGGATTTCTAAGAAACTTGAGTCAGATGTTCACCTCATCAAGGCGATGTGCAGAATCCCCATGTCTCGACCATACCAGTTCAAGGTCAAGGTCAGGCTTGAAGATCAAAGGTTTGAGGCTTTATTTTGTGTCCGCTCCATATCTCCCAAGACGGCTCGAAGGATTTTCATGAAACTTGGGTCACATGATCACCTCATCAAGGCGATGTGCAGAACCCATGTCTCAACCATCCTGGTTTAAGGTCAAGGTCACGCTTAAAGGTCAAAGTTTTGAGGCTTTATTTGTGTCCGTTCCATATCTCCAAGACGGCTTGAAGGATTTTCATGAAACTTGGGTCGCATGTTCACCCCATCAAGGCGATGTGCAGAACCCATGTCTCGACCATCCCGGATCAAGGTCAAGGTCATGTTTGAAGGTCAAATTGTTTAGGCTTTATTTCGTGTCCGCTCCATATCTCCAAGACGGCTGAGTCTGATGTTCACCTCATCAAGGCGATGTTCAGAACCCCCATATATCGACCATACCGGTTCAAGGTCAAGGTCACGCTTAAAGGTCAAAGGTTTGAGGCTTTATTTCGTGTCCACTCCATATCTATTTCTAAGAAACTTGAGTCACATGTTCACCTCATCAAGGCGATGTGCAGAACCCATGTCTCTCGACCATACCGCTACAAGGTCAAGGTCACGCTTGAAGGTCATTCCAACCTAAAAAGCAGACAATGGGTTCTGCACATCGACTTGATGAGGTGAACATGTGACCCAAGTTTCATGAAAATCCTTCAAGCCATCTTGGAGATATGGAGCAGACATGAAATAAAGCCTTAAAAGGTTTTGAGAGATTTTGACAGATATTTGAGGGGGAGACATCTGTTTTTTGCAAAAACAATTCTAGTTTGTTTTAAATTCATTTTCCTTTATTCAAGTGAACAAATAAGAGTTTTACAGCCACAAATTCAATACATTATTTTTCTCAACATTTAGGTAAAAAGCAGTTTAACCAATTTTAAAGAATCTGATGACAATAAAGTTGACGACATCAAAAGTTCTGTAAAAATATGTAAGTAGTGGCTTCATAGTTCATTTTTATGAAACATTCATAAATGAATCATTCTACAGCAAAGTCAAACTTTTCTTTTCATTAATAGCAATAAGTGTAGAATCATCCAACTTCCACCTTAATGCAGTCTTAACTATTAGAAATTAATATATTCAGTTTTCCAAGAGTTTCTTGTGAAAAGCATGGATTTTTAGCAAACTTCAATAAGTCGCAGATCAATCTGAATGTGCATTCTTATTACTTCTTGTTTCAAAATGTAGAATGTTTTATTGAATTTTTTTAGTTTGAAGTAATTCATGATCCTTGCTTTGTTAACCCTTTCCCTCATACGACAATTCTGCAGCAGACGACTTTGAACGTATTTTGTCAAAACATAGAAAATCTCTACAATTGAATGGATAACCAGTGACAAAAAGTGGAAAACATTGTGGCAAAAGGAGAAATTGCACGTTTTGTGCAATTTCTTCTTTTGTCACTATGTTTTCAAAAAGCCGTCTGCTGCAGAGGCGTCAGAAAGCGTTTATATGAGGGAAAGGGTTAACACTTTCCCACTCACAGATCTATTGTACACTTCTGCAGTAAACAATGTTTGAAAACAGTGTGGCAAAAGGAGAAATTGCTCAAGATGAGCAATTTCACCATTTGCCACAATGTTTTCAACACTATTCAATAAATACACTTTAATTCATAGAAATTTTATATATTTGTGACTAGATAGTTTCAAAGTTGTCTGCTGTAAAAAAATTCTAAGTGGGAAAAGGGTTAAACTCTTTTTTCAGAAAGATACATTATTATATATAATACAGACGGCTTTATGAAAACATAGTGACAAAAGAAGAAATTGCTCAAAACAAGCAATTTCTCCTTTTGACACAATGTTTTCCACTTTTAGTCATAGGTTATCCATTTAATTATAGAGATTTTCTATTTTTTGACAAAATGTGTTTAAAGTCGTCTGCTGCAGAATTGTCGTATGAGGGAAAGGGTTAATACCACTTCATTAGATAACTTTTGAATGCATTTTCAGTACATTGTACAATTGAAAAAAAAAAATAGACTGTCAATGTAAAACAGTTAAGAGATATAATTCCTGCTAAACATGTACAATTGTATCCCTACTTGTTTTTTTCCATTGAAACACCTTATGTACGTGACTCTGATAATACATGTATGAAAATACACAAGATTTCATTTCAGCTGATTACTCTAATTTTTATGTTGCAGTGCAGTCCTCATTTGAACAAAGTAGTAATAAGATACTGAAAGCTGTTGAGGGAAGAGAAGATCACCTACTGAAGATACATTCACTGGAAAGAGATTTACAAAAGGTAGGTGTAAGACACGTGACTCCATGCTTACCAACCCTCCAGATTCAATCGTGAGTCTCACGATTTGAAGGGCGTAACCCCACTCCCACGATCGTGAGGGAGAAACTCACGATTTTCGAAAATTCGAAAATTAAAAAAAAAAAAAAAAAAAAAAAAAAAAAATTTTTTTTTCTTTCTTTAAAATCAAATCATGAAGATAAATGTACTGAAAATTACTACAATCATTTTCTAACATCAACTTTTTAACATATTGTCACTGATAAAAGGCCCTTTCTTTCAACAAGTTCAAAACAATGTGTGTAGCTCAACTAAATGATTAATACATGTATGTATATTTCTTCTCCATGTGTCTTTATTCCATTGGTACCCGTGTTTTTCATTCAAAAGTATGTCTATAAATTAAAATGTTGTTAATATATATTAAATATTGAAAGTATTGTACATGTATCCCTGCATAGTTATCTAAATTCCGTTCTATTGTGAACATTTCTACTGTTAAATTCATGGCGCTGAAAATCTCCCCCTTCAAACCCCAATCCCCCACTTTGAGATTATGAAACTCCCCCTTGAGGATGAGAAAAGGTTGGTAAGCATGCACGTCCTGGACTGGAAACCTCCATCTATTTAATTTCCATAGTAAAACAGGTTTTCTACATGGTTAAACATGTACTGATAGGAAATGGAGACTTCTGAAAACTAGAAATAAATGTCTGCCATCTTCTGTTAAATTGAGATATAAGTTTATTGTGTTTGAGAGAGCTGATTCAACCCTTTCCCACATACAGACACTTTCTGATGTCTCTGCAGCACACTACTATTAAAAATATTGTAGCAAAAGTAGAAATTGCTCATGGTGAGCAATTTCACCTTTTCAAACAATGTTTTCAACTCTTTTCAATAAATTACTTTCAATCATAATAGATATTCCATATTATTGCCAAGGTGTTTTCTAAGTTGTCTGCATCAGATTTGCTGTTTGTGGGAAAGGGGGGGTCAATACTTTTTCTTTCTGGGACTGATTCAAGTTTATAAAATATCTCAAGATACATCAAAACATTTGCTTAAACACTCTCTATCCAATGAATTGAGTAATCAGTACTTCTAGCACTTGTAATTTTTATGTTCTTTGAAGACAAAATAATTAATAACCATAATCATGGGTGTATCTCCAATGTATCTTGCCAGGATGTAGAAACAGTTATAAACACCTGTCATAGAGGGAAAATGTGTGGAGAAGATGGTATGTATTATGAACATTTAATAGCTGGTGGTATGTCAGTATGCAAAGTATTAGCACGTTTATTTTCTGCTATGGTAAAGAACTGCTATGTTCCATTCCGTATGAAGAAAGGAATAATTGTCACATTACATAAAGGGGGAAATAAGCGTACTGACGACCCAAACTGCTACCGCGCTATGACCCTGACTTCTTGTATGTCGAAGGTTTTCGAAAGAGTACTTTTAAAACGCTGCCAAAGTACAATTCTGAACAAAATAATTTGTCAGCAAGGCGGTTTTCAAGAGAAATTAGGATGTATGATGACATACACGTTACGCGAATGTATTGCATTTGTGCGAGAAAACCAAAGTAAAACGTTTGTTTGCTTCCTTGATGCGAGACAAGCATTTGATAGAGTTTGGCATAACAGGCTCTTCTTTAAGATGCAACAGTTTGGCATCGACGATGGAATCTTAATAACTTTTATAAGCATATACAGTTCTATGTCAAGTCGTGTCTACAATGGCACACATATGTCTGATGTCGTCTATTTGAAGCAGGGCATTAGGCAAGGCGGGAAAAGGTCCCCCCTGCTGTATTTACTGTTTATCGATGGCCTTATTAAGGAGATCGAGTTATCTCAGCATGGCATGTGTATATATGGGATGAATGCGGCATGTCCAACCATTGCTGATGATATGGTACTAATCAGTTTCTCGAAAAACGGCCTTCAACATTTAATGGATATGTGTTACCGATACTCGTTGAGGTGGCGGTTTGAATATAATCGCAGTAAATGTTCCGTAATCGTTTTCAATGAGAGACGAGTAGCATTCGAGAGGAGTGATAGAAGCTGGTGTTTAGGAAAATATGTAATTCAAGAACGCATCTAGGTTGTGTTATTGACAAATTTGGCACTATTAAGATTCATGCGCAAAAATCAGACGGACTATGCTTAGCATAAAGAATTCGGGTGTCTTTAATCCTACATCATTAATAAAAATGTACAAAGCTATAGTTTTGCCAGGGGGCCCTGTATGGTTTTGAACTATGGTGTCAGATGTCCCCATCAAATATTTCAAAGCTTGAGAGAGCTCACTCATTCTGTTACAAAGTAATTCAAAGATTGCCTTTAAGTTCAAACAATATGGTATCCAGAGCGCAGCGATTGGTATTAAACCTATCTTTTTAGAAATTGAGTATAAGAAGTTGGTCTTTATTGGTCAATTATATAGACTACCATGTCACTATTTCTCAAAAAAACTTTTTGTTAATCGATTGATTAGGTTTGGCAATAATCCGGTAACGACCTCAGGCCTTATCCCTGATTTATACAACATTTTAGCTAAATACGATCTTACTGGATACATCAACAAATATCAAGAGTCAAGTGTATTTCAATCAAAACTGGCATGGAAAAATGTTATCCGCAACAGGATAAATAATTTTGATGAGTCCGTTCTCAAAAGTAAAAATACGAAGTTATTTAAGAGTCACAGACCGTGTTATATTTGGACACTGCAATCTAAATACCCCTGGTTTAAAAGGTATTTACAGAAGCTAGTCTATATACTATGCAAACTGTTCTCATTTGAAAAACCTCGTATCTGTCCTAAATGCACGCTATTGACGGAACGCCCGGTTGCGCATCTTATACTTCACTGCATTTGCAACAACAGTATTAAGGTATCATTTGTGGAAGTCAATCATTGGTGTTACAGGTATTGCAGTATTCAATGAACTAAAATCTCAATCTCCTGTTTTACAGGTCGTAGATCTGTTAGGCGGACCGTCCCATTATGGTATAGACTCTCAAAACTTTTGCTGGTAGTTGCTAGAGATATGTATGAGATGGTATATGGACTCGTAACAACCATGTGATATGCTTTCCTTTATAGTTATGTTGTCTGCTATTGTGGCTGTGGCCTTTAAAAAGCACAGACATGAGGTGTCTTTATCGAGACTATACACATTTCTAGTGTAGTTATATTAACATTTATGTCAGACATACTACTCATTCATTTATTCATTCATTCACACAAAGCTACTTCATTCAATCGCGTATACCGTGTGAGTCACTCACTCATCCACCCACGATCCAACCAATCCATGTATATCAATCCATCAACTTATCCATCCAGCCACCTATCTAACTATCCATCCAGCCGTCCATCTACAAATCCATCCACGTATCCATCCAGATATCCATCCATCCACTTATCCATCCATCCATTTATCCATGCATTCACTTATCCATCCATTCACCCATCCCCATATATCCATCCATTCATCTGCAGTTTGAATTCTCAGCAATTCGTTTCGGACGAGAATTCCAATCCTGCATTACCTATTCATATTATTTCTGGAAAGCAGACTATATCATATATCTAGTCGTGCAATCAAAAATATTTATCTTGTAGTCGAAAAGTTTTCTTTGAATTTGTGTGTGTGTCTGACCAAACTATGTGTAATATGTAATTGTAAGTATGATTATCCATCCTCATTGTTATGTGCATGTTCTTTTGTGTTTTGATATGTGATGTATGTATATAGTTACTTTCTGATGTTGTTTTGACCTTTTCACTCATCTAGGTGACTCTTGACTCAACAGCAATAGTAGGCGTTTTAAAGCATTGTGACAAAAGGTGAAATTGCTCGTAGTGAACAATTTCGCCCTTAATCACAATGTTTTTAACGCTGTCTTAAGATATAGCCGGTAGTTTTCGTAAATGATGTATTATTATCTATACGTCCCTAAAGCATCCATCAATCTGCAAAGTGATTTCTCGTCATCTTGTCTCGGAGGGAGCTCAAATTCTGCATTACTTCATCATTTTACTTCTGGAATGCGGGGGCTATTATACTTAGGCCTGCAATCAGAAACATTCTTTTTTCATTAGAAAAATTATTACTGTTGTTGTGTTTCTCCTTTAAACAAAAGTGCTTTCATCTATATTCAATAAGTATACTTTCATTTAGTAGGTAACTTAGTTAGTGTTTGAAATATAAACATATGAAGCAGAACAATAAGTTGAGAGCTCTAGATAAGAGGCGTTTTGCAAGTTCTAAAATCCTAATTTGACCCGCCAACCCTTTGTTGTGGGTACGCGAAAGAAATCGTCTCAATGTATTTTTTTATATGTTTGATCTTTTTTTTTTTTGTCGTGATGTGTTCATTTGTTCTCTTGTATAATACTATGTGTTTAAGGCATTCTATTTGTATTCTATGTGAAACATACAAAATAATACGACAAAACATTGGTACCTTATATACATACATGTGCTCATATGTACCGTTTCATTTTAACAATTTATTGCATTTACACGCTTTTTTTTATGTACCTAAATACATACGTATATACATGCTTGTACCCGTCTGTATGCTGCCCACGTTGTATGTGGGAAAGGGTTAAAAATATATATTTCTCTTTGGTGTATACAGAGAGATGAGGAGATAAGACTACTGAAGGAACAACAAAAGAGTTACAATAACACTGAGGACAGTTACAGCCAGCTGTTAGACAAAATGAGAAGCTTTGTCAGTGACCAGCAGCATCAGATGGAACAAAAGCTTCAGGTTAATTATTATTTATAATGATGTTTTTAACCCTTTCCCACATACAACAAATCTGCTGCAGACAACTTAAAAATCTTGAAGGCAAAATGTGAAAATCTCATTAATTAAAGGTAAAATTACTGAAGAAAGTTGAAAGCGTTGTGGCAAATGGAGAAATTGCTTATTTTGAGCAATTTCTGATTTTGTCACAATGTTTTCAAATGTCAAATGCTGCAGTTGTGTCAGAAAGCGTCTACAAGTGGGAAAGGGTTAAATAATGTCGATTTTAAAAATATGACCAAACATATGTTACCACTGTAAACTTATATAGATAGTTTTGATAAAAATTTAAAATCATTGTGTGAAAAGGAGAAATTGCTGCAGAGGCATGAATACTATGTCAAAGAAGGGTTAATCATTTGCCTGATATTTTGAGAGTCAGTGTGCTCTGAAAACATCTTTTAAAAAAAAATAAACAAGATCTGAAAATATGGAAACCATTGTATTATTCTATTTACTAAAAAAACATCGTGTGATAGGAAAACATTTTTCATGATGTTTACATGTTTAGTTTCTATTTGAAATATTTTTCAGGGAAATTGTTTATTTTTATCTACTGGTTTCTTGATACTGACAATTTTGATGTGCCTAAAATGGTATATATAGCTTTTGAAAATATGCTGGGAATAAGTACAAAACCCTAAAAAAAGTTGATGAACAAATTTCATTTTCTGAAATTGTCTTTTTCAAATGTATGATATCTCAAAATCTTTTTAAATCAGATATTGAAAACAATTATGTCATATTATCGTAATATTAATGTACTATTTGCAAATCAAATCATTAAAGATAACAATTAAAGTTGTATAATTTCAATCAATTCTATAAAGCATGTGGTTGAGACAACACAAGAACAACTGACAATTGTGAAAGATTTAAACCAAAATAAAAAACTTGGACTAGAAGAGGGCAACAAGAATTTCAAAGATATGAAATACAGCAACCAGAGACAGTTACATGACATTGAAAAACGGTATGATGTTTAAACCACTTCAATTTTGTTAGTTAGAGTATTTTAAGAATTGTCCGCATTCAAAATATCTGCAGGAAAAAAAGCAACGTCTGATTAATGGGAAATATAGTATTGATACATAGTAGTTGAACATTGTGCATAAAGGAGAAATTAGCCATTTTAGTTAGTTTGTTTTCTATTGCCTTTATCATTAAATTCATATGAATATTTTTTTTTTTTAGTAAATAGCCATTTAAATACCAAAGTCAGTAGTTACCCCTTAACTCAATTACCTGATATTGTATTCATATGTCTCTGGTATAAAATAGAAATTCGTTGGTGTTTAAAGAAGCATATAGCAGGAACAGATTTTGGGTTGCATATGATGCTTGTATATGTGTCTCGAGATGTTTGTCATTAACACCATACATCAATGACAGAAAAAACCATGCATCAATCATTGGGAGCCGCCAGGAGGCGGCTTCCTGTAGGGATGCTTTTAATTTTCGGTCAAGGAGAATATTTAGACCTGCCAGCGTGACCACATATCTTGATTTCTCTTTGTCCTTTCTAAGTACATTAATTTAAGGTAATGACTTTTAAAACGTCCCTTTTACACTCTATATACATGTGTGAGTTTTACAAATTAAAAACAAAAGACAAAGGCCAGTATATTAATTGAATGTATGTACATTTTTATTTAAGCGAATTTCATACTGTATCTACTCTAGACAGTAACATAGAGAACCCTTCTATTGAATTTGTAAATGTAGTCTGGTTCCTTAAAATCACATGCTATGATATATTACGCAGTAATTAGACGAAGAAGCCTCGTCCCGTATTCACTAAACTTTTCAATTTAGATATTTGTCTAAATCTAAATCTTAATATTTAGTCCACGTTTTAGATTTAATCTGTATTCACCGCTTTTTAAACCGATCACAATTTGGTCTAGTGTGTAAATGTCGTAAGCGGCCACGCAGCGACTCTGGTTCCCGAATCAAGTTAAGAGCTAAAATAAAAGACAGTACCATTCATCTATAGTCTATTTATAGATTTTCCTTTTTTATCGCAATTTCACATACATTTTTCATTTGCTTTGCTTTTAATAATCTGACTTTCATGTTCAGTACATACTGGATTCAAAGTTAACTTTGAGTACAATTGTCATCGCAAAATGCAGACATGAAAAGATTTAAACCACAGAAATATCTGTTTCAAGATCAATTTCGTTCTTTTTCGCTGTTGCAGTTCCACATTTCATGAATATCGCGGTAAACACGATATCGGTGTATTTTGCCTAGCCAACAACATGTTTTATCACGGATGCAATGTGAACATCCAGAATACTTAAATGAAAAGAAATCTTCTGGTTCTTACAAACAAAGTGTGATCGGATTAACTGAACTGTATTTAACTTATCACTGTAAATGTAGACGGCATTTCAACTCTTATATCAACTGGTAAATTTACAGTTTGAGAAATAAATTCAAGTAAATTTTCAAGCACTGGTTTAACGTTTTCAAAAAAATTGAAACTAGTTCCTATGTTAAGCCTTTTCCTTATACGTAGCACATTAAGTAAAAATTGGAACATCTTGCTAAATGAAGGTATAATTTATGGACATAAAGTAGAAAACATTGTAGCAAAAGGATAAATTCCTCGTGATCAATTTCTCTTTTTGTCACAATGTTTTCAAAAGTCGCTGCAGCTATTGTCAGTCTTTCGGATTACGTGTACATAGAAATACGTTCACTTGATTTTCTGAATGCAAATCACGACACGAGTTCACATCAGTTTCGTCAACTCGAGATTGTGCGTTTGTTATCCGACAGCTTTGATTTTCAATTGCTCAATTTGCCACAATAATTTCAACTCTTTTCAATTATCTTACTATCATTTATAGAGATTTTCTATATTTTGTACTTGATGATTTTAAAGTCTGTCAGAGTAAACATCATTGAAATCATTGTGGCAAAAGGAGAAATTGCTCATAATGAGCAATATCTGCATTTGAAACAATTATTCAACACTTTTCAATTATCATACGATCATTTATAGAGATTTTTTTTTACTTGATAATTTCAAAGTCGTCTACTGCAGATTTGTTTTATGTGGGAAACCCTTATCCATTATCATGACTTACCGATACAAATGAAAAACAGATTTTCTGTGTGTCAGCATTATTTGATAAAACATTATCATAACAGGGCGTATGTTCAATACAAATAGTTGATTGTTTTTGGTACTAATTTAAATTTATCATAACCTCTTGTCCATTTATCTTTAGTATTATATGTCACTTTTTATGATCAGCTTAACTCTAAATTATCTCATTCACTTAAAACACAGACCCTGCCAGGTTAAATATCCTACATAAAACTTATATCTTCAATAATCGATATCAGCATTACTGACTACACATTAAATTGTTCTAATGTTTGTGGATTTAAATGATCTTTTTTCTTATTTCTTCATATGAAACGAAATATTGCGGCTTTTCTTTGATACTTTGCATCAAACATCCGTCCTGTAAGGCTGTAACTATTTGTCATGCTTTTAGCAAAACATTATTACCAAACAATGAATACAATTTTATCAAAAGATCAATGGATACACTTATTTGTAACACAGAAACAATTTAAACATTTCCAACATACATATCGAGGGCTTGGCGTGAAACGGTTGTAACTAAAAATGGTATTTTTTACCAAGTTTAATCACCTCGCCGTAAAGTCTTTATATTAAAAGCGTTAAATCAATTTTCTTGGTAAACAATGGAAATTTAGGTGCCATTGCTCGTTCTGAGCAATGGCACCTAAATTTGCATTGTTTACAAAGGGGTCAAAATTGCCCCTAAACCAAGGTTTTCAAAAGAGGCTTTTAGTTACAACCGTTTCACGCCAAGCCCTCGATATGCTTTCTGAGGCCTCAGTAGCAGACAACTGTTGAAAACATTGTGACAAAAGGAGATGTTGCTCATAATGCCTAGATATTCTCAAAGTCGTCTGCTGCAGATTTGTTGTGCGGGGAAAGGGTTAAGCGGTTTTGATTTCACAAGAAATCTATCTTCTGTCTAAGATTGTTTTTAAACAACTATAAGTAGTATTATTGGTTGTATAATTTGTTTTAGTTAAATAGATAATTATGCTTTTTAACAAAGGTTGATAGATGAGATTGTTCAAGTTAGAGATGATTTTGATCGACAAAAGAGAGACATGGAGAATTTCTACAGAAACCAAATGCAGACATTTCATCAAAAACAAACCAGAGATTTGGAGCAGTATCTCAAACAGGGTAAACTTTCTTGATAGCTTTTCCCCCTAAATTATTGCCTATATTAATGCCCACTTCTAACTGGGTCACCCATCACTGTGAAATTGTTATTAGTCGCCGGGCAGAAGCCTGCGACTTCTATTTTTAATAGGTTTTCGGAAATCACATGGGAGGGGGGATTATTATTAGAAAGAAACACATTTAGATGTCTTGAACATATTACAATTGTGTTTGTTTAAAAACACTAAGTAATGACACATCTAAAATGAAATAAATATTCCGATGTTTTAGGTATTTTCAGTTTCTTTATTTTGACTCGCATTTATGTTTTTTTGTTTCATTTATGAAGACAAAACAGTCCCTATTTGCTAGAATGAAAAACTGTATTTTACACTATATACTACATGTAATCAAAAGGCTATAACTACAAACCTTTACGTCGCACAGTTTAATGTTGTTTACATACGCGCACCTGCTGATGAAAATGACGTCGAATATTCTCCTTCTAATGGCAATTTCAACTAACTGAATGTTATTTTCATGTTCAAAGAGATATCTTGATTTGTGAAGAAGGCATTTTATAATGTTTATCCATGTATATCTAAAATATGAACTGTTTCTAAGCTAAAACTGTTGATCGCGTGACTCGCGAATACCAACTGCGTAGATCAATCTCCTTTGCAGAGAGCCGCTCTTCCTTTACACTCGCTAACAAATAGTAAATCATATGCGATTTAAAATGTTTATTTGGTTTGAAACAAATGAAGAAAAGAACAAACCGAGATAAAACTGGTTTTAATAGAAAAATTACTTTGAACGAACACTCTCTGCCTATAAAGAGAGTTTCAAGAACGACACCTCTGCGAATAAGAAAGAATCGGGTCTTTCGTACAAAATTATTTCGTCCTTGACAGTTTTAAATGTGTCATTTAATTCCCTAAAGGCATATTGCTTCCGATCTGCATAGTGTTTTGCATCATTGACACAAGGGCGCTCATCATAATATAATTTTAAAACATGAGTAGTTTGTTATTTTCATTATGAAAAAGGAAGGAAAGAATTAAAATAAATTAACATGTTGTAGGGCTCAGTTTATGTTCGAAATTAAGTTTTAAGGTATTATAGATGCCTAATGAAAACCTCCTTTTGAAACTCTTCAATTTTAATGCTTTAGCCTATGTTGTTAAGCACAGGACTACAAATCTTTTGAGGGTTTCAAAGGTAGTGGTTCGAATCCAACCAGAAGCACACATTTTTTTCTTTCTTTTTTTCTTCTTTGTTTTTATTAGCTAACAATTTTTGCAGAGGTTTATATTGTATTTTCATTAAAAAGCAATTAAATACATTTTTACACATAAATATTAGCTTCTTTGAAGATTGTATTACTTGCAGTCACGGCTGAAATAGGTGGTTGGGATTTTCAAACTCTATTTTTTTAAAAATGAGATGGTAAAACATTTTCATTTTTTGGCATAATGTTCCCAAAAGGTTAAAGATAATTATTAATAAAGAACAGGTCATGACTATTTCTAGAACTTGTTCATTTTGCTTTTAAAGGTCGATGCACCAATTTTACGCGGTCAAAACAGTATGTTAAAATTGTAATACCATATGGCTATTTAAGTACAGTTTGATTATGTTTGTTGGTGATGTGATCAATAATGTATTATTTCTGAAAGCAAATATATTTTTTGTTACTTTGATACCAAATTATTACCAAGATGTTGAAAAATAAATGAAATAAAGGATTTTCTTGTCTCTCGGGTGATGTCGTTTTTATCGAAAATTCTGAAATAGAGGTAGGGTAATTCAAATTCAAATAAAATTGTTATTTTACGGTAAATTTCTTTTAAATTTGATTTTGAATTCAGGAAATGATACACATTAAGAAATTATCAAGCTGATCATAGTTTGAAATGATGCCCATTACGCATCTAATACCTTAAATTATACAACAATTTCAATGAGATTTAACTGTTTAGTTGATATTATATTTCGAAGGTGGTCTAATTTATAAATATTGAACTACATTTCAACATTTGTTAAAGTATGATATAATTAGGATGCCAAGCTAATATCATCTTGAGAAAAAGAGAAAACTCATGTCTTCAGCGATTTAACCCTTATCTCATTGTTTTAAAGTAGATTGCTGCAAAGGTGTCCACTGTTGACTTTAATAGAGGAAAGGTAAAATGACGTGCTATTGCATGCGAATCCTAAATTGTCTGTTTTGTGGTTTTATTGAAAAATAATAAAATTCAAATATTCTGACAAACATCTTGAAAAGTGTATGTGGAATTCACAAATCTTATAATTATTCCTTAATACTGTAATACATACTAAGACTAATGATTGGCAAGATTACTCATTTCCATTACGGTTTATAATCCATAATTAGTTGGTTGTGTGTATGGTCAACCTACTTTGGAATGGGGATTGATCATAAACAATGAAAGGCTTCAATTATAATTCACTTCGTTGACAAAACAATGCAAGTTATGATACATTTTCACTTGACCCCACCCCTGATGTTCCAATATGCCCCTCAGTTGATAACTGTTTATTCAACTACTATAATGTTAGTGTTATGCATAATTGCAGTATGGATTTCCGGCGACATTGATGCGTTGCATCAACTTTCTCTTGTACCTTTTATTTTATTACAACTTAATAGCTTTGCCCCTTTGCTGTTTTGGTTTAGTCACCTGCATCTATATTAAGTATATTAAGTATGTTGGTTTCCTTGTGTGGCTGCTTGAGGTAAATATTCAAAAGGTTTAGGCAATATATATATTTAACACATTCACTTATTTAAATTGACATATTACTTGAATACACCTGATACCTAAATATTCCAGGAATAGAAAACGTGTTACAGAAGTCAGAGTGCATCACAGCCCAGGATATTAAAGACAGCGAGGCAGAAATAGTAGCAAAGAACCAAAGTCAACATAAACAGTTGGAAAACCATTTAAAGTTGACAACAAAACAACAATCAGACCTTCTTCTAAAGCAATGCCAGGTGAATTATTGATGACTCCTTGTTAGCTATGATCAGACATGATATCGAAATATGAGCTGTCATGCGAGAAAACCAACATCATGGCATCTGCGTAATATATTGACCCCTACGCAGACAGTGAAGACTGATCTGGGCCGACACATTCTGTCTCAAGGGGATAGAGGTATAGAGTAATGATTCCTTAAACATAAAATCCACAGGAGGCAATAACTGTCTGTCCGGCTGAGCCTGCGCGGCATGCTTAGACTGATCCGGGTCAATACTTTACGCAGAGTCCACAATGTTGGTTTTCTCGCAGGATGGCTCATATTTGTTATCTGCTTTGAACACATTTGAGGAATATTACATCATTCTTGAAAATGTGAAGTACAGAGTTGAAACTTAGTGAAAAAAAGGGAGCTTTTTTATTCTTCACTTGAAAATCTTGAAAACAATCGTAATGTTGCTGCTAATATTGTCACAGTATTTAAGCCCCAAACATCTTTAGAAGTTGGTGAGACATATTGCTTTGAAGTAGTTTATTGGTTTGTTCTTCATGATGACTTATCTAGATCATAATTCCTATGCTATTGCTCCTGTAGTTACCAAATTTGATATGAAGATGCATCTTTGGAAGAGAGTGTATTACATACCAAAATTGAATCACTGCGACCCTTGACTTCTGACCCTATTTCAATAAAATGCTTGTCCAGGCCATATCTCCTATGCTATTAAACCTACAGTTATCACATTGGGTATGAAGATGGCAAGTAAGGTATAAAGGTGGAAATTTCTGAAGATGGAGTGTCACATACCAAATTTAGATTGCTGTGACCTCTGACATAATTTTAAGCCATATCTCCTATATGCTGTAGCGAATTGGGTATGAGGATGCATCTTGGGAAGAAGATGTGTCTCTTACCAGAATTAGGTCACTATTATATAAAGTATGACATTGTTAAAAACTTAAATCTTGTTTTGCAAAGACTTCTCTAGTTTCTCGGAGGGCCTGAGTTATATGATATTTGTGTTTCTGATAATTTTTTGTGTCGAGAGTGAAAGCAAAAATCTGTAGGAATATAAAGTAGCAAATCAGTTTTTTTTTTGGCAACATTTAGATTGTTTATACCTTTTATTCACATCACATGTTTATGCAAAGCATTTGCAATGACTTGTCCAATTATCCTTCCATTTCAATAGGTGGTGAATTTTACTTGTGTAATTTATTCCAGGATACTTTAAAGAAGCATCAAACAGTCCTTGAAAAAAGACTGATGGATAATTTTAATTCATTGAGAAGTCAACAAAGTGACTTCATACAACAGAGCAGCACAACACTAACAGAGATTCACAATGCAAGTAAGATGGCCTGGGAAAATGACAATGTTCCCAAACACGTTCAAGATCAGCTGAATACTTTACATAGCAAGCATCAATCTGAAATCAAGAGATTAGAAGCAGAGATCAAAAACCAGAAAGAAAGGGCAGAAGAAGGAGGTGGAATAAAGAGAAACGTGTCTTATGGGGGCCTGAATACATGTAATGTATATGATCTGAACAAAGCCAGGTTAAATGTCAATCAATCTGGACCGCTTTTCAAGAAAAGTATTGGATTCTTGTCGCCAAAGCCTTTACAGGGAACAAGATGGGATAGTAGAACTATATTTGGTCGCACAAATCCCTCTCCAGTTGCCACTGTACTGCCTCAAAGAAAACCTATCATGGGTAAAGTTGTACCCGCCCAAAATACTGTTACAGAACTGTCAAATGAACAACCAACTAGTAGAGGTCTGCCAGCTTTAAATGAAAGTATGCTACAGCTGTCCAAACCTGAAAATAATCAAAGTAATAATGATGAAGATCAGGAAGCTGCTGTACAAACAATTCAAACAGCCCCAAGGAAAAGGGCTTCAAGAAAAAGAAAACAGTTTGGAGGCAGAAAGAGAAGAGCAAAGAAAGGCAGACAAGCTAACAAGTCAAACATCAATGGAACATCTGGGGATATCACTGTTAGTGATGCAGTCGCGGATTGTTATGATGAACCAGAGACAGACAAAAGAAGCCAAGTTGAGAGAACCAGCAAAGTGAATTCAACCAAGCAATCCACAAGAAACACACTTGGGGTATATGACTTTTGTGATGATGTACCTGCACGGCCAAATAGACAGTGTGTAAAACTATCAGATCAGATCGTACATTCACAGCAAAGGTACTTGTGGTTACATAAATATTGTCTGGCAATTTGGGATGTTGTTGCATGCGCATACAGGAAAGACCCGGATTAGCCTGTATGTTATGTAGATTGTGATACAGCTTATATAGAAATACAGCCTCACTAGATTTGTACCTTTATATTATTATAATGAGCAATTTCACCTTTTTCCACAATGTTTTCCACTCTTGTCAATAAACATACTTCCATTTGTAGAGATTTTACATAATTTGGCCCAAAAAACAAATTCAAAGTCTTCTTGCAGGTTTGTTGTAATTATGTCAGAAAAGGTTAACTTGTAGAGGACCTCTGTATTTTGAGATTTGCAATAATTGTTCTGTTACAGGTAGGTTTCTTACAATGTTATTGACTTGCTTATTAAACAAAACATTCTGGCTTATAAGTCTTGGGTGCAAAATTAAATCTGAGGTCACGGTCATTTTTACTAAAAATAAACAAATCATTTTACTCAATTATTCAAGCTGTTGTCTAGATCAATTTCAGTAGAGATGTATATTTTGGATGAAATTGATCCCTCATTTATTACATTTTTCAGTGAGACCTCATCCAAAAGCTTTGTAAGTATGATTTTCCGTCAATGTATACATACATGTTTAATATCCTTTTTGTTTGCAGTCAAGATGATATTGTATCTTACGCCTACCATCGTGAATTCTTGTTCTGGTTTTGGGTGGGGGAGCAATCTTGTCTTACAGATGATTTCTAGTTCTTTAGAAGTCTAGAAAACACCCTTAAAAAAGAATTGATACTGAGTTTGTGAGAGAATTCTTTTTCCTAGAAATGTCATTCTTTACTATTAAAGTTTATGTTTTCAAATTTCTTGCAAGAAATGGAAAAACGTAAATGTTGCATTTGAATTCTTTTACATCATAACACTTTTGTGCTCAGATGAGATGCGCGCTGGCCATGCTATTATCCTCAGTGCGCTATTGATTTTCATAGAGAACGGATGTGGTTCATTTTATTTCAAGACTATTATTCTCAGGCGTGGTCTACGTTGTGAATTTTATTTTATAAAAAACATGTAGGGATGAGAAAATTCATAATTTCGTAGTAGGAAATATATGCCATGGAAGATTATCAGTTGCCCAGATGATATGAAATTTAGTCATATATTACATCACCAACTTAGTTGATGTAAATAGGTTGGCGCCATCAATTTGCGCCAAATGTTATTTTCTTGCTCCACTTTCTTAATTCTTGCGCCATTGGCGCCATTTGCGAAGCCCAGCGTGAACCCTGCAACTATGTTATGATACCAGAGGTAATGACGGATAAGGAGGGGTATACAGCTCTTTTCCCTGTATTATGTTTCTTATTATCAAACCAAATGTGGGTACTCATGCAAAAGTATTGTCTCATTACTAAAGGTAAGAGGGTAAAATAAGACATTTAGAACATGCAAAACGCCCTTTATCTAGAACTCTTGATACATATTCATGCCATGAAAGTTCCTTTAACATGTACTTTTATCAAAATTTAATGTCAGTTATAAGAAATGACATCAGTTTTCGCGCATTGAATAATATTACTTGAAATGTATAATTTATTTACCAATGAAGAATGTTTGATGATAAAATTTTTATCCTTTGTGATATTTCAAGCTGATAGGAAAGTCTCGCTCACAGAAATCAATATCACTTGAAAAGGAATTCCCATCTTAACATCAAAATAAGAGCGTATTTATACGATAATGCTTGACTTTTTTTGCTTGTAACAATTACAGAGTGATGAAAGTGCGGAGTCCTCACCATCTTTATCAGTTACTGAAGTTTTTATATCTAGAAGAGTTCATAATGGAAGCAAAGACACCAGAGGTTTGTATGATTCATCAGGGACAATATCGAGGGCTTGGCGTGAAACGGTTGTAACTAAAATTGGTAATTTTTTACCAAGGTTAATCACCTCGCCATAAAGTCTTTATAAGCGTTAAATCATTTTTCTTGGTAAACAATGGAAATTTAGGTGCCATTGCTCGTTCTGAGCAATGGCACCTAAATTTGCATTGTTTACAAAAGGGTCGAAATTGCCCCTAAACCAGGGTTTTCAAAATAGGTTTTAAGTTACAACTGTTTCACGCCAAGCCCTCGATATATACAGGGATAGGTAACGGCTTATCATCTATCAATAGCTTATCGATTGTCAGTGCCATGCCTAACCATCAGATAATGAAATGAGAGACACAGGAAATGATAAGGGGAACTCTATGAATTAACAAAAATAAACGATAATTAGCGAAAACTACTGTCATCCTTTTGATGTGTTTTAAATACAATCGGCGATTTTGTTTAGTATGCGGTCTCTCTTTTGTTGTCTGTAGGTAAGCAGTATGGTTTAGTATGTGGTCTCTCATGATCCAATATGAGTCGGCGAGTTTTCGCTGTTTGGTTGCTGTTGATGCGATAGCGGGAGGGAGGTGTTAATCATAAAAACTTGTTAGTTGTGTTGATTGACCTTAAATAAAAGATGTTTTTTCCTTTTGCCTTTGATCTATCATTGTTTTCATTTATGTTTTAATTTTCCTAAAGAAATTACAACATAATTAAAATTTGATTGCCACAATTTCAGTATAAAGATTAAGGCAAGACGTTACGCCATTAACTCATAAGTCAAAATGACTTATAGTAAACATGACTTCTGGATTCATTTAACCCCCCTTTCCCACATTTATACAGGGTTTCCACATTTGTGCAAAGATGTTATCGAAGTCGTCTGTTGCAAATTTTTTGCAAATTTGTTGCATGTGGGAAAGGGCTACCTCTTTTATGATGCAGACAGTGCAGAAAACAACAATGGAAAACATCTAGATTGTGAGAGAAGAATGTTATTATATTCTGTACTGCTTGAATTTTGGCTGAACTTGCCTTGTTATGCTTCAATTCAGTTTGACCGGTTCTCAAGGACTATCTACAAGGCAGTGTAGATGGTCCATAGGGAACCAGTCTTACAGACAATGTTCAAGTTTTCCTCGGTAATGCATAAAGTCATTCAAATATACATGTACTTAACCCTTTCCCACATACATAAAATCTACAGCTGACGTCTTTGAAATCATCTGGAGAAAAATATGAAAATCTCTTGATATAGAAGTTTAGTTTTAGAATAGAGTTAAAACACGGACTAAAGGATAATTTGCTCATTATGAACAATTTCTCCTTTTACCACAATGTTTTCAAAAGTCACCTCCAGCAGGGCATCAGAAAGGGTTAAAACCTCTGGAAATTGCATGGTTATCACTACAAATTAACAAATTTGCACTCTAATATATTTCTTTATTAATTGTAACATCAACCCAACCCATAAAATCCCCAAAGGTTGGTTTACCTAATTTGTTGTGCGGAGTCCCCGGTAGCTCATCGGCAGCGATGTGGGCTGTCAATCCAGCTCAGCAAACATTCTTTTCTGATATTTGACCAAAGTTGGTGTGACAAGCGCCATGTGTCTTTCACCAATGGGCTTATGGTCTACTCTATGTGGAAAAGCAACCAGTTACTTGGAAAGTCTTTTGTTAGGAGTACTGGTGTGGGAAAGCCAGGAAATACATGAGAAGTTGAACTTGCAGCCATGATATAACTCAAAATTGTTGAAAACAGCATTAAACCCCAATCAAACAATCACAGTTACGTACTGGTCCTTTCCAGGAACTAGAATGGAGTGCTCCCCGGAGCACATGTGTCACCTGCCGGGGCCTTGTCAGAAAAGTTTAATTTTTGACAGAAAAGGGGTAATAACTCTGATATAAAAATATTTGAATTATCCCCTATTTGGGAACCCATCACAAATATTCATATAAACATTTGTCAGAAGTTTCAATCCAATCCTTTGAGTAGAAACAAAGAAAACGTGAAGAAAAAATAAGACGACAGACAGTTGGACGAACGGAGAGACAGACAGACGGACGCCGGACAAAAAAAAAAGTAATCCCTAAGTGCCTACCATGTTACGCAGGTGACACAAAAAGTTTGTTGCGTTTATTGGTGCTATTCACCAAGTTAAAGTTAAAGAACCAAGGCATCTTTTCAGATAAAGCAAGGGTTGCACCCAGACTCCCTTGTATCTAACTGTCTCTTGTATGCTATCAAACAGGCCTTTAGAAGCTAAAAAGCTTATGCTCAATCCGAGCAATTGGTCTCTAATAACATTACAAATCTGCAGCAGATGACTTTGAAACCATATTGGCAAAATAAAAGATTTAATCCATAAATAAAATTAAACTTATTCAATCGAGTTGAAAACATTGGGACAAAAGGAGATTTTGCTCATTTTAAGCAATGTCTTTCTTTTGTCAGAATGTTTTCAAAAGTCGTCTGTTGCAGAGGCAACAGAAAGCATCTATATGTGGGAAAGGGTTAAAAGAAAGAAAAAGATAGAAGAATTCTTCGGGGTTTTAAGGTTTGATCAATATATATAGCTTCATCAATGAAATTAAAAATCCTGTGAAATATATTTCATTCATGACTTACTGATATTTTCATTTTAGGAGTGACATGCAGTGAGGTTTCAATACTATTCATCTCTTGCCACATGCTCACACAATTTGCAGCAGACAACTTTTGGAAATATTGCGGCAAAAGGAGAAATTTCTAGTTTTGGCACAATATTTTCAACTCTATTCATTAATGATACTTTCATTTATAAAGTTTTTCTATCTTTAGTTACCTGTATACTTTCAAAGTCATCTGCTTCATATTTGGCATAGTTATCTTACTGGCCATATTGCTCTAGCAATTCCGGTCTATAGATTGGTGATGTCCGTACGTACTGGTGAGTACTTGTGGGGTGTGGTGTTCTCTTAAACCCTACCCACCACCGTTATAAAAACACTTAGATAAATAGTTTTTTAGCTCACCTGAGCTTTGCTCAAGGTGAGTTATTGTGATCGCCTTTTGTCCGTCGTCCGTCGTCCGTCGTGCGTCGTCCGTCAACTTCTTCTCCTCAGTAACCAGTGGGTCAATTTGGATGAAACTTCACAGAAAGCATCCTCTCAATGACCTCACCAGAATTCCTTCAAATTTTTGGGATCCATGCAAAATTCTGGTTTCCATGGCAACGGAACCGAAAAAACTTCAAAATTCTTCTTCTCCCAAACTGGTTGGCAGATTTTCAAATAATTTTGTAGAAATGTTCCTTAGATGACCCTCTATCAGATTCCTTCAAGCCATGTTGATTGGTCGAAAAACATGGCCGCCAGGGGGGGGCGGGGGGGCGGGGCTATTTTGCCTTATATGGCTATATAGTGAAAACTTAAAAAATCTTCTCCTCCGAAAGTGTCAGGCCCATTTTCAAATAATGTTGTAGAAATGTTCCTTGGGTGACCCTCTATCAGATTCCTTCAAGCCATGTTGATTGGTCGAAAAACATGGCCGCCAGGGGGGGCGGGGCTATTTTGCCTTATTAGGCTATAGTGCAAACTTAAAAAATCTTCTCCTCCAAAAGTGTCAGGCCGATTTTCAAATAATTCTATAGAAATGTTCCTTGGGTGATCTTCTATCAGATTCCTTCAAGCCATGTTGATTGGTCAAAAAGCATGGCCGCCAGGGGGCGGGGCTATTTTGCCTTTTATGGCTATAGTGAAAACTTAAAAAATCTTCTCCTCCATAAGTGTCAGGCCGATTTTCAAATAATTTTGTAGAAATGTTACTTGGGTGACCCTCTATCAGATTCCTTCAAGCAATGTTGATTGGTCGAAAAACATGGCCGCCAGGGGGCGGGGGCTATTTTGCCTTATATGGCCAAAGTGAAAACTTAAAAATCTTCAACATCTTCTCCTCAGTAACTAGTGGGTCAATTGGGATGAAACTGCACAGAGAGCATCCTCTTAATGACCTCACCAGAATTCCTTCAAATTTTAGGGATCCATGCAGAATTCTGGTTTCCATGGCAACGAAACGAAAAAAACTTCAAAATTCTTCATCTCCCAAACTGGTTGGCAGATTTTCAAATAATTTTGTAGAATTGTTCCTTGGATGACCCTCTACCAGATTCCTTCAAGCCATGTTGATTGGTCAAAAATCATGGCCGCCAGGGGGGCGGGGCTATTTTGCCTTATATGGCTATATTGAAAACTTAAAAAATCTTCTCCTCCGAAAGTGTCAGGCTGATTTTCAAATGATTTTGTAGAAATGTTCCTTGGGTGACCCTCTATCAGATTCCTTCAAGCCATGTTGATTGGTCGAAAAACATGGCCGCCATGGGGGGCGGGGGGGGGGGGGGGCGGGGCTATTTTGCCTTATATGGCTATAGTGCAAACTTAAAAAATCTTCTTCTCCAAAAGTGTCAACCCCAATTTTCAAATAATTTTGTAGAAATGTTCCTTGGATGACCCACTTTCAGATTCCTTCAAGCCATGTTGATTGGCCGCCAGTAGGCAGGGCTATTTTGCATTATATGGCTATAGTGAAAACTTAAAAAATCTTCTTCTCCAAAAGTATCTGGCCGATTTTCAAATAATTTTGTA
Organism: Serripes groenlandicus; assembly: GCA_031761405.1. Taxonomy (NCBI): domain Eukaryota; kingdom Metazoa; phylum Mollusca; class Bivalvia; order Cardiida; family Cardiidae; genus Serripes; species Serripes groenlandicus. The sequence continues at coordinate 49,495,479 of JASEVX010000007.1, read as the reverse complement.
GAAATTTTCCTAGGGTGACCCTCTATCAGATTCCTTCAAGCCAAGTTGATTGGTCGGAAACTATGGCTGCCAGGGGGCGAGGCTTATATAGCTAAAGTGAAAAAAAAAATAAACAAGAGGGCCATGATGGCCCTGGAATCGCTCACCTGATTTTTTTTTTCACTTTAGCTATATAAGCCCCGCCATCTGGCGGGCATAGTTTCCAACCAATCAACTTGGCTTGAAGGAATCTGATAGAGGGTTACCCTAGTAACATTTCTACAAAATTATTTGAAAATCGGCCTGACACTTTTGGAGGAGAATATTTTTTAAGTTTTCACTATAGCCATAAAAGGCAAAATAGCCCCGCCCCCTGGCGGCCATTTTTTTTGACCAATCAACATGGCTTGAAGGAATCTGATAGAGGGTCATCCAAGGAACATTTCTATAAAATTATTTGAAAATCGGCCTGACACTTTTGGAGGAGAAGATTTTTTAAGTTTGCACTATAGCCATATAAGGCAAAATAGCCCCGCCCCCCCTGGCGGCCATGTTTTTCGACCAATCAACATGGCTTGAAGGAATCTGATAGAGGGTCACCTAAGGAACATTTCTACAAAATAATTTGAAAATCGGCCTGACACTTTCGGAGGAGAAGATTTTTTAAGTTTGCACTATAGCCATATAAGGCAAAATAGCCCCGCCCCCCCTGGCGGCCATGTTTTTCGACCAATCGACATGGCTTGAAGGAATCTAATAGAGGGTCACCTAAGGAACATTTCTACAAAATAATTTGAAAATCGGCCTGACACTTTCGGAGAAGAAGATTTTTTAAGAATTTTGAAGTTTTTTTCATTTCGTTGCCATGGAAACCAGAATTCTGCATGGATCCCAAAAATGTTAAGGAATTCTGGTGAGGACATTGAGAGGATGCTTTCTGTGAAGTTTCATCCTAGTTGACCCAACGGTTACAGAGGAGAAAATGTTGATGGACGACGGACGACGGACGACGGACGACGGACGACGGACGCCGGACATAGGGCGATCACAATAACTCACCTTGAGCACTTCGTGCACAGGTGAGCTAAAAATCAGGTGAGCGATTCAAGGGCCATCATGGCCCTCTTGTTTTTAGTTTTTATAACGGGTATCTCATTTGCATATTAATGTTATTCATTCCGTAAAAGGGAAGTTATTACGGAATGAATTGCATACTTGTGGGGTTAACCCCACAAAAAAACATCAAAGGAAATAACCCCACAAATACACTTCATCAGTACGTCCGTCTGTCTGTCGTCAACATTTTGGTTAAAGTTTCAGGTTGAGGCAAAATCTCAGCACTGGAAAGGGTTACAAACTTGAAACTTTGCCTGAAGGTAACAAGTTCTATTGATTTCTATGGTTACTTTGACCTTGACCTTGGTTTGTCGATTTTCAAGGTCAAATTGCCGACAATCCCGCCTTACCTTCTTCAGCGGTTTCTTGTTATGTTGGTACTGGTTAAAGTTAAACTGTTACTACTTTCTTTCATAGGTATGATGGGTGTTTCTGGAGCAGGTACCAATAGTGACTCAGGTGGTGGGATATTCAGCTCTCCAAATGTGTTAGAAATGTTGAAACAAAACAGTGAGAATCGTAAAATTTTGACCCAGCATGGACAAGTTCAGGTGAGTTTCTTTATTGCTGATCACTTATAATTTTTCCAAACCTTTTCGCAAATTGTAACAATCCTACAGCAGACTTATAGGCAAGAATATTTATGGAAATTCTTTATAAATGAACATAATATCAAACAGTTAAACCATTTCCAACAAATCTGCAGCAGTCGACTTAGAAAACATGTTGGCAAAAATGTGTAAAATCTGCATGAATGAGACATAAATTATTAGATAGAGTTGAAAATATTGTGGCAAATGGCGAAATTGCTCATAATGCCACAATGTTTTCAAAATTTGTCTGCTACAGAGGTTCCAGAAAGCGCCTGTATGTGGGAAAGGATTTAAACAATGTGCCAAAAGTAGAAAGTGCTCATGATTACGATTTTTAAAGTCATTTGCATCAAAACAACTCAGAAAATATATTAACATTTTGAAATTTTAGCCCTTTGACTGCTCAATCCTTTCCCACATACAGGAAATCTGCATCAGACGATCCAGATTTGCTCTTCCTGGATTTATTTTGCTGTGTACTTTCTGAAGCAAGTAGAAATTATTCGGATGTCCAATAAATCACTGTTTTACAGGTTCCCAGAATGAAGGAAAAACGGAAACTTTGCGACTTCGACTCCCACCACACTCAGGTGTTTCAAATGATACAGTGTTTACAGAAGAAAACATACTGATATTGTGGAAAAAGGGTGTTAAAAATAACACTGAAGTACTTTTGATAATGTGTTAAGACAAATATCTGTGAACATTGTTTGCTGTATGTTTAAGCTGTCATCTGATTAACTATATCAGACTTTCAAAGTAAAAAGGAAATTGGCGAATCAATGCTTAATGCTCATTTTACAGCATATTTTCAACATGATGTCTGCTGAAAATGTGTAATATTATTTTTTTTATTACAAGAAATGACCACTTGTTCATAGTTATAGAAATCTTTGTTAAACCTTTCCAACATTCAACAAATTGGCAGCAGATGACTTTGAAAACATCTTGACAATTAATAGCATAAATTAAACTAAAAGTATAATTATTAATAAAGATTTGAAAACATTGTGGTAATTGTAGAAATTGCTAATTTTGAGCAATTTCTCCATTTGCTTGATTGCTTTCAAAAGTCATAATATGCTGCATATGGTAAATAAAAAAAAAATAGAAGGTTTAACTTTATAATGAATATAACTGAAGTTTCAAAACAGTTATTATGTAAAAGTTGCCATAACTGTAGGACTTTTTGAAGTTTTACATTTTGTTTTATTATGTTTAAATGTTTCTCTCTATATCATTAAAAGAATCTTTAATTGAATTGGTAAGATTTAGAATAAAGAACAATTTGATAACAATTTTATAATTCAATTATCAGTTGATTTCAAATGAATTTATTAGTCTCCAACTACCCAGTCTGGGGACTATATATTTGCTTGCTTTTGTTCTTGATGGTTACATTTGAATGATATTTTGCAGCTTCATGTTTGATAATCACAAGGACATGAGGTGTTTCATGTAACAATCGTATTGTTATGTTCAAGGTGAAGGTCACAGTGTTTGGGTTGAACTTTGTACATTTGATATGTAACAAGCATTTTAACTTTGTAATAGACAGACTGTTCAAAATCAATGAAATTTTGTGGCTATATTTATATCTTAACCCTTTACCACATAGAGATGCTTTTTGATGCATCTTCAGCAGATGGCGTTTTTAGCTCCACTGGCTGAAAGCCAGTCGAGCTTATGTCATGGCGAATTGTCCGTCGTGCGTGCGTGCGTGCGTGCGTGCGTGCGTGCGTGCGTGTGTGCGTGCGTGCGTGCGTGCGTGCGTGCGTGCGTGCGTTAACTTTTTCCTTTAAACAACTTCTTCTCCCTAACCACTTGGCCAATTTGGTTGAAACTTCATGGGAAGCATCCTCTCAATGTCCTCTACTAAATTCCTTCAAATTTTTTTGATCCATTCAAAATTCTGGTTTCCATGGCAACCGAAAGAAAAAAATAGTGAGAACTTAAAAAATCTTCTTCTCCGAAAGTGTCAGGCCGATTTTCAAATAATTTTGTAGAAATGTTCCTTGGGTGACCCTTTATTAGATTCCTTCAAGAAATTTTGATTGGGCGAAAAACATGGCCGCCAGGGGGCGGGGCTTTTTTGCCTTATATAGCTATAGTGAAAACTTAAATAATCTTCTTCTCAAAAAGTGTTCAGCAGATTTTCAAATAATTATGTAGAAATGTTCCGTGGGTGACCCTCTATCAGATTCCTTCAAGCCATGTTGATTGGTAAAAAAACATGGCCGTCACAGGGCGGGGCTATTTTGCCTATATGGCTAAAGAGCAAACTTAAAAAATCTTCTCCTCCAAAAGTGTCAGGCCGATTTTCAAATAATTTTGTAGAAATGTTCCTTGTGTGAACCTTAATTAGATTCCTTCAAGAAATGTTGATTGGGCGAAAAACATGGCCGCCAGGGGGCGGGGCTTTTTTGCGTTATATAGCTATAGTGAAAACTTAAAACATCTTCTTCTCCGAAAGTGTTCAGCCGATTTTCAAATAATTTTGTAGAAATGTTCATTGGGTGACCCTCTATCAGATTCCTTCAAGCCATGTTGATTGGTCGAAAAACATGGCCGCCAGAGGGCGGGGCTATTTTGACTTATATTACCAAAGTGAAAACTTAAAAAATCTTCTCCTCCGAAAGTGTCAGGCATATTTTCAAATAATTTTGCAGAAAAATTCCTTTGGTGACACTCTACAAGATTCCTTTAAGCCATGGTGGTTGGTAAAAAAAATAGCCACCACGGGGCAGGGCTGTTTGGAGATTTTATTTTTGCCTTATGGCCGTGGAGCGATACTGGCCCTCTTGGGCCTCTTGTTAAATTTTTCTCAGTGACTTTACCTTCATTTATAGAAAGTTTCTATATTTTTGCCTTGATGTTTTCAAAGATATTTAATGGAGACATGATAACTACAATGAAATGCTTATGTCTCTATAAGAGCTATAGTTATGAATGGTTTGATTTCAATAATAGTTTGCAGTAATCAGATATCCTAAATGATAATATTATGATGTATTATACTTGGTTTGTGTATAGAGGGTATTTGGAAGATTATGTATTCCATTTATATAGCATTGCGGCATCCCAGGATCCATACATCACTCAGTATGGGGGAAATGATTACTTTGTTCTGTTTGCTCACTGGTCTAACATGGTCATACTTCAATATTAAAAGTCAGAAGTGGTAGGGGACATTTGTATTACCTGCAAGACTACAGTTTTTAGTTCTTACATAATTATGTCTCCCCCCATTCATACTGGTTTGTCATGACCAGTAGATGACCCCTATTGATTTTGATGTCAGAAGGTCAAAGGTCAAGGTCATGATGACCTTGTGAGGTAAAAAATGGTTAACGCTCAATAACTGAAGAACGCTTTTGTTTAATAACTGTAGAATGCTTTGGTCATGGAAGTTAATACTTGGTGTGCAGGTTGGTCACAACCAGCAGATGACCCCTATTGATTTTGAAGTCACTAGGTCAGAGGTCAAGGTCATGGTAACCTTCAGCTGAAAAATGGTCAATAACTAAAGAATGCTTATGTTGAGGAACTTCATACCTGGTGTGCAGGTTGGTCCTAACCAGTAGATGACCTTATTGATTTTGAGGTCACAAGGTCAAAGGTCAAGGTCGGGTAACCTTCAGCTAAAAAATAATTTTTACTCAATAACTCAAGAACGCTTATGCCCAGGAACTTCATACTTGGTGTGCAGGTTGGTCCTAACCTATAGATGACCCCTATTGATTTTGATGCAGTAGGTTAAAGGTCAAGGTCACGGTGACCTTGGGCTGAACAATCGTTTCCGCTCAATAACTGAAGAATGCTTGGGCCCAGGAACTTCATACTAGGTGTGTAGGTCGGTCACCACCAGCAAATGACCACTATTGATTTTGAGGTCACTAGGTCAAAGGCCAAGATCATGGTAACCTTCAGCTGAAAAATGGTTCCTGCTCAATAACTGAGGAATGATTATGTCAAGGAACTTCATACTTGGTTTCGCAGGTTGGTCCTAACTAGTAGATGACCCCTATTGGTTTTGTTTGATTTTGAGGTCACAAGGTCAAAGGTCAAGGTCACAGTAACATTCACCTGAAAAATGTTTTTTTACACAATTACTCATACTTGGTGTGCAGGTTGGTCCTAATTAGTAGATGACCCTATTTATTTTGAGGTCACAAGGTCAAGGTCACGGTAACCTTCAGCTGAAAAATAGTTTTTACTCAATTACTCATGAGCGCTTATGCCCAGGAACTACATATTTGGTGTGCAGGTTGGTCCTAACCTGTAGATGACCCCTATTGATTTTGATGTCAGTAAGTCAAAGGTCAAGGTCACGGTGACCTTGGGCTGAAAAATGATTTCTGCTCAATAACTGAAGAATGCTTGGGCCCAGGAACTTCATACTTGGTATGCAGGTTGGTCATGGCCAGTAAACGACTACATATCCTAAATAATCCTAATATTTCACTAGATAATGTTTTTACTTAATAACTCAAAAACGCTTATGCCCAGGAACTTCATACTTGGTGTGCATGTTGGTCCTAACCTGTAGATGACCCCTATTGATTTTGATGACAGTAGGTCAAAGGTCAAGGTCACGTTGAGAATGTTAGCAAAGCTGGGGTTCGAACTCACAACTCCTGGATTGACAGTCCATGTCGCTGCTGACTGAGCTATGGGAAGCCAAAAGCATTATTTTCCTACAGAATGAAAATCATTGTGATATAAAGAGAAATTGTTCAACTAAGCTAGAAGAAATGTAGTTAAGGTAACATGTCTTTGAATTTATTCATAAATATGAAAGTGATATTTTGATATGGAGTTGAAACATTGTGGGAAAGGAGAAATTGCTTTAACCCTTTCCAACATGTATACAACAATTCTGCAGCAGACAACTTAAAAATATCTTCTAAAGATACGGAAAATCTCTGGAAATGAAGGTATAATTACTGAAAAAGAGTTGGTAAACATTATTGCAAAAGGAGAAATTGCTTGTTTTGAGCAATTTCTTCTTTCAAAAGTCATCTGCTGCGAAATGCGTCTCCATGTGGGAAAGGCTTAACCCTTTCCCTCATATAAACGCTTTCTGACACCTCTGCAGCAGACGGCTTTTTGAAAACATAGTGACAAAAGAAGAAATTGCACAAAACATGCAATTTCTCCTTTTGCCACAATGTTTTCCCCCTTTTTGTCATAGGTTATCCATTAAATTATGGAGATTTTCCATTTTTTGACAAAATACATCGTCTGCTGCAGAATTGTCATATGAGGGAAAGGGTTAATCACCCGCCTATACATTTTGCTGAGTAATATAATTTCAACACGACCTATGGTAAATGGTTAAGATCTGAATTTACAAGTGATATAGACTGAAGATAGAGTGGATGATGAGGAGCTTCCTGTTAATATTTTCCCTCATGCAGATGCATGTTGAAGCGTTTGCAGCTGACAACTTTTGAAAACCTGGTTGCACCAGGAGAAAACCATCTTAATGAGCATTTCATACTTTTGCCACAATGTATCAACTATATTCAATAAGTATCCTTTCATTTATAGAGGTTTTCCATTCTTTTGCCAAGGTGTTTTAAAGGTCTTCTTCTGCAGATTTGTTGGTTGTACGGAAAATCTAACCTTGTCAAGTATTCAGACAACTTTTGACCCTTCTGCTGAAGAAATGTTTTAAAATATTATGGAAGAGGAAAGATTGTTAACAATGAGGATTTCATCTGTTCCCACATTATTATTTCCTGTCTATACTCTTAAAAAGGATGCATTATCAGTGTAATGGTCGAGTGATTGATTTATACTTACTTTGGACTGTAAATTAAGGGATTGACTCGTTACCCATGCAGACACATCTGCATTATATAACTTAATACAATGTTGTCTACTGCAGATTTACTGTATGTTATTTACCCTTTCCCCTATATAGACACTTTCTGAAGCCTTTGCAGCAAATGACTTTTGAAAACAATGTGAAATGAACAGTTTCTCCTTTTGCCACAATGTTATGTACTTTTTTCAGTAATTATAAATTCTTTTAAAGGGAGTTTCCATGTTTTTGCCTACATGTTTTCTAAGTTGTATGCTGCAGATTTGTTATTTGTGCGAAAAGGCTAAGAGTTAATTAATTATAAGATACAGGATGAAAGCCCTTTACATCATGAATGGCATTTTCTAACTTCAGTAACTTCAATATGCGAGGGGAAAAATAGGAAATATATGTGCTAAAATCTTGAAAGAGATTATACGGGTAATACAATAATGGGTTATAATGAAATTGTGTAGTGCTCTTTGTACATGATATTTCTGTTTCTCTATGCAGACAAAAATTGAAGAATAACTCGCCCTCTTGAGGACAGATGAGATTTACAGTGTTACAGTTTCATGTTAACCCATTCTCTCGTACAAAAATCTGCAGCAGATGACTTCTAAAACTTCTGATTAAAAATATGATAAACCTCGACAGATGAATGTTTTTAAAATCATCAAATAGAGTGGAAAACATTGAGAAAAAGGGCAAATTGCTCATGATTAGAAATTCTCATTTTGTGACAATGTTTTCAAAAGTCATCTGCTGCAGTGTCGTGGGAAAGGGTTAAACATTTGTAGCTTTCTCATCTTTTAATTCAGTTGACCTCAGAACAACAGTTGCTCAAGTAGTTCGGAAAAGCTCTCTTGTCCAGTTTAATGTCTCCGATGAAATAGAAATTTTGTTGTTACTTATATACCCTGACTTAACTAAAGCAGATGGCGTCGTACATACATACTGGTAAGAGATTTTATCATTTTTGTCTTAGAATTTATGAAAATTAAACAAAGATTTCTTACACTTTCCCACGTACAAACTCTTTCTGGTGCCTCTGTAGCAGACGGATTGTGGCAAAAGGATGTGCAATTTCTCTCTTTGTCACCATGTTTTCAACTCTTTTCAATATTTTAAATAATTATGTCTCCCTTATATAGATGTTCCATAATTTTTTTGTCTGCTGTAGATTTGTTGTATGTGGGAAATTCTCAAACATTTTTCATCAATTCTTTAAAATCTAACCTTTTCCCACTTGTAGACACGTTCTGGGGCATAATATGCAGCAGATGAGTTGAAAACATTGTGGCATAAGGTGAAATTGCTCATGAAGAGCAATTTCTCCTTTTGCCACAATGTTTTTAACTGTTTTCAATAATATAATTTTCCCTTTTAGAGATTTTCCATAATTTTTACGAGATGTTTTCCGAATTGTCTCCTGTAAATTTGTTGTATGTAGGATAGGGTTTAACCTTTTTTCATCAATTCTTTGGAATTTCTTTTATTCTTTAGGTGTTTTAGTTCAGAAAAGTCTAAAATGAGTATTTGAGGAAAATGATAAAACAATAGATACAGACATTATTACCTTGCTATTTCATTCCTCAGGTCTGATCTGAGTCTTTGTATTCAGACAATGGTGCAGCATTGTCATATCATTTTACTTCCTTGACAAAGTGTGAGGTGAGCTATTGTCATTACTCCGGATTCTTCATCGTCTGTTCACATTTTCCCTCAAATAACAACTCCTCCTAAACCTGTGCACTAATTTCATGATAAATTCACAGGGATGTTTCTTAGGTTGTCCGCTTTCAAAAGTGTTCAAAGAATAAATTCGATGGAAAGCTTTGGTTGCCACCATGGCAATGGAAATCAAAGTACAGAAAGTACTGGTAACGAATTATTTTGAACATGTATTGTAAAATCAAATTTATGAATGCAATTGATCATGCTATTGCACAATTTAGTCTATTTTATTATTATTAATATTTTTGTCCAGAGATTTTTTTTATCAGTTGACAGTTTTAGTAAATGTAGCATTTCAACGGCGATGCGAGCGTTTAACATGCACACTAACTCTTTCACTGAGCTCTGCGTAAAGTCTGTCAAAACACCCATGGCATATTTGTGAGATTTACATTGTTAGTTTGATTTGTTTTCGTCACCAGGGGCGGATCCAGGATTTCGGCTTATATTATAACTATGTTTCATGTGAGTGAATTAATTATTATAAATCTATAATGTTTAAAAAATCGCATAAAATAAGAATTAAAAAAAAAAAAAAAGAACAGTTCCAATTGGGATCCGAACTCGCGTCCATAAATAGTCCATGCTTAGAAGTTCTACACGCTCTGCATTACACCACGGTACTTTGATACAACATATGATCGTTACTTTCGTATATATATTAAGCTAACTGAATGCGCGCGTATGTAAACCATGATCTATAATTAGCTCTGCGTAGTGGCATATTTGTGAGATTAACATTGTTCTATACAGCGTGGGGTCAACTTCTAGTGAATGGGCATACGACTAAAATTCATACTCGTGCCTTATACGTACCTGCCGACAAATGAAATATATATGCGCGTACTGTTAATTTGATATTTTCTAGAAAATTGATTATCTATGATGATTCGATAGTATAATTATGACTTCACTGTATTGAAATAACACGTAGAAGTCATTTTAATATCGAAAAAATACTAGGACTATTTAGGTGCAGCGAATGTGTATTCTAAGCGGAAGTGTAGTTTAACCGTGACTTCCGGAAAAAAAAACGATCGCGTTAACTGTATTATTTTTTGAGAAAAAATAATTCGTTAAAAACCACTTATTGTCCAAATGTTGTGGCCAGTCATTTAAAAAATTTTTTTTTACAAAGATGTTCCTTGAGTGTCTATCAAGATTTTTGAAATAATTGAGATCCATTGAAATTTATGTTCGCCAAAAGTTTCAAAATTTATCAAATCGCATTTGTTAAGGCTATGTATGATATTTGGTATTTTAGCATAACAAAGTGTGACTCTATCACTGTTGTTGACATTTTGTCCCTCTAATTCAAAATGACCCCACTTAAGGGGCACATGTTTTACATGGGTCATTATCAAAAAACATGCACTTCTCCGTTATTTTGGTATAAAATCTCTTTGCCAATAAAATTCATTGCAAACAAGATGTTTTTGCATAATATACAATGTATTTTCTGCAACCTTATAGATAACTGTGCATATCTAATTGACATAACTGATTTATACCTCCATAAAGGACAAGTTTTTCACATTTTTCACTGTTATTTTTCTTAAATTTAATTTTCCTTTTTTGGTATTCCCTTAAAAATGGTGATATTGATATTTTGACTCAATCCAAGTTTTCTTTGCCCTATTAATTATTAAATTTTCAAAAAAAAATCCTCAAAATCTGTGGCGATTTATCCTAAATTTGGATTCAAGACCTGTCCCGAGTTTTCATGTCTGTGGTGTAACCATATATGACTATGATGAATAAGAGTTGTCTTTCTTGCCCTATTTTAATGATAATAGTTTCTCCCAGGACTCCATATCCTGTTCATGCCATGAGCAGACGAAATTAGAAAAACATGCCAAGAATTGGCAAAAAAAAAAAAAGTAAGAGGGATTAGAGTAGTATAAAAAATAATTGTCTGTGGTGTTCATGTGACTAGTTCTTAATACTAGAAGCTGGCAAGAGTCTTGTTAATTCATAATATTTCAACTCTTGTGTTTAACAGGAAGTATATTTAAAAATTAGACGGGGATCCTTTATTATTTTTTAATCGAACATTTATGCACTGGTTTGTCTGTGGTGTTACTTTCTGTGGTGTTACCTTCAGAAAAGTAACACCACAGAAAAATATGCCCTTTGTTTCTGATATTTTCTTTATTCTTAACATTTGTTGTCTAGAAGACATTATTGACATATATCACACATTGGAATGTCAGTATAGTTCACATAAATAAAGAAAAAATAATGTCACACTATTTATGCAGGCTATATTTGTTTCAAAAAGCAACACCACAGACATTTTACCATAACACCAAAGACAAATACACTTTTTTTGTAAAAATAAATGAAAATTGCTTGAATTAAATCCTGAATATTGCTGATTTCCAGCTATGTTTAATATTAATTGTTCACCAAACATAAACAAAAACCAGTCGACTCCTTTCTTCTGTCCTTTTCATTTATATAGTAACACCACAGACAAAAAAGGTAACACCACAGACAATTTAAAAGGCAAACGTTAAATCCTTCTTTTTTGCGTTCATAGTTTTGTTATTGTCAGGAGACAATTTGATGGTTGGTCTTTTTCTTTGGTTCTATGTTTAATCTTGAAAAAGTAAAATATTAAACATACTGGTGTGACCCGTGTCCATGGTGTTACATTTCTGTCCTTGGTGTTACAATTTGTCTGTGGTGTTACAGCATATAAATTGGTGCACAAAATTTACTAACAATTATTAATTTGACTACAAGTAGGACATGATCATAGAGATTTATCTCTTTTTTTCAAAGGCTATCTTTACCTCTTTCCTTCATTTATTTTAACTACTCTGTCAATGTTGTAAGATATCACAAACTGACCCATATTAATTTCGACCCCTTAGCTACCTTAAAACCTCTAATCTGATTAACCAATGAAGTTAATTGTTTGTCTAGTTATGATTATCTTATTCATATAATGATATCCAGTGACTTGGAAGTATTAAAAATATGTTTGTATTTGATCAGTGTGTGGTTATATGATAGTAACACCACAGACAACAAAGTGTGTGCGAAAATTCTAAAAAAGTGTCAAACTCTCAAACAGGACAATTTTTTGATTGCATATTCATATATAGCAAAGTTATAATGTTAATGAAAGTTCTCCGGCAGAAACAAATGATATTCATCAATCTTTATTTTACAGAAAATCTTAAACCAGAATGTATATAAATTTTGATAATGACCCACATAGGAAATACAAAGAACATGTATATAGTTAGTGTACAAACCTGAGTCACACTGTATATCAAACACCATAATTTTACTGCATCAGGCATAATACTTTGACATAGAAGTATGTGACTCTAATTAAATTTATTTTAAAATCAGATGAGCGATATAGGTCCTCTTGATCTTTTTTAGTTTATCTGAGCATTTTGTGCTCAATGAGAGTTATTGTAATCGCCCTTTGTCCGTCAACATCTTCTCCTCTGTAACCAGTGGGTTAATCGGAATGACACTTCACAGAAAGCCTCCTCTCAATGTCCCCATCATGCAGATCTCTGGTTTCCATGGCAACTTAAAAAAACAAAAACATTTTCCTTCTAGATGGCTGTAAAGTCCTGGTTGAGAATGCCGCATCAACACACTTCTTGGACATCTGCAATTGTTCAGCATACTTCTTTGTAGAAGGGTTCGGAGCAGCAAAAGAGAGGCGCATATGTCCTCAAAATCAGCTGTGGAATTACAGACTTGGAGGATGTGAAGATGAAGAAAAAATTCTGTCCGAAAGATTGTGTAATAGAAAGCTTCCTTGGGAACGATGCTCTCCAGACACAATTGGTCAGTTAGAAAATGTCATTTTGTTTTTGTGGTGCCTATATTGGAAAGGAGACACATAAGGATCACTTCTAAATAACCTGTCTGTCCTAAGGCGTCCGAGTTTTCTTTTGAGAACAATTTTAAAAAAAACACAATACAGTTAAGAACATCATGAAATTGACAATCTGAGCGGAACGTGATTGGATCGTGAGCGTGATTGGAACGAAGTTGGAACGCTTTATGAGCGGAACGGAATTTTGCGCTCTGAACGAAACAATCATAATGATTGCAAAAATCCAATCATTCGCTCCTTGAACGGTTGCAACAACTATCCGATAATTATTTTACGAAACTATTTTATTAATAGTCATATTTGTATATACTAAACTTTTGTTTTATAAGACACTTAAGTATCCGATTGAATTAGAATGTAACAAATATTATTAATGAGATCATTTTTGTAGTACGATTTGCTACTAACGATTGTAATGAAAAAACTCTTGATCGTTTGTTGATATTTAGGGTTAAGTAAAAAAAAATATAAACGAAACAAAATTAATTTAAACCAATCAAATCGTCGAACGGATTTTGATTGAAAAAAAGAATGAGTGAACGCTTTGAGAGCGGATTGGAACGTGAGCGGAGCGGAACGGAACGGAATGGAGCGGAGCATGAACGGTAAATTTGTCAATTTCAAGATGTTCTTAACTGTACCTGGTTAAACTACTACAAATAGTCTTTATATTGTCCATATGCTATAATAATAACAAGCGCAATGTTATAGTATGAGAAAACTCGGGAAAACCAAACACGACTGTGTTCCTGTAAATAGACTATTGTAATATATATAAAAAGATTATTATTATACTATATGAACCGTATAGAAAGGCTATTTATAGTAACACGAGAGGGATTCCCCAAATTAACATTAAGATCATTTTTATTATTTTTTAATATGGACAACATAGAGTAACTTTTTGAGTATCTTAACGAGGTGTGTTAATGAAAACTTGTGAAGATCTTTTGCAGAAATGTTCTGTTGGTGCCCCTCAGTATTAGAGTATGGTTGGTCTAACATGGCCGCCAGGGGGCAGGGTTGTTAGCGTTATATGGCTGTAGTTATTTTACGTTTGCCTATATGCAGTGTAGCTATACAGACCCGATTAGGTCTCTTGTTCAATGAATTTTGTTTATCAACATTCTATAATTGCTTGGAACAATGCAGATGAATTCTACAAATCTAACTATTGAAACGCAAAATCATATCATTACATCTCCTATCAAAAGAATGCGATATTTGAACATCAATCAATGATGTCTTGTATTATTCAGGTTTTACGCGGTTTTAAACATCCTTTTCAGTTATCGCTATTTCACTTTTGAATGCTCCCTTGGTTAACAAAGCAGTACTATAGGCTATGAAAGGTGCCTTGCCAAAGGGCACTCCACCATTACTACCACAACTAGGGGATCAAACTCAGGATGCCCGTTTCCAAATGACTGAAGCTAACTGACTTCAATGAGAAAATGTCTTTGATTGTATTTATTTTGGCTTTATGCAGTTTTCAACATTATTTCATTATGACAGTTTACTTATTCGTGATCCCTAGTTATACAAACTAGTACTAGGCTAGGGAATGTATAAATGACTTTGAACCCATTTCGTTGCTTTTTGTATATTGAGTTAAGGTGTTCTAGTCAGTATAACTAGTCATGGTATTCAATAAAATGACATTTAAACACAATTCAGATTCTTGTCTCCATACCATTTTCCTATTGAACAAGCTGCGGTAGGCATATGAACAGAAGTGAATCAAACATGATTAAAGTCTTGTACTGTTAGCTTTCCCATGTTGGTGCTCACGGCATCTCTCATTTCAATTGTAGCATCTAAGAAACTTCAAATCAAGAACAAGTGTATTGCAGAACGCAGGTACGCAGAAGCAGTGGGAGCAAAGTATGACGACAAGCTAGCTTTCCAATCAGCCCGGGCTTTGCCCAATGATGTAGTCTTGAGTAACCTTCAGTTGGCGGCTGCTGCGTTTGTTGCTGGATGTGTTATAACCCTGATTCTTCTAGCTATAATTTTAACCATGTGTAAAGTGCCATGGTTTAGGTAGGTGAATAACTTAAAATGATACACTGATTTTCGACATAGTATGAGTCAGTGCAAGAGAAAAGGTACAAGCTGTCACTTCTGAACATTGTAGGTTCCGATCATGTTGTCCCCAGCGCAGTCTTATCATATTCTTCTAACAAGCTTTTGTGAGTAATATGTGAAGATATTGATCAGACTGAGAATGTACAGGCTGATCTGGATCTATACTATTCAAAAAAGCCAACTTGTTTCTTTTCCCATGCACATTCTCGTATTAGTATATACTTGTATTTGTAGTAAGTTTAACTGAAAAAGGGACACTGATATGTATATTGAAACAATATGTTTAAACAACTTTGCAATTGACATTTATCTAGGCAGCATACCTAACCCTTTCCCTCATATATACTTTTTCTGACGTCTTTTGAAAACATTGTGACAAAATAAGAAATTGCTTAAAACAAGCAATTTCTCCCTTTTTTTCAACCATGTTTTCAACTTTATTCAGTAAGTATATATATTTTTATTTATAGATTTTCCCCATGTTTTTGACTTTATGTTTTAAAAGACGTCTGCTGCAGATTAGTTGTATGAGGGAAAGGGAAAAATGGTTAATTCATTCTTTTGTCAATGAAAATTCCAAAATGTATTTCCAATACCCCAGATGATCAAATGTTTTAATTACAGATGACTGAATAATGACATGAGGCAAACAAATAAAATTGAGAGTATTCCATAAGTAAAACCAATGATGTGACTTTCAATTTGTATAACCATTTCCCACATACAACAAATCTGCTGCAGAAACTTTAAAATCATACCCGAAAAAAACTGGAAAAAGTACAATAATTGAATGGAGTTGAACACACGGTGACACAAGGAGAAATTGCTTTGTTTGAGGCATCAGAAGGTGTCTATATGTCTATATATGTACAAGTTCATAGAACTCTTAAACACAGAAAGAAAAAAATACTTATGTAATCTGGCGTCATTTTGCCTCGAGGCTTTTGAGATGAGAAAACTCTATTTGAAAATAAAAAGCATCTTTATTAGACGGGCGTTAACAGTCCCACTTTCTTTCTTGATATAATAAATTTCATATTGAAATTAATATATATATATATATATATATGTAAGTATGTGTATGGGTATATGTATATATATATATACAATTGCTTGTGTATATATGTGTATTTATACATATGCATATAAACTTGATTTTAAAGTTATTTAAACTTATTTAATTTAAACTTATTTAAGTACTATTTCTCAACTATTTCATTGTCTTAACCATTTCTGTATGTATATTTGTGAATATCAACCATAAGCTGTATATGCTTAAGTTGAAAATAAAATTTCTGTTCTGTTCTGTTCTGTTCTATATGAGGGAAAGGGACAATGAAGATGTAAGGATTTCACAATTCTATTTGCAGTATCCCTCAAAATGGTTCCAAGTCTGCAAAGAAAATTACAAAGAAAAAGAAGAAAACAGTAGTCACAGAAGGAGACCATGTATCCATTTCATATGAAGATATCGACGAAGGAGTAAGATTTTTTAAACCCTTACTTATATACGATAAATTTGCAACAGACGATTTTGAAATAATCTAGAATTACAGATATGGAATAGTCTATGACTTACGGTATGGTTATTGAATCAAGATTAAAACACTCAGGCAAAATGGAGACATTGCTTATGCATGAGCAATTTCTGGCTTTGCCACAATGTTTACAAATATGATCTGTTGCACATTTAACCCTTTCCCTCATATAGATGCTTTCTGACGCCTCTGCAGCAGACGGCTTTTTGAAAACATAGTGACAAAAGAAGAAATTGCTCAGAACGAGCAATTTCTCCTTTTGCAACAATGTTTTCCACTTTTTGTCATAGGTTATCCATTCAATTATAGAGATTTTCCATTGTTTGACAAAATATGTTCAAAGTCGTCTGCTGTAGAATTGTCGTATGAGGGACAGGGTTAATTATTTCCCTTTTGTGGACACATTTTGTTGCATCTAGAGCAGGCTACTTTTGAAAAATTGTGACAAGAGGGCCAAGATGTTCTTAACCCTTTCCCTCATACGACAATTCTGCAGCATAACAATTTGTATAACAAATCTTTAGTAGACGACTTTGAAAACATATAGGCATAATTATGGAACAACTATTGAATATATTTGAAATCATTGTGGCAAATGGAGAAATTGCACATTAAGAGCAATTTCTCCTTTTGCCACTTTGATTTCAAAATTCGTCTGCTGCAGAGACGTCAGAAAGCGTCTATATGTGGGAAAGGGTTAAATGAAATGGCTTATTAGTAAGGGACATTTGTAAAAAGGCATTAAATCTTTGAACAATTTGAAAGAACAGTGACTGTGTAGTTGAAGAGTGTTGGCCTCTCGTACCAAAGGTGAGCGGGTTCTGACTTTGGAATCTTTCCATAGGAGTACTGGTAAAGTCTCAAGGACATCGAATGTGATTAATATAAACTGAACGCTTGTTTTGTAGAATATGTAAAATTTATCAATTTTAACTAAAGAGGACAATCAAAGAAACGTTCCTGTAAACCTGATGTGCACGGTCAATTTAGAAAGTATTGTATTATTAATGGAAAATTATGCTTTTGTCATCAGCATTTATTTCCCCATTATTGTATATTACATGTATGGATTATTTTTGTGTTGGCTGCGCTGCCTATATGGCAGGGAGAGACTTAGGGATCAATTTTGTCACCAATTTTGTTATCTGTCTGTGCGTCCCGTCCCGCTTTGCATTAATTGGTCATAACTTTCTTTTTGAATGGCAGATTCACTTCAAAGTTGCAATAATTAACACTTATATCTTGTGATCAGTAGAATGGAACAATACGGGACACATATAACTCTAGCCTGCTTATTTTGGGATTTACCTTTTTTTTTCATTTCTTTTGTTCGGCCATTTTCTCAATATATTTCTGATGTAAGAAATTTAAACTTGGTATGTAGGTGGCTTGTGACCTTGTGCACAAGAACCATAACTATAACATGCTTATTTTTAGAGTATTCTCCCTTTAAAAAAAAGGTGTGTCACATATTAGCAAATGTTTTAACTTCAAACGTGTCATGTATATAGCTTACAAGTGATCTGTAGTGCACAAGAACTATAATTCTAGCATGCATATATTTGGATTAATCCCTGTGTGCAGTGGTTTTTTTTGGTCTGGCCTTTTCTCCCCTATCATCCGTCTTTCACAGGCGACACATGTGTTCCTCGGGATGTTCTCATTTAATTTGGAAGAAACTAGACTAGTTCCTTGATTTAGTCGACCGGAGCCGGAGATGCAGATTTGAAAACATGGTTGAGAAGAGAAAAGCTCTTTTAAGGAGCCTTTATTTTAAAATCGTTTTACCATGTATTTATCATCTTAAAGGGAGTCAATGTGCACCAGGGCACAAAACTATAAATTTCTGAAAGCGCTCTCTGGACTTCAGATTGGTCAATTTGGAGTACGAATTTGCTTCTGACCAATCAGACACTTGAGCACAAATCCTGAGCATAGATTTAACTTTTATAGTTTTTGAGCTTGATTTAAGTCATGGTTCATGATTTTCTTTTCCTAACAGGATACCAAGAAAGGATACAAACCCATGTTTGGTGGATCCCATCTTCAGCTTCAAGGAAACACGCACAGAGACTCAGATGAATATACACACACAGTCAGTACCTTGGTGACAGTCTCGTCGAGTTCCGACAGCCATCGGTTACATGGCCCACCGAGTAAACCCCCACCAGCACCACCAAGGGTTAACAATACCAACACTAGCTTGCAAACTGTCCCTAAAAGACCTTTACCTTCTGTTTCAAACACAGGAAGCAGCTCCCGAAAGGAAATGAAAGGGTCAATGGCAAAAGGACCAATGAAGGTTCCACCAAAGCCCAGGTCTTAACAGAAAACTGTTGAATTATCTACATCCTAAATAATGCTTTACCAAAAGTGAACTTTTGTTTCCTCCAAATTGTTAATCTGAAGTGACTTTCAAAAATCATTTATAATGGAAAGAATGAAAGATTTGGCAAATGACTTATTTAAACCATTAGTCTGATATGCTGTTTTCGATTTTGTTTGAAAATATTGAGATAATTCCTTTTCTTCACAGATTGATATATATGTTTTCTGCTGCAGAGCAAGACCTATTATTTTACTTTTTTGCCAGATTATGTTATGGCTTAGAATGTTATTTATATCTGTCCATATCTTTCTGTCGGTGCTAATATTTACCTGTTATAATATCTTAAGAGCTGAGTCTGCTTTAAAGACTTCTTCAGGAAAATAACCGTTATATTGAAAGCGCAAATTTGATACCTTAAAACATTGTGCAAAAAATAGAAATTGCTCAATAAGAGCAGAGGAATTTCACCCTTTTCTACTGCTCAAGGCATCAAAAGATCATAAATCGTGTGTATCAGGTGAAGAATTTTTGAAAAAAAGCAAGGCATTTTGTTTAGTGTAACTTGTCTTTAAATAAATAGAAATTGTTTTTCTTTTCTCAGTAAAATTCTCAAAATTAGTCTGAATGTCAAGAAGATCAAGACCTTAGCAAATATTTTAACCCTTTTCCACATGCAACAAATCTACAGCAGACGACTTTGAAAACATTGCTGAAGAAATCATGAAATAATCCATATGAATGAGTTTAATTATTAAAGATTTGAAAAAAAATGTCCAAAGGAGAAATTGCTCATCAAGCTGTCTGCTGTAGATGCATCTATATGATGTATGTGAAGTTAATCGTAAAAAACGGAATTCCGGCTGTATTTACTTGCCGGAACTCCGGCTGTATTAACAATCTGGAACAGCCTGAGTTCCGGCTATTCTGGCTGTATCAACCGGCAGGAACAGCTCTATTACTACGACTGTACTAATCAGCCGAAAAACTTATTCCGGCATAAACGACATGCATTATGTAGAAAAACATTGTCTGTACATTTTAATATTGGATTTTGATGCTAAAACGTCAACAAGTGAATATCGTAGGCCTTGCACGAATGCAGAATCAAACCTGGTGGGAGCCATTCTGTCGGCGCTACACACGTTAAACTCTTTTTTAACTCAAACAGGACAGATGCAAATTCGGGAAATCGAACCAGTATCAACCAGCCTGAACAGCCGAAGCTCCGCTTACTCAAACTGTATTTAAAACTATTTATCATCCTTCATATTGTCATGAAATGTTATTCTTGGCTTTATTTGTCACCTAGCGCGTCTCGAAGTCAGATCGGGACATCGGTTGCATCAGGCTAAACTCTCTAGCTCGAACGTGTGCAAAGTCATGACTTTGTTGGGAAAATCTCAACTCCGACCGTCAGCGCAAAACATGTCAGGATGTCGGTTAACTCGTCAACTGAAACATGTCGGGGTGCAAATCCTGGAAATCACAATGAGTATCAATCCGCCGGAATAGCCCGAGTTTCAACATATCCGGCTGTATTAATTCTGGCCAGTAGTTCATAGGCTTGTGTAGCAACAATGTGTCCCATATGTAATTTTTAGTATACTCTTTGAAACTTTCAGGGATCATTTTTAGAGTATCGGGGAACATGAAAACCAATGTTGGCAATTTTTCATAATTCCCCAACAGCGGCCATCTTGGATTTCAAAATGGCAGCTGTTGAAACCTACTATCCACCATATCTCGGCCTATAAACAACATAAATTCATGATGTTGGTATCTACACCTACATTTTTAGGGTCAAGGATGTTTACAGATAGTGTCAGCTGACAGCTTTGGCGGCCATCTTGGGATCCAAGATGGCCGCCATGCAGAAATCTGGATTTCTTTATATCTCACGTCCTATATGTCATAGAGACATGATTTTTGTGTCAATACCCACATTTAAGGGATCAAGGAACACATTTCTGTAATTACAGATAATCTCAGATGACAGCCTTGGCAGCCATATTGGCAAGATGTCTGCCATGCAGAAGTAATAGTCCAAATATAATAACTTTGTCCAAATTACATGTATTATATGCAACATTTAGAAGAGTCTGGCTGAAGTAGGTAACTGTCAATCTCCATCATTTGTTGGAGATTTTATAATGGTTAATCACACAATAGACACCACAAGACGTGAATTTTCTTGGCAAGCAGTATGTGCGTCAGCAGACAATGTGGACACCAGTGATGGAAATAACAGTTTCCATGTAATGGCATCAAGTGTTTTCCAACCAGTTGGTGTTGACGAGTCATTAGTAGAGCCACTTGACCTCTACGAAGTATCACCTGGCGCACTTGTAGACATCCCATCTACATGCATCAAGATTAGCAAATGCAACATAGAAGGCACTCCAAACGAGCCAGTAGTTCGTGCTACCGATCTTACGAAGTCGGAGGTCATAAAGAAATATTTGAGAATGTACTCAAGATTGATATGACATGCATGGTGGCAAGGTACTTCAATCGACCGTCGAAGCATGCATATTATAGAGTACCGATACCTACAGACATTACGGAACAAACTGATGTCTCCAACGAGATAACAATTCCGATGGAGACTATTGTCACAACGACAATAGCTGTAAATAATGAATTAGAAAACGGTGAAAATCAGCAAATACCGGTGTGGTCGGCATACAATTCACTTCTGAACAGTTTGCCATCTGACCAGCAGTCACCTGTGACTGTTGACAAAGTATATTCACTTCCAATCAGCAATGCTCCACCACAGGAGTAGCCTACATTAATAACAACGCTGGATCAATTATGTTCGTTGAATGATCTGGTATCAGGCGGCAACAGGAGACTAATTGTTACATTTGATATGGACCTGTACAAGAGTGTCTTAAAGTTAAGTACCTGGATCCTCAGTACAAGAACAGATGGATTGTGTGTCCAGGAGCTTTCAATACATCAGTGTGTGCTCTCAGGTGCTTAGGCAAGACAATAGAGTGCAGTGGCCTAGATGAGGCATGGCTCGAAGCAGTCATGTATACTGTAACCGTTCACCAAATTATTAATGGCAACCATTACAGTAGAGCGATTGAGGCACATGAGATAACACTACAAGTGTTATTTGACCTTTGGCTTGAGGCTTTCTTTTCCGAAAGACCCGACACACGCACATCTCTAGAAGCTAGTTGTGAAATCCTGTCACTTGCATGTGAATCGAAACAGGGTGTCAAAGACGCACACAAAACATTACCTACTGTTATCGAGTCCCTCGATCTCAAGCAGCAGCTAGCTGACTTTGGTGCCAGACATAGTGAAAATACAATGTTTCAATGGGCACGCAATTACATGCACAAAGTAATGACTCTGTTGTAGTTTCAACGTGTCACACGACAGGGTGACTGGCTTCTACATCTGTCCTCTCTTGAGAAACGTTGTGCTTATTACATATTTGTGTATAATCGGCATGATTATGCCCAGCACATTCCGGAATATGTTGCATGGATGTATGAGTTGCAGACATCTGACCCAGAAGGAGGATTTACAGTCAACACATCGAACCAGATACCTTTCACTAGTCTCGGATTAGATCATGCTCAGGAGCAACAAAACAAAAATCTGAAAGGCCAAGGTGCTATCAACGGTATCACACAATCGCCAGCTACACTTCTAAAGTTTTGTATGTGTGCTCCAGAACTTGCACGAATTGCTACTGAAGCAGAGACGATGGTTGGTATTGCAAACCAGGCTACATCAGTACATCACTGCCTCAATCAGCCAAGAGTACTTAGACAAGAGCGGGCCATTAAAAAGCTACATGATGTATTGGCTCCATGTAACATCTTTACATCAAATGAACAAGACATGTACAAGCTCATGACAAAGGAGATTATCCCAAAATCTGCCAAGGAAAGCATATTAGCCTTTGAAAAACAAGGATCATCGGCTATGAAGTCATTTGTTGAGGAACAGATATGTGGAGATTCCAACCTATGGGATAACAATACATGTAAGAACATTTTCTGGAATGCCACCACGAAGGTATTGAAGCTGCAAGCCAAATCTGAAGTACTGACGATTCGTGCATCTGCAGGTATAATGTCAAGATTGCTCATCATTGCACGTTCATCTCGTCAGATCGATCTTGAAGATGTCATTGGCAACTACGAGTTTTCCGTATCCAACCGTGTTATCGTGAAGTTAGATGGTTCAGTTCATCCAACTGTAGACAAAAGTAAAGTGATTGCTATAATTGAAAAGCTTCCAACACATGTTCCTGATGCAGCTCCAATACCTAATCATTACACAAACACGTGCCTCATAATTGACGCTATGGTGGTTGTACAGGAGCTCATGTCAGTAAAACCACTTGTGAACTGTAAGTTACTTAGTGATGCATTTGTGTCGATCATAGACAGCAAGGCCCGGAGGTATGATATCACCAGAGTTATATGTGACAACTACTCAGTCGACGGTTCACTAAAGGAAGCAACCCGTGAACGGCGCAGAGGGACTAAGTCACCCGCCAGAGGACTCGACTAAAATCAGAAACAACAAATCATTTCTTGGTAGCATCGTAACAAAGGACTCGCTACCACTATACCTGGCACAGAAGCTAATAGACAATGCACACGTACATGTCATTACAGCAAGTCACAAAAGTATCATGTCAAACAGAGCTGGTGATGCAAATATATGTGTAAGTTCCCAGGAGGAAGCTGATACGTTGATGATCCTACATGCATCACATGCAGCAAAGGATGGATTTACTGTTCACATCATGAGTCCTGACACGGACGTATTGCTCCTTGCCTTCCGACGTGTTCCTCTGCTCGGAGACAATAGTGCAATGATCATGGGTGTAGGTGAACGACGCCGAGTTATAATGTTGAAACCAGTTGACGATGCTCTAGGATCAAACAAGGCAAGTGCCTTGCCAAAGTGGCAAGCTTTAACTGGTTCTGATACAACTGGGAACATCAACGGTAAATCCAAGAAGGCATGTTTCGAAGCCTTCTTGAAAGCTAGTTCTAGCATCATCACTGCTATATCTGCTCTTGGTATCGGAAAAGAGCCATCCGAGGAGACTATGCATGGCTGTGTGTCCTTCCTGTGCAGTCTCTTCTGTAAAAAAGGGATCACCATCACACGGCCACACACTCTCAGGTGAACCTTATTCAAATAACAAGGAACTGATAAAGGAGTTGATATGTTGCCTCCAACATTTGGTGCGTGGCTAGAACATATCAAACGCGCACACTGCCAAGCTGCTATTTGGGAACAGGTCTTGTACTTAGCCATGTTGTGCCAGACCCTACCAAGCTTGGTTGGACAAAACAGGATGACCGGTTGGTACCAGAGTTATCGCTCCGGCTGCAGTTGTGGAATTGGTAAGGGGTTCATGTGGTGCCAGTAATCCGAATACGATGAATAAATGTGCTTCAGTGAGATGTTCATGTCGAATCAGTGCTCTAGCTTGTACATAACTTTGCCGATGTGAAGCAGAGGCAGACATGTGCCAAAACATGAAAAATAATACCGTGGATCCTGATGACATTGAATAGGCTTTTATTGTATTACTAGTGTGCGTGTAAAGGTGTTACCATTAAGATAACCATTAGTGCTTGATCATGTTGTTCTAAAAAATTCATGTCTTGTGGTGTCTATTGTGTGATTAACCATTATAAAATCTCCAGCAAATGATGGAGATTGACAGTTACCTACTTCAGCCAGACTCATGATTCTAGAAATTCCAGATGAAACGGTCTGAAAAATGTATCTTCTAAATGTTGCATATAATACATGTAATTTGGACAAAGTTATTATATTTGGACTATTAATTCTGCATGGCAGCCATCTTGGATACCACTATAGCTGCCAAGGCTGTCATCTGAGATTATCTGTAATTACGGAAATGTGTTCCTTGACCCTTAAATGTGGGTATTGACACCAAAATCATGTCTCTATGACATATAGAACGTGAGATATAAAGAAATCCAGAGTTCTGCATGGCGGCCATCTTGGATCCCAACATGGCCGCTAAGGCTGTCAGCTGATACTATCTGTAAATACGGCAATAGGTTCATTGACCCTGAAAATGTAGGTGTAGACACCAAAATCATGAATTTACGTTGTTTATAGGCCGAGATATGGTGGATAGTAGGTTTCAACAGCGGCCATTTTGAAATCCAAGATGGCCGCTGTTGGGGGGATTATGAAAAATTGCCAACATTGGTTTTCATGTTCCCCAAAGAGTATACCAAAAATTACATATGGGTCCCATAACCTAACTGACTACAGCCTGAACTTTCTAAAGAGTTAAACATGTGAAGCACCGAAATAATTGCTCTCACCAGGTTCGATTCTGCATTCCTGCAAGGCCTACGAGATTCACAAGTCGCCATTTTAGCATC
Organism: Serripes groenlandicus; assembly: GCA_031761405.1. NCBI lineage: Eukaryota > Metazoa > Mollusca > Bivalvia > Cardiida > Cardiidae > Serripes > Serripes groenlandicus. Next base: position 49,470,006 of record JASEVX010000007.1, on the reverse strand, counting down.
AAAATCCCCCCCAAATTAAAATGTACCGACAATGTTTTTCCATATAATGCATGTTGATTAAGCTTCAAGATGACAAGGATAGCCGAAATGATGTTTTTTGACAGGTTAGTACAGTCGTAGTAATAGGAAATACAGATATTCCGGCCTGTTGATACAGCTTGAGTAGTTACTCCGGCATTTTTTAAAAGTGGTCCAAAAGGATCAGCAACGCTCCAATGCCAATAACCTTTAATATCCTGCAATAATTTGATTCAAAGTTGGTATCTCTACTTTTTTCTAATTTTCACAAATGACAGTACCGCTAACCGTTTCTTTTTTAGCTCACCTATGCACGAAGTGTTAACACTCAAGAGGCCGCAATTTTTGAATGATATCTAGGCCAAGTTCGAAAATTGTCATGCCAGGTCAAAAACTAGGTCACTAGGCCAAATTGAAGGAAATTCTTGTTAACACTTTGGATGCAACCTTTTTTGCTTAAGCAGCTTGACATTTGGTCAGAATGTTTGTCTAAATGATATCTAGGCCTAGTTCGAATATGGCTAGTCATGCCGGGTTAAAAACTAGGTCACTAGGCTAAATTGAAGGGTAATCTTGTTAACACTCTGGATACTGCATTTTTAACTTGAGCATGATGAAACTTTATCAGAATGATATGTAAGTCAAGTTCGATCATGGGTCATGTTGGGTCAAAAAATAGGTCACTATGTCAAATTGAAGGAACATCTTGTTAACTATGTAGAAGACGCATTTTTTGCAACAGCAGCTTGAAATTTAATGACAATGTTTATCAAAAACTAGGTCACTAGGCCAAATTGAAGGAAAATGTTGTTAACACTTTTAATAAAGGAACATATTGTTCAAACTCCGGAGGCCGCATTTTTAATTTAAACAAGTTGAAATTTTGTCAGAATGTTGTCTCAATGATATCTATTCCATGTTGGAATATGGGTCATATCAGGTAAATAAATATAGATCTGATGACACTAGGCCAAATGAAGGAAAATCCTGTTAACACTGTGAAGGTTGCATTCAGAATAATTGTCTTGATGTGTTTTGCATTGCAGTACATTGTATAATTAAGGTGAGCGATCCAGGGCCATCATGGACCTCTTGTTTAAGATGTATATGCAGATGATACTACTTTTATGAGATTTCCAGCATGGAGTATATAAGTGCAGTTTAATTTGCAGATGATATTGAGTTCTCTTCACCATTGGTGTAGAGATAACGGTATGGTTTTAAACTCGGACAACACAAAGGATTAAAAGCTGGCAGAAAATCCGCAGGTTAGAAAACCCATTTTCATTTTAAAATGCAATTGTAGCACAACGCCTACAAACACTATGATATTAAAGGGGTATATGTAGACTATATTTCGAGATGGACTACTCATTATCAAAATTTGTGTAAAAAGATTGCTTCATATGATATATATATATATTTATATATACGTGTATATGGTATAAAGTAATCTAAGATCGTATTAAACAAAAGAGAACGGGTTGCTTTTTATAATGCTTATATTAAACAAGAGTATTGATTAGATCTGTATTGTTAGGAGTATTCCTGCAAGCTACAACGTAAATGTAATAAAAATTAAACAGTCGAGCTTGCATTTTTTGTTTACAGGAATACAGTGAATTGCAGAAATCAATTGACGAATTAGAGTTTTTGTTTTTTAACCAATTTATTCCTAACGTACAGGGTTTGTAATAACATTGCACCCTCATAATTGCATTAACTATTCCAAATGAGGGATTTGGATAAAGGTAATGCAACCTCAAACTAATGATCAGTAGCTCACCACAGTTAGGTAGTCTTTCTTATTCCGGCATGGAATAGTCTTCTACTCCATCTTATATATAGATGACAGGTCGTCGGAAACGTGCGTAAAGAAATGCACGGAATTGATAACGGTACGAAAGCAATTAAGACAATCCTAGTATTTTCCTGTTTTAAAAGAATTTCCTGATAATTACAATAACATCTATTACATACCTATCGGTACCCTTTCTATAACTGGCAACACGACCAGACAGGACAGTGATTATATTTAAACGTTTACTTTAGGTTGAGAAGTTTTTTATCAGTTTTTACTATACTCAAGTAAGGAAAACAAGGTCTGATCACTGGCGGCAATGTTTTTCAATTAATCGGTATAATTTGAACAATCTTGGTAGGGAGTCAACTCGAGGAACACTATTTTTTAATCTGCCCAGTACTTTCAGACAAGAAGATTTTTGAAGTTCTGTCAAATCTGTGAAATATTTATTATAATTATTATTAAAAAAGTTCATGTCTTCAGCAATTTAACCGTTTTCTCAATGTTTTAAGCGTTTTAAGGTTTGCATTGTTGCTTCAGACATGGAAAGGGTTTAATAGCTTTTTATTGCTTGTAGATTTAAATCCCAAAATGTATTTGTTGTGGTTTTATTGACAAATACGAAACATCCAAAATCCTGACCAAATGAAATCCTGAAATTTGTAGATCTATGTGGAATTTCAAAAATCAACCTTGCATCAACTTTCTCTTGTATTATAATTATATAAAAATATTGGCTAAGTTCATGACGAACTCAAGGAGGGTAGGGTCAGGGGGCACGTGTATCGATGGCGCATGCGCAGACACTTGGTTCTTGTGAACGCACATCTCCACTCTGGAGTCAAAATTCAAAATGGAAGCCTCCATGTTGTATCCACTTATTTCATTATCGACACCAGATTTTCTTGTTGTCTAAATTACGGATCGCAATTATTTGCAAGGCCCAATTAAACAAATCCTGAAATAAAAACATCACTGATTACTGAACTCAGAGGTTCTTATTTGAATTGCCACCCTCCGCCATTTTGGAACTCTTCTAACTCTCGCTTGAAGCAGGGTTGAAAATAGTCGGGGTCAGAAGTTTATATGACGTCACTAGGGTTTAAACTCTTGCCGTTCATGAGGAACCCGTTCTCTATTCTCTAGTCGGAACTCAGGTTCGTCTTTAACTATGCCATTATTATTACATTATATGGACCGTATAGAGGGCTGTTTATAGTATCACGGGAGGGGTTCCCCAAATTACCATTACGATCAATTTTATCATATTTTATTTATTTATTTATTGGGGTTTTACGCCGCTTTCAACATTATTTCAGTTATATCATGGCGACAGTTCGCTTATTCATGATCCCTGGGTAAACAAACCACTACTAGGGTAGAAAATGTGCCTTGCCACTCCATCATGACCGTAGTGCCGCGACTAGGGGTCGAACACGGGACACCCGGTTTCGAAATCCCCGACGCTAACCACTCGACCACAGCGGATTTCCAATTTTTTATCATAGCGTATAGAGAATTTTAAGGTATTGTGTGTATTCCGCATTTTTTTAAAAATAGAATTTCGTTCGTCTAGCTGTGGTTATATATAGCGAAACTTAAACTCTTCCTGTCCAAAAGTTCTGACCCGATTTGAAAATAAAATTAGCACAATTGTATTTTGTGTGACTCTCAGCACAATTCAACCCGTTTAAAAACATGGCATGGCCGGTGGCATATATATACATAACAAAAAAACCTTAAAACATCTTTATGTACAAAAACACGTTTTCCCGGTTTCTTAAATAAGTTTGCACAAATAATACTTTTGCTTCTTTTGTAAAACTTTGGTTGCTGCGGCATCATAAACTTATTACCCGATTTAGAAATATTTTAGAAAATATGTTCCTTTGGTGACCATCTAGTACGAATTTTTAAAATAATTATGAGCCATTGAAAAACATGGCCACCAGGAGGCTTTGTGGTTTTGCTTATATGTACATAAAGTGAAAACTATGAAAATCTTCGTGTCCAAAAGTACTGACCCGATTTGAAATATAATTTGCCAGACATTTGTCTTGGGTGACTATCCAATCCGTAAAAAAAATGGCGGCTAGGGGTACGGCGTGTTTTTCCTTATAGGTATGTATATATACAAAAAAAACTTAAAACAACTTCATGTACAAACACGTGATTGCCCTATTTATAAATAAGTTTTCACAAATGTTTCTTGTGCGACCCTCCACCTAGACTGTTAAATACATTCCGATCCGTTCAAAAGCATGGTCACCAGTGGGCGGGGATCGTTTTCCTTATAATGTATGAAGTAAGAACATTGACAACTATTTATGTCCTATTTAAACAAGGGAATGATATAGGACCATCCGTGTCCGTTTGTTTATATGATATGATTAAATCTATTTGATTTGGTAAAGTGTATACTTGCCGAGCCCCGGTAGATCAGTCGGTAGCGACGCGGGTTGTCAATCCAGGCGTTTTTAGTTCGAACTCCAGCTCGGCCAACATTCTTTTCGACGTTTGACAAAATTCAATGTGATAAGCGTCATTCGTCTTTCACTAATTGGCTTACAGTCTATGTGGAAAAGCAGCCAGTTGCTTGGAAAGAGTGTTGTGTGTAATACTGGTGTGAAATCCATGACACATGAGTAGGTGAACTGGCCGCCGTGATATGACTGAATAATTGTTGAAAGCGGCGTTACGCCTCAAACACTCATTATAGTGTATATTTCTCTAATGGGGTGTATACGTTTATTCTATATTCCCTTGCAAACTCATGCCTCTCGCACACAAACTTTAACACAAAATACATGTTTTTGGCAAAGCGGTTTGACTTGGCGACCGACTGTACCGTTTACACATTATTATAATACAGACACAACTTTATGAAAAAAAAACCTCTAAAAAAACAACAACATCACCATTAAAACATAACATCACTCTTCTGAGCACCACCATCAATCGGAAAGGCAATCGCCTTGACGATAACCATATATCGCCAGCAATTCTAAAGGCAGCCACGCCTGTAACAGGAATATCCAATATTCCAGCAATTATATTTCTTTTTTCTTTTTCTTTATATCTTAGACACATCTTTATTTAAAAAAGAAATCAAACAACAGCAGCAACTTCAACCTTCTGTGCACCACTATCTTCTCTTCTGTTCTTTACACCTAGTAAAAGACGAAACATGTTCATCAAAAAACCAACAACAACACACCACAGAACTACATCCCTTTTAATCAATCGTTATATGAACTATAGATCGGAAAGGCAATCGCCTGGACTATAACCATATATCGCCAGCAATTCTAAATGCAGCCGCGCCTGTAACAGGTTACTCCCAATTCCTGCAGTTCTTTACTTTATCTCTGAAAGAACATGTGCATAACACATAAATGGCGTTCAAATATCATATCAATTGATTGAAGAATTATCATATGAATGAACATAAAAATACAGAGTCAAACCAGAAAATCCAAATATTAATGATCAAACTATGAAATCAAGGGAGGTAACCAGTGTTCGACATTTGCATTTTCATAACGCATTACTGTCCCTTCTATCTAGCATTTGTTCCTCCCTTTTCCACTATAGTCAATATATAAGTCAAACATTCTGAATTTCAAATTGTCAGCACCAAAAATGCCTTCTCCATTTTTACATTTTGTATGTAATTCTTTTAAAGAATTTATTTATTTATTGGGGTTTTACGCCGCTTTCAACATTATTTAAGTTATATCACGGCGACAGTTCACTTATTCATGATCCATGGGTAAACAAACCAGTACTAGGCTAGAAAATGTGCCTTGCCCAAGGGCACTCCACCATGATCTTTTGAAGAAAGCAATGATATAACATCTTGAATAAATGAGTATAATTCTCCACATAAAGAACATAACATTGGCCAAAAGGCAGCCTATTTCCATTCGGGGGCTACTCGCACTCCCCGCGCATAGGAAACCTTCATCTTCCCTAGTACTCTGGGTATTAAAGTGATAGATGGGACGAGACGTCCACATTATTTACTCCAGTCATAATTAAATGCATCCACTCCTAACGTTCCATTACACCAGAATCTATAAAGTAGAACAGTCAATTTAGCTTTGTACTCTGACGCAAAGTAATCAATGTCTAACGAGCCCAATCTCCGATTTCAAATGCTAATGATATCTTGAGATATGCCCCAATCATTCCCCTCTATTATCTTGGATAGATAATGATCTTTTCTTGTTTCATCCCTAGGTTTTCCAAAATGCTAGCTGATCCTTACTTTTCACAGATAATCTAATACAATAACTCCAAGACTTAGCTCGTGCTATATCTATACTTATACTTCTAGTCATGATCTGTGAAACAGGACCTAAAACAATATTCATCGATATAATTTGACCAACAAAACTAGCCACTTTCCTAACAGGTAATCATGGTAGCGACCACAAATACTTTTAAAGGGACTGAATCCCATATGAGAAAAAAGCAAAAAAAATAGAAAATTGTATTAATTGCTATTACCTTGATGTTTTTGCATGTAAGGCATTGAGATGTGCTGACTGATGTACTACAATATATGCACACTATTAATATTGCGGAGATTTTTTCGTTATTTTGCATTGTAAAATCTACTGGGTTAGTAACCCAGTAAATCTAAAAATATCGCTGTCTATCACGTGATCACTAAAACCGAATTGACAATCTCCTTCGCAGAGTTGTCGTTCCTTACACTCACGCATACATGAATGTAATGAGTCGATAGTGTTAGAGAAAGCCGAATTGAATCCACAAATTCAAATGAGCAAGAGAAAATTCCACGGTATTTTTAAACGGGAAAACACGGAGCGGACGTTTTTCTAACTGCTTATTTCCTATGAAATAATGAAAAACAAGACTTGTACGACCTTCTACAACATTCCGTTAGTATAACATATAACCATTTCAGTCCCTTTAAGGTCTACAACGTTTTCTGATGCTCGCCAAATGGCAATAATGCCCGAGCGCGAGGGTAAACAACATCATCAAACAACGTTTTCTGAACTCTATTCATTTTCCAATATATTCCTTCTGAACTCGCTTACAATCGAAATATTCATGTGTAAACCTATTCTTATCATAACAAGAGCTGTCGGAGGACAGCGCGCTCGAGTATATGCCGCTTATTCACATAAAGCACTACTTCATTATATTGCACTTAAGTACTATTAACCCTTTCCCTCATATGGCAATTCTGCAGCAGACGACTTTGAACATATTTTGTCAAAACATAGAAAATCTCCATAATTGAATAGATAACCTATGACAAAAACTAGAAAACATTGTGGCAAAAGTAATTCAAGGGCCATTACTCCATATTTAGGATACAATGGAGTTATCTAACCTAATTGTATGATGGTCCTTAACAAATGTGTGAAGTATGAAGTGATTTGAATTATGAAACTTTAACGTTGAGCTAAACGCAAATGTTAAAACTGACCGAGTCCAAAAATAGCAAAACCTTAAAAAAAAGTAAACCCGTTTGATATGTTGAAGAATTATATTTGATAAATGAATGATCACAATTAGAAAGGAATGTAACCAAAAATTATGAATTTATCTAAAATTCTTAAAATCAAAAAAAAAAATCATGTTATTTATTCCCAAAAAGTCACACTCAGCATCTTTAACATACAATGTGAAGAAAGGTATTATATGTAATTATATTCCAAATATGAAAGCCCTAACACAAGTACTTATTGAGAAAAAATAAAAAATTAAATGAAAATGCCAACTTGCCCTAAAACTTTAACCACCCAAAATCATGTTTTTACCCCAAAAAGAAGGTCACACTCAGCATCTTCAGCATTCAATGTGAAGAAATGTATAAGATGTAACTACATTCCAAATATTAAAGCCGTAGCACAAATACTTATTGAGAAAAAAAAAAAAAAAAAAATGAAAAGGCCAACTTGCCCTAAAACTTTAACCAGGTTTTTTACCCCAACAAGAAGGTCACACTCAGAATCTTCAGCATACACTATGAAGACAGGTATTAGATGTAATTATGTTCCAAATATAAAAGCCCTAGCATAAATACTTATTGAGAAAAAAAATCCAACTTGCCCTAAAACTTTAACTAGGTTTTTTACCCCAACAAGAAGGTCACACTCAGCAACTTCAGCATTCTTTAACATTCAATGTGAAGAAAGGTATAAGATGTAACAACATTCCAAGTATTAAAGCCGTAGCACAAATACTTATTGAGAAAAAATAAAAAATTAAATGAAAATGCCAACTTGCCCTAAAACTTTAACCACCCAAAACACGTCTTTTACCCCAAAAAGAAGGTCTCACTCAGAATCTTCAGCATACAATATGAAGACAGGTATTAGATGTAATTATATTCCAAATATAAAAGCCCTAGCATAAGTAATTATTGAGAAAAAAAAAAAAAAAAATTCCAACTTGCCCTAAAACGTTAACCACCGAAAATCATGTTTTTTACCCCAAAAAGAAGGTCACACTCAGTACCTTTAACATTCGATGTGAAGAAAGGTATAAGATGTAACTATATTCCAAATATTAAAGCCCTAGCACAAATACTTATGAATGAAAATGCCAACTTGCCCTAAAACTTTAACCGGACGCCGACGCCGGTGCGAGTAGTAAAGCTCTCATATTCTTCGAATAGTCGAGCTAAAAACAACTAGAAATAACATACTCATCTTCTATAGTCTGGCAGAGCTGAGGTTCGACCTGACAACACAAGGATTGACAGCTGGCGTCGCTACCCACTTAGCTACCGGAGCTCAGCTTATTTTTGGATTCCCTTCCGCCTTACCCACACCATTACGTTATTTTGCTGGATATTTGGTCTTGTTGAAGCCCGCTTCTTTTATAGGAAGAGTTTCGTCTAAAATGCGTGTTTTCTCAGCACCTAATCAAGGTCTGGGGTTTCTAATGGGACCTGATGTATGCCTGACAGGAACGAAACCCATGCTGATGTGCTGGTGAGTCTGGTAATTTGTACCCGCCATATTCCTTCATACCGCCATTTAAAGACCTGTTCAGTCTTTAAACGTTTTACTTCCGACTTAACAGAAAAACAGTCACCATTTCATCCCGCCTTTAAAGAATACATTTCTTGCCTTTGTCCTCGAATTTCGGACACTATTTAGCCTGCATATCGCTGCTTTTATCCTGGTTAGCACGGTCCTCCCGTAACCACATGTTTAACAGCCACGTGGTACTTCATGCAATATCCGAAAAAAGAAAAAAAAACACATCTGAGTCGGTCAACTCCCAAACGCTGAATGATATACAAGCACACCGTGCGCATACGAATTCTCGTGCACTCATATAGTGCCACCTATCAAACGACGAAAATAACATGCATATTGTGAACTCATTTACGGCTCACAAGGTAATTGATCATTTAAATATAAAATATGCTTACCTGTATGCGAAAACATAGGAAAACATTGTGTTATATTATTCTATCTCGACCAGATTCATCCTTTCCCACATACAGGAAACCGCAACAGACGACTTTGAACACATCGGTTAAAATTATGGAAACTCTCTATAAATGAAAGAACAATTATTGAAAAAGGTAACAAAACATGAGCAATTTCTACTTTTGCCCCCCAACAAATCAAAAGTCATCTGCTGTAGAGGCGTGAAAGAGCGTCTCCGGGCCGACACATTCCGTCTCAGGTGGATAGAAGTATAGAAAAAAGACTTCTGAAACAGAAAATCAACAAGAGGCGAAAAGTGTCTATCTAGATTAGCCTGCGCGGCATGCTTAGGCTGATCCGGGTCGATATTTTACGCAGAGTTCACAATGTTGGTTTTCTCGTGGACCGGCTCATACTGACTTCCAATGACTCTAAAGATGGTAATTACGATGGCTACACTCCCCGACGCTAAGGGTTGCGGGTATATCATGACTGATCCGGTTTCAGGATTCATACTACAGGTAGTATTGGTAATTTACCCATGGAGCGCCGTGATGGAACTTAACTACTGTTGAAAGTGGTGTACAGCACCATTCAAACAAAACAAACTCAGTTCCAAAAGAAAGTGTGCACTTTGTTTTCTGTGATTTTTCATCGACTACTTTTCTGAAAAACTATATATTTGGTACCATATGGCGATGATTTTGAGGTGCGCTCGTTTTAAGTGGTTGTTTTTAAACGAGAAAGGACGGAGTGTTAAAATCAAAGTTGCAAGGCTACTCTGAGAATCAGACTGTGTTCAGTTTGGAATTTTACGTTGTTTTAATTGCAATCCTGGCGACGCAATACGGTCTGTCTGCTGATACCGTACTGCCTTGCAGTACTAGATGCCGTTTGAAAACGACGTCGAAGGTGCGTAAACGTAATAAACCTGTCCGTTTGTTGATTTGTTACCCTAGGTCTACCAGATCTGCGGCGATCTGCTACACCACCTGTTTGCTGGAAACGTTGGTGCAACCGAATTACTGTGGCATACTAACGCCCTACTAACGTTAGTTACGTTGTCGCCACGAGCAAGCATCGTTAATGCTAGAATTCGCTGATTTTTATTCAATCTAGGCATGTTCGTTGTGTACCGATGTGAATTCAAATGTGATTTTCCCTCTGTATAAGCATTAAGGATTACCCCCATACACGTTTCCGGTTACATGTACATTTTCCTCGGGCAGTACGTGCAAATCAGGCAAAAGCACGTATAATCGAATACACTGAAAATCTCTTCATACCATGTGGTAGATTTTGGACTCGATCGATGACAAATACACTTGAGATATAGTGTGCGAAAATTGAAACCGATACGTCTGCTAAATATTGAAATATTTAAAATTAAAAAGTGCACAGTTTCTTTTGGAACTGAGTGTATTCAGGATACATGTATAACACCCGTTTAAAGACATATCATTACACATATTAATACGATAAGGATAAACAAACAACAAAGTCCTAGGCAAAGTTTTGTTATTAACTCTTTCTGCACCGAAGTGTTTAAAGTAGACTCTTCCATGTTCAAAATCGGGCGTCTATTGTGGATTATTTTGATGAATTAAGGGCAAACAATGCTGATCTGGTCTGGATTGCAAAGATCTGTAGAAAAGACTGAAATGTCGAAATATTGAACATTTTGTTTTGAGGTAATTCTGCCTTTTCAACAATGTTTTCAAAAGTTATATGTTGCATACATTAATATAAGCTGTCGGAAGTCGTTTATATCAGGTAAATAATTAAACCTCATCCTGCTGAGTTAGTCATCCGTGATTTCAGATATGTTCTCTCCCTATGATATATTGATTGATAAGGGTATAACGCCGTTTTCAACCAGTTTGTATTCATATCACGTTGGCCAGTTCACGTACTGATGAGTTTTCTGGCTTTCCCACGCCATACTTAACATGCAACTGGCTGGTTTTCCCACATAGACTATAAGCCTATTGGTGGAAACGAATGAAGCGAATCACAGTGACTTTTTTCAAACGTCGGAAAGAATTTAGGATGAGCTGGAGTTCTAACTCACAACCCCTATATTGACAAAGCCCGCGTCGCTACCGATTAAGGCACCGTACCGTGGCTGGGCTCTCGACCATTGATCTACTAATTGAAAGTCAGGCGAAATAGAGCAAACAATGACTGGAATTTATGTATAGACATATCTTGGTCTTCCATATTGGTTAATGTGGGTTTAAATATCGAACATTGCAGGAAAGGAACAATCACAGGAAAGGAACACTCACATAATACAGTACGTATCTTGCAGGATGTACTTAGATCACGGATGCACGATTCGTTCAGATGATAAAGTTCGTTGATATTAAGTAGGCGTATGGTAGGACGAAACTCAATATTATTTCAGTACAAAATTCAGATGCAAAATTATAAAGCACCAATTTCGGAAGAAATCGTGAATATTAATCTTAAATACTGAAAGGCTTATACATATTGGTAGTCTAAGACAGATGTATTTATTTAGAGAACTATTTATATCGTTTTAAAAAAATCGGGGTTATTTTTAATATCTTATTTTGTTCCTATTTTGTACATTCAGTCGGGGCCTCTTGAAAAATGTTTTAACCATGAAGTTAGCTTAAAATTATTTTTAAAAGTTGTGTGACAGTGGTATAGGTGTAGATACGCTAGGACATGCTTTAAAACAGTATAACGAGGAGTAAATTGCACGGTAAGTCAGTGATATTTATGTACTTATTTATGATTTAATTTTGTTCTTTCACATATCGCTGACAGATACATAGTGTGGTCGGCATTTTACGAACTATGTACTTGGAAAACATTGTTGAATTTTTTTTGTTGTTGTTAAAAACGGTCGATAAATCACTTCCCTTATTGCATATATGCACGGTACGTATATATGCTGTATGAACTGTTTAAACATGTAAAACATCGCTATATCAATAAAGGCAACACGTCTAGCACATGTTCGCTATTTGATTTTTCTGAATTTACTACATAAATAAATACGATCTTAAAAAAGGAAGTCCATAAAAGCTATTTGAGAAAATATGATAATGATGAATTGATTGCTATGGGAAAATAGATTGATCTACGGATTTTGACAACGTTTTAGGATTTTAACTTATTCTACTCGTCTTGGCGTCGGCGGCCTGGTCTGCATCGCACCCTATAAGGTTACGTAAACATTTTCGTGCAACCTCGCGTATTTGTTATATTAGTATAGCCTATATAAATTAACATATTGCAGTTGAAAAGAAATGCAGCTGTTCTAAAGAGGTGATGCCTGTATGGTAACCTGACACTTAGGCAATGTGACATGAACAAATAGATTGCTACTAAATGGAATGAAAATTTGCAAGCTGGCTTTTTTAAACAGGTTGTCTGCTTTGTACAGGTATCTTGTTATATATGTATATATGAATTCTATTAAATTAGTTGGCTCCGGATACGTTCCATTATTAACATTTGTAAACCGGCGTTTAATATTTTTTAGGAGTTCATGAAGTATCTACAATCGAATTAATCGACGTTCAAGATGAACTCATTGGCCACCGTTCTCGTGACGATACTAGTGTATTCGCCAAATACCACCGGTATTAATATTGAAAGTAGGTTCCCAACAAATAGAAATGGAGAACAGTTTACAAACATGATTGTGAATGGCACCATTTATGTGGCTGAGAATGGCTGGATTCATCTTCTAGATACGAATTTATCACCTCTGGGGAGGTTTCCAACCTGTGCAGGTGATAAATGCATAAACATTAACAAGGTTCTATCAGTGGTTGGGGATGTGCTTATATTGTGTGGAACTGGTAACGACGGAATTTGTCAGGTTTGGAATGGAACTCAATTCACATACAACAGTTCAACCAGTGCAATTGAAAATTACTTAGTAGTATCCTCTTCCGTCGACAGACCAGCAGTTGGGTTAGTTCACGAAGAGGATATATTGCTAGGTGTAACATACGGACCAGGTATTGAAACAACAGACAATACATACAAATATCTACTGTCAAGGAGAGGTATTAAAGAGAGTTTTAATACTTTCGGAAGTGTTGATCTTAAAGGCAATATACATGAAAACTATCTTGTTTATTTCAAAAAAGTGTTTGAGCATGAAGGCTTTATTTACTTTTTAACAAATCAGAAATTAACAACAGATTCAGTGGGATATGTGTCAAAGCTTGTTCGTATGTGTATAAATGAAACAATTGCATATCGTATGACAAGAAAACTAATAAAGTCATACACTGACATAGCTATGTCCTGTAATGTAGATAGCATTGATTATGACTTACTACAGGATGCTGAATTTCTACCTGAAAAAAATATTCTTGTGGCGGCTTTTGCAAAAGGAAATGATCCAGAAAATCCACAATCAGGCAGTGCGATATGTGTTTACACCGTAGATACGGTAAATGCTGCAATACTGAATGCTAAAGAAGACTTCATTACTTGTAATGCGACAGGTTCTGTTGATATAGCGTCTGCCTACCTGGACATAGATTTACAAACATGTCTGAGACAAGCCGTGAGTATTTCATGCCTTTATTTTCTTTTAGCTCTACTTTTAGTCATCTACGATGTTGACAATATATCAACGTTGACTAGAGTTTGTTGTATTGTTGTTACTATATGACTGAAATGTATATTTTGATATTATGCTCATCATATGTCTGTTGTGCGTCATAAACCTTGTAAACACTATAGAGGTCAGACCTTTTCTCCAGTATTGCAGAAAGTTTTAGACCATTTATCATTATTACATCTCAGTACAATTATAAACTTAGTCATTTGTGGTCAGAATCTAGATCACTAGATTCATTGTGATCAGCGTCGAATTGATAACATCATCATCATATGGGTTTATTTACCCTCGCCTTTCGGCATAATGTCATTTGGCGAGCTGCCATTGTTTTCTCCTTTCAACATTTTTATGGGGACTATTTTTTCAGAATTTCTATATTTGTTTTATTAATTTCTTCTATTTTGACTTTCGATATTTACTTTCCTATTGGCTAATTTGCTTTCCATTTCTCCCGTATTCTGTTTTAATAATTGTACATAAGACTAATGTTTAAAAATATTGTTTCATTAACATAAATTTATATATATCACTTGTTTTGCTTGAAAAATAAATATGTCTATATCGTTCTATGTGTATTGCAATTTTTTGTATGAAAATCAATGGTCCAACAATCGTTTGATAGGGGGGCCTCTGATTAACTCAATTTCAATCCGTTTTTCCGGTCAAGCTTGTCTCTCCCCTCTCAATCAAGCTTAAGTGAAAGGCAAGAGCCGAGCCGACCAAGTGTTTTGATTATCCAATCATTAGCCCCCCTCTCATTGAGTAAATCGAATTCCACCCTTCGCCCGTAAAGTTGTATAAGTTTATACTGTATATACACCTCCACTGGTACAAACGGACAAAGGGTGGATCGAAATATTTTGTACAAAACAATGATGATTGGATATATTGATATTAATGGCACAGTGTGGGTAGAAAAGTAAATGTAAGATTATTTACAACATAAGTAATATCTTTCGGTCAACAACAACGATCCCAATCAGGTGCCTATAAACATATTATATACAAACATCAACACTTTGCTATTTGATCATATTTGTCTATTGTGCTATTTCGGTTATTTTGTTGTATTTTGTGTTTGAGTGTTTATAGAAATACCGATATGATTTTGGGCCTCCTGAGTATCTAATATAGGGTATGTACAAAGATAAGAAGTGTAATGTCTGTGTTAAGCTAATGGGTTCTTCGCATATGGTGTTTTATATACATTTAACATATACGCTTCCCCCACTTACCAGTACGGTATAACAACTGCTATAAAAAAGGTATTTGTAAGAGAACACAAAAGTGCGACAGGATAAATCATGGTGTAAAAAATTTATA
Organism: Serripes groenlandicus; assembly: GCA_031761405.1. NCBI lineage: Eukaryota > Metazoa > Mollusca > Bivalvia > Cardiida > Cardiidae > Serripes > Serripes groenlandicus. Next base: position 49,454,819 of record JASEVX010000007.1, on the reverse strand, counting down.
ATGAAACAAATCAGATTTGAATCATTTGACTTATCACAGACATTACGCGTAAGTAAAGAGGGGTACGATAGGACAATGGTTTGTGCCCCGCGCACCCGTCTTTATTAAAATGGAATATTATGGGTGTGGAAAATGACGTTCCTATTATTAAATAACAAAGTTTATAAAAAATATGAGGGAGGGGGGTAAAAATGGGAAAGACGAGTTGTCTCTCATCCTAATGTATATAATATAATAAAACAATTGTCGTTGAGGCAGACGACAGAAATGTTTGACGTCATTTCCACGATAGGGGTAATAGAAAAAAGCATAAAATTATGGAAAGGAGGCCCATTTCTTGTGAATTATTTACCTCAGTACTGAGCCAGCGTTACTAAAATGTGTAATTTGAAAAATAATTTTTTTGATAGTAAGATGTTTGAAAAACTTCCCAATAAGTTGTTATTCAGTCTGAGGCGCGTCACACACTTATCAACCATTTGGTTGGTTGAATAACAGTGTGGCGGTCTCAGGCTGATTCCTTGCTGAGTGATAGGCTGCTTATGTTGTTGTTTAGCAAGCCTTTTCGTCATTTTCAGCTTTTTATGGCTTCTAATGACAGACTATATTTCGGTTATTGCCAGGGGGATGTTTTCACCCACATAGCTCTTCAGTCCGTTCTTTGCTGCCCTATCTGCTAACTAATTTCCTGGTAAATCGACATGAGCTGGACACCACACAAATGTAACCTTTATATTATTTAAATGGTTTGATCATTAAGCGAGATGATGTTTTCTATAAGATCAGGCCTAGAATTGCTCTTCCTTAAATTAATTGACGAGGGAAGAGAGAGAGAGTAAGACAAAATTTCTACTTTGTGCGGTCCGTTTAAAATTGTCCAGTTCAATGCAAATTGAATAGCGGTCAGTTCGGCAGCATAGATTGATAACTTGTCGCTGAGTCTTTTGTTGACTGTTATGTTGTTGTATGGTATAACTGGGTGGGATGTAAGGCTTATGGGGCTATAAGAGTTTGGATCATTTCAGTCTTTTCCTTATTTATGTAATGGAATCACACAGGCTAACTTCCAGTCATCCGGGAAGTCATCCCCACCCCATACATGGTTAAAATATGCAAGCCAGATTTTCAAGGCTGTCTCGGACATATGTTTCAACATAGGGTAGGCTATTTTATCTAGACACGCGGCAGAGTTTTTTTCTGCTACTTATACAGTCGTTTTATGCCCGTTCAGTTGACTTCACTCGGAGATTGTAAATTGTAAACGTTGTAAATTGCATGTTTTCTCTCCTTGACTGCATTTTCACACGATTGGTTCCACCACAGTACATTTTTCCTTTTGTTATTAATTGGTTCGGAAGCCGGGATTGCTTCCCTTGCTATAGACAGGAATGTGTCGGTTTATTTCTTCATAAATAAGTTGATATTTTGATCATAGACATCTGCAAGGGTAACCTCCTCACTCTTTATTTTGAATGCTTCCCAATCTGCTTTTTCAAATTTAAATTTATCTTCTGCATTTTTATAATTTTCATTTGTTCTTATCATTGATATTAATATTGGGAAGTGATCTGAGCCCCAAGTGTCGTTTAGCACTTCCCATCCTATTTCACCAGCTAAACGCGGACTTGTGATAGTAAGATATATGCACATGAAAATTCCACGGCATATATCTACTCTGGTAGACGAGCCATCGTTGTGCAGTACTAGACCGTGCTTCAAAACCCAATCTTCGACTGCACGCTCATGGTTGTCAATTTTTGAAGAACCCCAGATTTGATTATGCGCGTTAAAATCACCAGCACAAATATATATAGTATATGTTTATCTAAATGGCCTAAATATTCAAGCACGCACCCCCTTGGGTTTAAGTTAAATAGTGTGAATGGACATCTGCCAAAGAATATTTCAAATTCCTGTAGTTCTAAAGTTGTACACCCTTTTTGATCCCTTACATTGTCTATGTCAATATTTTTATAATTTACCCCTTTTTTGAAGTATGTGAGCAACCCCCATAAGCATTGATATTGTTTGATTTCAAATATTTATATTCTGCTGTGTATCCAGGAATGTGCCTCAGGATATCAACCTTAAGCCGTGTTTCCTGGATACAAATAATACGTATATCGTTATTGTCTAAAAATCTTTTCAGTTCCGTAAGTCAATGGGCAGACAGCCCATTGACGTTTATATTTAGTATGTTAATGTTCCTGTCTATAGTGAAATTAAAATGTAAACTGTTTTCTCACTCACCAGCACACACTATGACGCCTGGCACCATCTCTTATGTTAAGAGGGGAGTTAAGGCATCTCAGTTTGGTCTCCCTAGATTTTGGTGCACTGTTTGACATGACTGTACTTATGATTGAGCTCGGTACTGCTACATGTGTAACCCAACGTGCCGGTTGATGCACAACCCGGATGTGGGAGCTATCGATAGTTTTTAGGGTTGTCAAAGCATGTCTTTTGTCCCATGCAGCAATAATTTTGGCATTTATTATCCCCTCGGTTACGAAGTAGCGAGAAAGGGATATAGTAACGGGACCGTCCGTATGTATGTATGTATGTATGTGTGTCCTTCCGTCCGTAACAAACCTTGTCATCACTCTACACTAACCCTTTCTTGACAGATCTTAACCAAACTTGGTATAAAGTAAGTACAGTCAAACTTGTGTGAGCGGTCACGTGCGATCAGCGGTCACCGGCGTTAAACGGTCACTTTGAAACCCTCCCAACCAATTTTACTCTATAAACTGCCTTGATCAGCGGTCCCCTTCGTTCCGCGGCCAGCGGCCACACTAATTGGTCGAGATTAACTGTAATCCTATTGTGTATAACGGTCAGCCAACACACGACCCAGATTTGTCAGGTGTTAAATTATAGATTTTTCATACATACAGGTAATAAAACATACTGTGACAAACACATTATCGAATTTTTTCATACGCGAAAGCTGTTTGTAAACATGTTAGATGTAGGGTACCGAAATCAGCCGATGTGTGCCAAATGAGATAGTTGCATGATTCAACAAAAGGTTGCGATTTTGGTCTTTTCTGTTTACGATGTCGGACACATTGAAAAAGAGTTTTATGAGCGTTTTGGACCGAAAGACAGCACATTTATATATTAAAATGAAAGATAATGTCCACTTTGAAATCCAACATCATTTTATAGTTCCTATTTAAATCTAAAGATTATCGAGTAAAATATTTTAAAAAATGACAGTGGACATATATTCGGACACTGTTTTTCCGGATACGTTATTTGGCGAATTTCAAAGTGAGGTAAAAAAAAAAAAAATGATAGTCAAGTTAGTTGTGTATGACAGTTTTATCTAAATAATAGATAGCACATTGTAATAATTGATAGAATAAAACTCAAAATCTACTTAACATTGTTTAAATACAAGTTAATAAAGACAATTTACTATTTGTAATGTGAATTATCTATTTTCCTAACAGTGACATGTAATATTATGTAAATTAAAAAACCTTGAACAAATGCAACCAAATCATGAAATTTGTGATCAGCAGCCACCTGTCTTAAGCAGCCAGTTTCATCATGTCCCTTGGGTGGCTGCTGATCACAAGTTTGACTGTATATGGTAACATCTTGAAGCCTATTGATTTTCAAGGTCATAGGTCAAAGGTCAAGCCCAAAATAGCCCAAAATTGGACTTGCAATATTTCCGTCCGTAACAAACCTTGTCATCACTCTACACTAACCATTTCTTGACAGATCTTAACCAAACTTGGTATAAAGTAAGTATATGGTAACATCTTGAAGCCTATTGATTTTCAAGGTCATAGGTCAAAGGTCAAGCCCAAAATAGCCAAAAATTGGACTTGCAATATTTCCGTCCGTAACAAACCTTGTCATCACTCTACACTAACCATTTCTTGACAGATCTTAACCAAACTTGGTATAAAGTAAGTATATGGTAACATCTTGAAGCCTATTGATTTTCAAGGTCATAGGTCAAAGGTCAAGCCCAAAATTGGACTTGCAATATTTTCAGCTGTGGCAACCTTGTCACCAATCTACACTGACCATTACTTGACGGATTTTAACAAAACTTGGTATAAAGTTACTTTATGATAATATCTTGAAGCCTATTGATTTTCAAGGTCATAGGTCAAAGGTCAAACTCAAAATTGGACTTACAATATTTTCAGCTGTGGCAGCCTTGTCACAACTCTACACTGACCATTCATTGACCGATCTTAATAAAACTTATTATACAGTTAGTTTATGATATGTCTTGAAGCCTATTGGTTTTCAAGGTCATAGGTCAAAGGTCATGCCCAAAATTGAACTTGATTGAACTTACAATATATCTCAGCAGTGGCAACCTTGTCACCACTCTACACTGACCATTCCTTGACAGATCTTATTCAAACTTGGCATACAGTTAGTTTGTGACAATATTTTGAAGCCTATTGATTCAAGGTCATAGGTCAAAGATCGAAGTCAAAAATTGGACTTAAATATTTAGATCACAAGAGAACTCAATGTAAAAATGGAAAGCCGAGGGGATGCATCCGCTTTGCGGTGCCCTTGTTTGTTGTATATCTATAGAGTTGCCTTTTATTTCTGATTCAGCTACCTCGTTGATAACATGAGATAGCTGATCAAGAGAGAAGGTTCGAATCTCCCCTCTGAATTCTAAATTTACTTTCAGTGGACTAGTTTGTGTCTCTTTTTGTTATATAGAAAAATTCCGTTTGAGTCCCCGCATCCAAGGTTGTGTGTAAGTTAGGGGTAGAGGGAGGGGTATTCTCTCAGATGCGACTCCAATGTGGATACGTCGGTGAGGGAAGATCCCTCCCTCGAAATTTCTGGGGTATTTGAGGTAGTGCTACTCCGCGCCCTGCTCTCCGACCTGTTTACTAGGGGGCTATGTTCAGGTGAACCGGTCCAACTGTCCGATTCATCTGTTGAAAGTGGACAAGAGCTATCTGAGGTTGGATTTGGGTCTCAAATGACAGATGCGCATGTCCTGATGATTTTGCACCTCACGGTCCATGATCTAATTTAAGTCTTGTTATTTCAACATCACATATTTCATCAGAAACACACCAGGTGTGTAGACAATAGCCCATTGAATTGTCAAAGAGAATCCCTTTAAAGTCGACATTATATCTGCGTCGGTTGATTTTAAGCCGGATACGTGAACAATACCATATTGAATTGTCAAAATAATCCCCCTTTAAAGTCGCCATGCGTCTGTTGATTTTAGGCCGCATACGTGGACAATACCCTCAATGAATTGTCAAAATTATTCTCATTAAAGTGGACACCGTGTCCAGCGTCTGTTAATTTTAGACCGGATACGGGGAACAATACCCTTTTAAAATGTCAACAGACGCAGACAGTATGGCGACTTTAAAGGGGGATTATTTTTGACATTTTAATAGGGTATTGCCAAAACCTATATCTAAGCTGTCGCTTAGTTTATTGTCGAATTTAACACGTGATTTAATGTTTAAATAAAGATATTTTATAAGTTGTAGTATTTTGCTTGTTACATCATATCTGATGAGTTTATAGAATATGTTCTCTTTAACAGGTAAATCAAAGTCTTTTGTAAAATCGATAAAGCATACATATTATTTCTTATTTTCAATGATGAATTTGCTAATTAGCCCGTGGAGGACGAAACTGTTATCGTTTGTACCCATATTCTTTCGAAAACCTGCTTGAGCGGCAATATATATATATATATATGTGATAATCCTTCGCTCATTTGCTTAGTCTATTATTAAGGATTCGTGTAAATAACTTTCCGAAAGTACTGAGTAGGGTTATTCCCCTGTAATTTTCTGGTTTGTTTGCGTCTCCTTTTGTGAATAGAGGTACAGTATAGCATTCAGTCCATTTTGAGGGGAAGTAACCAATGTCAAACATCTTATTAAATAGCGGTTTTATATATTGTTCTAATTAATCGATACCGTATTTAAAGAATTCATTTAAAACATTATCTGGTCCGCCCGACCGATTATTGTTTAATGCTTTACACTCCTTGATGATTTCTACTGAAGATATAGGTAAGTTCAGCTCATTGAACATTACCTGTAGTTCTGTGTCTAAATTTCACGAGTTAAATAATAATACGTCAACATCAGGTTGGTAAAATACTGAGTCGGGATTATTTACAGCTTTAAAATATTGCTAGAAATTTGGCATATTTATTTGACTTTTCGGTTGAGGTTTACCGCCTGTATATGCCAATTTTTGGTTTCTTTTTTTATGTGTTTTCCTGGTTTCAATTAAATGTTGTCTATTCTGCGACGAATAAGATCGTCTAAAGGATTTTCAATCTTAATAAAATTCAGACATTGACTGGCGACACTCGTTATCAGTCATTTGTTTTTGGTGTTATCGATTTTGTTATGCCTATATGCTCTAAACACAGTGGGTCGCAAACGCTATCTATAAATGAATAAAATGCGTTCAAATTATTATCTAAGTTTAATTCAGTCGATACGTTATTTAATCCGTTAATCAACTGTTCTATTTTGCACTGGCTATCGTACAACGCGAGCTTATCGACGAACTGTGTTTTTATGTTATTATCCCATATATATTTAAAACTAGCCGCGGCATTGGAAATAGGGATGGTTGTATAGGTTTTATTATTGTTATCTTTTTTATCGGTACTCTGTAATGAAAACAATATTGCACAGTAGTCGGACATTATATTAGGTGAAGTCACTTCAAAATTTGTAAAAATGGAAAAAAGGGCAGGATCAGAAATAACAAAATCAACTGCGCTGCTGCCCTTTTTAGTGACACAAGTGAATTGTCATACCTGTCTATCTTAGGTAACTCTACCATTAGCTATTCTGAAACCCGTCGAATTGCAAAAGTTTAATAACTGTTTTCCGTTTTCGTTTAAACTACGGTCTTCACTGTTACTAGTTATGACATTTTCTAGCATTTTATCTTCGGATATCATGTTTAATTGATACATGTAGTTATCATCGATAAAGTCTTTCTTATTCTCAACTCTGTTTAGATCTCCACATGCCATATAATAACAAGACGGATGTTTGATGCAAATCACCAAAGAGAAGCCGCAATATTTCGTTTCACATGAAGAAATAAGAAAAAAGATCATTTAAATCCACAAACATTAAAACAATTTAATCTGTATCAGTAATGCTGATATCGGTTATTGAAGATATAAGTTTTATGTAGGATTTTTAACCTGGCAGAGTCTGTGATTTAAGTGAATGAGATAATTTAGAGTTAAGCTGATCATGAAAAGTGACATATAATACTAAAGATAAATGGACAAGAGGTTATGATAAATTTAAATTAGTACCAAAAACTATTTGTATTGAAAACACGCCCTGTTATGATACTGTTTTATCAAATAATGCTGACACACAGACAATCTGTTTTTCGTTTGTATCTGTAAGTCATGATAGGATAAGGGTTTCCCACATAAAACAAATCTGCAGTAGACGACTTTGAAATTATCAAGTAAAATAAAATCTCTATGAATGATCTTATGATAATTGAAAAGTGTTGAAATTATTGTGGCAATTGCAGATATTGCTCATTATGAGCAATTTCTCCTTTTGCCACAATGATTTCAATGATGTTTACCCTGACAGACTTTAAAATCATCAAGTACAAAACATAGAAAATCTCTATAAATGATAGTAAGATAATTGAAAAGAGTTGAAATTATTGTGGCAAATTGAGCAGTTGAAAATCAAAGCTGTCGGATTACAAACATCAATCTCGAGTTGACGAAACTGATGTAAACTCGTGTCGTGATTAGCATTCAGAAAATCAAGGAAACGTATTTTCCAGTGCTTGAAAATTTACTTGAATTTATTTCTCAAATTGTAAATTTACCAGTTGATATAAGAGTTGAAATGCTGTCTACATTTACAGTGATAAGTTAAATACAGTTCAGTTAATCCGATCACATTTTGTTTGTAAGAACCAGAAGATTTCATTTCATTTAAGTTTTCTGGATGTTCAGATGTTGGGAACTACATGTATATTGTTCCTCCTGCACATAATATTGGTGTAACAGTCATGTGTCTTCTGTTTTAGGTGGGTCAGGTTGGTCAGGTGGGTGCTATGCATTTATATATAGAAACATTTCCTTCGCATTATATAACGTGTTACAGTTCTGTGTGTGCAAGAGGTATAATTCAGTATGTCCTATTCTCTCTCTCTCTCTCTCTCTCTCTCTCTCTCTCTCTCTCTCTCTCTCTCTCTCTCTCTCTCTCTCTCTCTCTCTCTCTCTCTCTCTCTCTCTCTCCTCTCTGTCTCTCTCTGTCTCTCTCTGTCTCTCTGTCTCTCTCTGTCTCTCTCTGTCTCTCTCTCTCTGTCTCTGTCTGTCTCTCTGTCTGTATGTCTCTCTGTCTGTCTCTCTCTGTCTCTGTCTCTCTGTCTGTCTCTCTCTGTCTCTCTGTCTGTCTCTGTCTGTCTGTCTGTCTGTCTGTCTGTCTGTCTGTCTCTCTCTCTCTCTCTCTCTCTCTCTCTCTCTCTCTCTCTCTCTCTCTCTCTCTCTCTCTCTGTATAATTTGAAATCTTCTTAGTAGGAGGAAATAAAGATTTACGATGATGATGATGGTATTTGATACATACACTATTATGCCATCACTATCTCGTTCCTGTTAGTAATACCATATCATTCTGTTGAAAAAGAATACCAAGTTCCTCGCATTAAAGTTTGTTTAAGTTTTCACCACTCCTGTCTACCTTTTGATAAACACGAGATGGTGACGGTTGAGATCCGCTCAGATTAACAACACTCTTGTTGGTAAGTGGTTTAATTAAAGGCAATTTGTATTTTTGAATGTTATTTTAAGTTTGATTATCTGTAGTTTTTTGGTTACGGTTCTTACTAACCCTTTGACCAATACTGAATACTGTAAAGACTTTCAGTCATTGTATTACCCTTCTGCTTTGAAACTCGGGTTGATGATGTCTGTTTATTTGGATGCAATTGATGGCTATCTACGTCATTATCTGTATCTGTGGAATACATTATGGTACTGTTTGATGTTTCGTTTTTACGTTTTTGGTTTATATAGTCCATCCCGCTCTGACCTAACACATTAAACCAATCTGGGAAGGCATCCCTCACTATTCGACCCCTTATGTAGAGTTTAGCCGGGTATCTGATCTGAATATTTATATTATTTCTACGGGCTTCTTTTGCTTCTCTACATTAAAGCAGGGTAATCTCTGTCTACCTCAAATCTTGTTCAATCAAGTTTGTAGATGTTCTCGAATACATTTTCTGTATGAGTGTAATATCTGAATTTTGCTATAAGAGGTCTTTTTGGGTCAAAATCGGGACTATTTCTGCTTCTTGCTCTGCCTAAACGGTGTACCCTCTCTATGACAATGTTACTCGTGTCCATGTGCATTTCATATTCAAGAAAGCTATACAAGACGAATTTTGATGCTAAACATCAAAGACGCCGCGCATGATTTTAAAGCATGACTTAAAGGGAAGCAGATGCAGTTCAATTCATTTAAATAACCTGTGCAAACGGACAGGATGTAAATATTTTTAACAAGAAGGCCAAATGTACCTTTATCTTAAACAAGAAGGCCAAGATGTTCCTTTATTACTCACCTGGATACCATAGTCTGTAAGAGCAAAAAGGGTCCATTTTGACGTAGGGATTATACACTTTATATGCTACGATATATGTGATAAAGTTTATCATGTAAAGTTTAGTCGTGAAATGACGAGTTAAGTCTCGAAACCATTTGGTTTACCGTTTGCTTAACATTGACTGCAGCAATAAAGTTTCATACAAGCTGAATTTTCTTAATTTTAAATCTGCTCTAACTAGATCAATTAGATAAACAAACAAAAACATAGATACTGAAATATTAACAGATATTAACTTAAGTGTTAATGCCTCTAGATATAATTTTAGGGTGTCACAAGCTTTGGAAGGAGAGAGGGAAGTCTATTCTCCTTCCAGTTGAGCAGAAGTATGGTAACAAAAAACGAGAGTATATAAACAAATAATACAAATAATTCTAACAAGTTTAAAGATATTTAATATCAAAATTAAGCATTTGTGAAATTAAAAGAAAAAGTTCTCATGTATAGTCAACATATAGCAAGAATACAATAGTCTGAATGAATAACTGTATGGGGAGGAACGTTTTAAGTTTAGTAAAACAACAGAAATAAATAGGAAAAACCACCACCCGATTGTTGGTAGACTTGCGCATGCGCAGAGGCTACCATAGTCATAGTGAGTTTGAAGTCACGTGATGTATATGCCCTTCACCACCAACAATTAAGTGCAATTTTTGGTTTGGCTAATTTACGAATGCTCACAAAGGCAAACATAGAGTAAAGAAAAAAAATCCGATTATTCAAGCTTATAATAGAAAATAACAAGTCGTGTAAGTGTAAATATCATATTTAAAGTGTACACAATTATTTAGATATCACTACGCCAATATAGCACTGAACCGCGCAATTACCCTTTGTAAATTGTAACCCTTATTCCCTCTCGGCAGAGATGTAAACATCCACTCGCCCGCTAGCATAAGCGAGTGGAATGAAGGATCGGCTAGTACGAAATTCTAGGCGCTAGTCCATACATATTCGTTCATGTCCTTATTCATAAAGATAGTATGCATTGCTAAGCCTTTTCTTTCTCTTTCTCTCAGTCCATCTATTCCTTCGACAACGATTAACTTTGCATTTTGGATAGGTGCTTTCGACAAGGTCCGCGTCTAAAGAAACAAATTTCATCAAATGATTTGAGCGCTTTAAATCACTTGTTTATAAAGCGTTTAGAATACTTTGATTTCGTTATAATTTTGACGCGATTCAAGATTTTGACGCGATTATTTCGTTCATAGAGTTGATTACTAACAGATGACTAAGTTGATGATGGAAAGAACATTAACAAGTTAAGTTAAGCTAAAACATGCACAGGCAGGCGAATGTTTCATTAGGATAAGTGCAACACTCAATTCCCAATCCTGCTTGCCCTTTAACAAATCACAACCCACCCCACAATATAAAAACTCTGCAGCAGACGAATTAAAAAAAATCTGAGCAAAGATACAGAAAATCACATTTATTGGAAGTGTAATCATTGAATATAGTTGAAAACATTGTTGCAAAAGGAGAGAGCTTGTTATGAGCAATTTCTTCTTCTGCATCAATGTTTTCAAAAGTCGTCGGCTGCAATTACGTATGCAAGTGGGAAAGGTTTAAATAAGAAACATTTTTTCAAATGATAGTCAGTTGGCTATTCTAGTATATAATGTCCGTCTTAAATAATAATGACAAAACTTTCAAAAAACAAGAAATTTTTTACAATTTAATTGAAAACATATTTAATCAAAGTTGGGAAAGTTGTCCCTTTCCGTGCTTTTTTTATGAGAGTTCAAATCACAAGCAAAACTTATGGGACAGAGTTGACAAATAACACATTGACACAATTTCAGATTTAGGCTTTGTTTCTGTCAAACTGCTGAAGAAGACAACACTGAGACACACATTTTGATTAAAAGTTTATTTAAAAAAAGGAATAATTTTATTTATGATAAACAACATTACAATGATGGTGTAGAAAATACATGTCAACAATACATTTTTCAATTTGTACATTCATTGCACAGACCAAATCTTAGCAAGTTTGAAATTATGGACCTCTCAGCACATTTTTTTCTCAATTCATTACTTCTTGGCAGGATTTTACTGCTAAAATGGATGATTTTTTTTTATTTTTGGCCGGATTGCTATAGCAATTCCGGTCTATAGATTGGCGATGTCTGTCTCTCCGTCTGTCTGTTCGTCAACATTTTGGTTAAAGTTTCAGGTTGGGGCAAAATCTCAGCACTGGAAAGGGTTACACACTTGAAACTTTGCATGAAGGTAACCGGTAAAATAAATATTCATATATGCACTTCTGTATCTCTTCTTAAACGATCGCAATTCTACATTCAGTACTTTGTACTTTGATTTTTTCTGAGTTTTGATGAATCGAGTCGTCAGAGCAGTAAACAAAACAATTAAAAAAGCGTAGCCTAGTGAACTCCGTAAACCAACTCATAAAAAAAACTTAGCCTAGTTTGTTGGGGAACAGTTATTAAAAATAATTTAAATGTGTCTAAAGTGTTGTAACAACGGTAAAAGATGTACATATTTTGTATCTTGTTGTTTCTTAAATCAGTTTATTCAATCATAAAGGCTGTTTTTTCAAACATTTTACAGAGGTTTTCTTTACAATAATATTTGTTGGTTGCTCCCTTTTCGATTACGTCACCCCATGGTACAAAATTAAAACCTATCCCATACTGACGCCGCGCTACCACGCGGCGTCAATAATAGATATTTACAATCCCGTGTATTTCTCTCACTTAGTCCATACAATATAAGGGGTTTCCTTCTACTTATGGCCTCGATATTCATGGATGTGTATGTTAATAGTGTCAAATGTCTACTGTTTTCGTTTATTTGTGTTTCAACGGAAGATAATCTTTTACTTGCCTGGGATAGGTTTTCTGAAATCCGTTTAATATCCTCTATACTTTTGTTTTGTTGTTTAATCAAATATCCTAACAACTCAGTATGTTTGTTTATTGTAGCAAACATTGTCACTAGCTTATCAGTCGTTGAAAGCCTTGACAAATGGTCATCACTTACACTTCCAGTGCTCGTGCGTTTGAGCTTTGTCTTCTATTTAACGCTAGTCCATTGTTGTGTACATGTATCTGGGTCAATGTCAATTTCAAAGCGGTTCTTTGTTCTTATCATGAACTCATTAAGAAACTTTTTCTCATTTTCTTCAGAACTGAGTTTTCATATTCCATTATCCCATCGACGACATTGTCATTTGTATTCATTTTAGACCAACTTCACTGTTATTTAGCTATCATTTTATTATTAAAGCTGCGAAGAAGGACGAGTGGCGATTCTTTAAGTCACCCGAGACCGCAACCGGATGTAAATAGGTGCACAATGTAATATATGCCACGAAAACAAAACCAAAATATCTTTAGAATCTGTTACATTTCTTGCACGGATGATGATTCTATATATAAAGGCATTTAATGACCTGCTTCACTCTAACGGGTCTTTTTAATTTATTCTCGTTTAACGACGGTCTGTAGTATAATTACGAAATACGAAATAAAAGTTATTTTATAATGTTGCAGGATTATGGTGTACTGAAAGATGATTACATTTGTCCTAAAGAAGGCCTTGGAACTAAAGTGATTGGTACTGTTACGCTACAGCCAACAACAACGTACAGGATCGAGGATACCAGTATTACGGTAACAACAGTTAAAGGTGTGGAACGATACGGTCTTTATCCTGACGTGTTCCTTGGAACAGATAAAGGATCTATAATCAAGGTAGGACTTACAGTAGCATATTGAAATATTAAGACGATTTTTGTTTCTCAATGATACATACATGGGATATGTTCACTGTTAACCCAAATACGCTTTTATATCAAAACGAAACCATGCTAAACATTAATCATTATCTCACAAACTAATGGCGTTAGATTGCTTTAATTAATTATTCTATACAACCGTAGTAATGATATATTTTTAGGTAGAGTGTGAATGTATTCAGGGACCATACGTAATTGTTGACTCGAAATGTAGATACCAGACCATAGTGTACAGCTAAAACTGTCACGAACGTTCAGTCTGTAACGTGGAGGGTTATCAATCCAGGGATTGTGGGTTAGATTCTAATTGCTTAGACATTCATTCTTTCTGATGATTGACAACATTCATCATAACTAGCGTAACTAGTCTTCCACCAATGGGCTAAATAGTCTACGTTGGAAGGTAGCCAGTAGACAGGTCAAAATGTTGTGTGGAAATAGCATCTACAACTGCTATATGACCTTAAACTGCTGAACTACCAAAACAAGTATCATCACTCATACTCTTTTTACACGTTCTAAGATATTCTCGATTAAGCTTTTGCTAAGAACTAATGTACGATGAGTGACCAGTATACATGTAGACAAAGATTATACTGTACGTACGTATCAGATGTTAAAATGTACCGGCTGATCTTGGTCCACATTGTTTGCAAAATATATTTAAAGTCATGGGTAGTAGAGATAGTGGTTTACTTCAAACACTAACACATTTATAAAAGATAATGTGTGTACACATACGGCGAATACTGATTGAATCCAACACACGGTTATTTGGTGTGTTACATATAAACAACCAAAGAGAGTGCAGTGACGTGCTACATAAATTCGTTTAAGCCAAATAGTTGGCATGTATTAACCCTTCCTACATACAGCATATCTGCAGCAGAAATCTTCGAAAACATCAAAAGAAAATTATGCAACACCTCTATAAATGAAAGTCTAATAGGTAAACACATTTGAGAAAACGTTGTGACATAAAGAGAAATTGCTCCACCTGTTTTCAGAAGTCGTATGCTGTAGTAACATTTATGCCATATCATAACATATGAATCATTGAAATCATTTTGAGCGAGGATCGATGAAAAAGTGTGAAGTTAAAATGTAAAATAGCACAAGCTACATATAGGCAGAACTATATAAACATCTCTAGAAATATAGCATCATTTTGAATAGAAATAAAAGCAAAACATAGTAGGAAAAAATTAAATTATTCATTGAGAGCATTTCCCCCTTTTGTCACAATGCTTGCTGCTGATGACTTAAAATGAGTCTGCATGTTGGAAAAGTTAAAGCAGGGTATTATTATGCTGTTAACAAGATCATTTTAAATGGATAGTTTTGTTTGTTTCAGATTGGTGTTGGTGAAAATTTGAGCGTTTCAAGCCATGGACAGGGGATTATTGATACTGGCCATCCCATTAAGGATATACATTTTGGTCCCGACGATTTCTACATTCTTTCAGATAGAAGGGTGAATTTAGAATATTAGTAACACTAGCTTTACGTTTCCATTATTAATATATGTCTACTTATTTCATTATGACATGCTCTAATTTCTCTTGTTATGCTAAATCTTACCGGTATCACTTACACTGGTCACATAGCCACACAAACGTAGTATTCATAAACTGTTAGCTGTGGTTCGATATATGAGCTCAAAGAAAAGTAGTATTTCTATTACTCATATATGTATTCATGTTTCAATTTGATTAGATCTAATTCTTCAGAGTTATGCTTAATCTAACCAGATTCCCCTAATAGTGATCACATATCCAGAAATACATATAAACTGTAAGCTGCCGTTCTAGATATGAGCTCAATGGAGAGTAACATTTTGTCTGTTAATCACTTAATCTAACCAGATTCCCCTAATAGTGATCACATATCAAGAAATACATATAAACTGTAAGCTGTAATGTATTATTTTAATTTATGTACATGAGTCAACTTTTTCTAACATACAGATTCTTTTTGACGTATGTGCAGCAGACATATTTATTTTTAAACAATCTATTTGACAAAGGGAGAAAACATTCACAATGAGCATGCTCCTCTTTTGCCTTAATCGGTTTAACATGTGCTATATGTGTGAGAGGGTTAACATGATCTTGATTGAAATAAGAACTTAGATCAGGCTTCAATTATGATCGCATTTCAAATAAAATGGTTTTCAAGGTATTTAAGGCTAAAGACACAGACTGCTCCATTTTCACAACATGCAGAGAAACGATAGAGATGAGAGACCCACTATGTGGTTGGTGTATCGATGAAAATAGGTAAGTAAATAGTTAGTTTTCAACATTATTTCAGTTATATAACGACGACAATTCACTTATATGTGATCCCTGGGTAAACAAAACAGTACTAGGCTAGGAAATGTGCCTTGTCCAAAGGGACTCCACCATGACCGTAGCGCCGCGACAGGGGATCGAACCCAATACACCCGGTTTCAAATCCCCGACGCTTACCAGTCGGCCACAGCGGATTCCTGGTAAGTAAATAGACGATGAAACAAATATTAGTTCAACCTTGAATACAATCAGATACAGTGGACTTGCGAAAACTCGAGGTCGAAAGGCACCCAGAAGTACTTCGAGCTATCGACGTGTTCGAATGATCGCTGGATAATACTGAATTAATGTATGCATTAACAGCTTCGTAGTTCATTGATACTTTAATGTGTATTATGGAAAACAAACCAGTGATAACATACTGTCAGGAAAGCAGCGCAGAAGCATTTCTGATAGCTCGTCGGAGCAATCTAAACTGCTACTACATTCTTAACGAATGGCATATCCGTTCCAGGAATTGGTTAGAGTTAATGGTGTATTAGAATAATCATATAATCGAGGTAATGCGTATTAACTGTATATTACCGTCCGTGATCGCCAATTTTGTTTTTGTTTTTCAATCATGTCATAGTAACTCGTGAAATCATCACTTTAGATGCATCCTCATTTTGATCTTAAACCGAAATAAAACACTTATTCACTATCTTAAAAAATCTAGATTCCGTTAAATAGATGAGGGAATAGACGGAGTAAGAACTATAAGGGCAACCTATTATACAATCATATATATAGGACTCGTGATAAGGCCAAGTCGAAAGGGACTCATAAATCACATCGAGATATCGACGTGTTCGACGGAGCCCTCGTTTTATACTGAATTTATATACGTATTTTCAGCTTCGTAATCCATTTGTACTTACATATTTATTATGAAAATGAAGCCAGTGATAAATCAAAGCACTGCAAGTGCTGTGGGACGGTGCATGTGGTACGAGAAACCTAAAGCTGTTAACCTGTTGCACATTTTCGGGATGTAACAACAATGTTGCATAATCGCAAAGTTATATTAAACATAAAGGCAGAAAATATTTATTTAAGAAAGAGTAAATGACTAAATCATTTTCCCAGAGATCTTCATTTGAACATATGAATGGTAGGCATGGTTGATATATATATGTGATAACACTATTTGTAGATACAGTACATGTTCCTATGATTTATTGAAAAGTCTGTAGAAAAATTTAGCAATATGCCAGTCTGCTTAAGCGTTTATCACATAGACTAAATATACAGCAGATGATTTTAAAAATATTTAGGCAAACATCTTAATAATCTGTTGTAATGAAAGTACTGACTAGTGATGCAAACCTTGTGGAAAAAGGCGAACTTGCTCATTATCATTTGATCGTTGACGATTACTATGTATATCTGTTTGAAAGTGGGAAGCCAAATGATGTTTGCTTTTCAATTTGGTTCGAGTTAAACGATACATTCGAATTATCGTACATGTATGTTCGAGATATTATGTGTCCACTGTATAAAACCATTCGTGAACACCAAAATGGCATTTTTTACTCGTCGTATTATCACCCATGAAAATATTAAATCAGATGGATCTTACACCGAAATTAAACACGTATTCACTATTAAATAGATCACAAATTGCGTATTGAGTTGCATGTATTTTCAAATATTTTATTCAGAAGTACGAAGAGAACTGAGTGCACCCAAACCTGGCTAAGTTCGTTTTCTGAATGCGTTTCTATTGAAGCTTCACCCAAATACATATCGATTGGAAGCAGGGGTGTGAGTATACTTGTATAGCCTTCGGAAATAGTTTTACCGAAATGGCTGCTTGGTTATAAACAGTTTACCTAATGTCACATTTCTGTTTTCTGCTTTTGAAAATATGTTGAATAATTTCGTATTGATAATTAAGCAAGACAATTAACATAGATTGATAAAAGTCATTATGAATTTAATTCCGCAATTCATCCTCTACCATTGGTATGTATAGTTTATGTGGTAAGGCAGTCAGTTGTTTGGAAGAAAATGGTGTGTAGTACTAGTGCAAGAAAGACAAGAAACGCTTTAGCATTTACTTAAGTATATTGTTACTTTAATTGATCTTCAAGAAAACATTTTTGAAAAGTACAATGTTGTGAAAATAACAGAGTTTTTTATGATAGATCGTTGGCAGTCTGTATATCAATTGAAACTTACATGTGATAGTCCCTATTCGAGAACGGGCGCTATAAACCATGACCTCTACCAGTGTCTTATGACATAGCTAGAAACGGTAGTATACCGTGGATATTTTCTTCACCTCAGTGTTTCTCGTAAATAATTTTCCCCAATGAGACACTATTATTTACCACTGAAAACAGATATTTCATTTGCTTAAATTACAGATCGTAGATATTAACGTAACAGCAAAGAATTTTCCCATGACTCTTACTGAAAATGTGCGATGTAGGTATTTAGATGGAAATGCACAGATCGGGAGCTTTTTTGAATCGGTCCGTATTTCTAAAGATGTCTTCATGTGCAAAGATCCATTTTTTTCGGGTGAGTCTGTACAGATATATCATGCAAGTGTAAATACTTCTGATTTATAACAAGAATGTATTTTTCACAATTACACATTCTCGTAGAATACATTTCTCTTTTGTGCTCGGAAGGTAAACATAAACATTGTTCCACTCCACATTTTTAAGTACCAAAACATTGTGAATATTGCAGGTTCATAGTATACGCACGTCAATTGACAAAACACATTTTATATTGGATTTATGTCATGGAAAAAAGAGTGGAAATATGACATCAGCATTGTTTGACTGGAATACGTGACGCGTAAGTTTTATAGTAATCAACACTCAAGATGAGCCGTGTACCGTTGGCATCGCAGATGTGCGACTCTGAGGCGCGTTCGACGATTACGCGCCGTTGTATTACTGGCGGTATTCTTTGGAACGGCAATGAGATAACGCTGAATTGTTAAGACTATCAGAAGGTCGTTTGCGCACACATATGCTAGCACGTTTTATCTTCCACATATGTTATTTAGAGTATAAAGCCTAACAAAAATGAAGTGGATTGATATTATTGAAAACATGTTGAAACGGAACTTAAACCCAATCAATACATGTTGTCAATTATTTAATTTGTAGTTTTAACATCTTACCAAAATTACTGATGTATGCGGTTTTCTCTTGAAATCATATTTTTGAGAAAAACTCTAACATACACATATATAAAATCAATTTGACAGTTTGTTAAACAAATAAATATGTAACGTCACTGTTGCCATTCAATCTACTGATGTGTTCTTTCAAAAGCAATGCAATGTCATTTGTGTCAGGTCAGAACTAAAAAATCAGTCCTAACTATCTGTTTCGATGCAAATGCTTTCAATTGATCAAAACTAATTTATAAAGTATATGCTATCGCGTATTATATTTCAGAACATCGTGTATTAAGACTACAACTAGTATCCCTAAGCTCTACCGGTTTTTTTCCTTTAGCTGAAACAACTATACAAATATACAATTGTGACAACTTTCAAACGTAAGTGTTAATATTATTTTTTCGCGTTTATTGCTGATCTCCAATCCGTGAGAAAATGCTTTTTATCATTATTTGAAAAATTCGTATCTGATCTGTATCCACTTGATTAGTGTAAGTTATCAAACCTCCTTATGTGAGCAAGTATGTTGTCGGAACAATTAATTATCAATATGCTGTACTTTTGTCAACATCAATGATGCTTCGTTTGATGTGCGGTTTATAAAACATGTATTATTCAATGACGAGAATACAATTCAATTCATTTCAATTCAACTCATTACTTTATTGACTATTTTTCAACAAAGCATTTTGCCTTTGGCCATTTAGAAATTATATAAATATTGCAATCATATATACATAGAAAAAACATATTACACTTATACATAGGAAAACATATAACATATATACATAGAAAAACATAGAACATATAAACAAAGCTTTCTTACAAACATAATATATGTATAGAACAAATATCACCTTTATTTAAACATATTGTTTATATCATGTACGTTAGTTTTGCATAACAGTCAATTCTTCAATTCAATACAATTGATACAAATTCAACATGAAATAAGATAAATCTAAAATGTGCATATATGAACTTCATGATCATCTAACTTAGGGGACAATGCGCCACCTTATTGTTGTTCACACTTCAGGACGCAAATAATCCCCTTGTTATGCGACACATTTCAAAGAAGTTTATGAAGGACGAATTAGATTGACTCTGTCCGTGTGTCCGTCAGGGTTTTGAAGATCGTTTTAAGTACATATATGCTAGGGTCTTGAAATTATATCTATGGGTTTATCATTGAAATATAGATGACCTGTACTTTTTTTTTCTAATAACATGTGTTCTCTCAGAGATGTTCCCCTCCATAAATGTGTTTACCAGCCATGCCAGTGTCTTGAAATGTCATATACATATAGGTTTATTGAAACAAAAAAGTTGACAAGTGGGTGTATTTGTATTCTTTTCCTTAAACTGTTTTGCCTTTTTTGGAAAGACCGTTTTAATAATATATCTCATAACTTATTGTAGTATGAGTTTTGATAACTTCGAAGATAAAATGCATCATGGGTACTGCAACCGAGTATAGTTTAAAAGCGTTTTAGCGTTTCGCAAGTTTTTATTTTTGCTTTCTTAAAAACTGATAATAGTAATAGAGAGGTACTTGTATTATACAAGAAAATGCGTTGCACCTGAATAATGAACATAGTGTAAATACGTTTTTGATAGCCAGTTGAGAGAACCTTCCCAAAGGAAAGGTGCATTTCTTTTTTAATTATACCCTAGGGCCCATCTATGAAAGACAAATTCAAACATTTTGAAAAAGTAACTGGGTTTACCACGCTGTAAGACAACTTTAATTTATTGACAATCATATGGTTCGAACAATTGTAGCGTAGTTGTGGTTTAAAATCTATTTCTTAGACATGCACAAAGCAAATAGTTGTAATGGTTTGCTCGCCTGCAAAGTTTTGAAAAAAACGTACAATTATGCTATTATTAAACATTTTGCTAGATTCATGATAATTAAATATTTTAATATATCACTTACATGTACTTGTATTTGAATAGCTGCGCATCTTGTATGGCTTCCCCAGAGGTTAATTGTAGTTGGTGCACTACAACCCTACAGTGTTCAGAAAATTGTGTTGGAAGTTCTTTCAGCAAGGTATACATAGATGTTAAATATATTCTTTTAAATATCAGGGCATTAACTTTTATAATACATGTCTTTAATACGTTTATTTTACGATTATTGTACGAATCTTTGCTTTGCTTGACAATTGACTAATTGAATCTTAAACGAGATTTTTGAAAGGGGTGAACCATTTAGACAATCATGTACGAGTACTTATAGTTTTGTTCCTACTGACCACGGAAATGTTCTGTTTTTTTCAGTGGGCATGTAATTGTTGAATAGAAAACCTGATATTTTGGTGACTAACTATATTGTTGTCGTTATACGTCTTCTTGTGTTGTCGTTATACTTTCTTTACCCATTGCTTTCTTACACATTCTATCTCGACCTGGAACATAGCACATCACTCTATTCCATAAATTGTCCACTCCTATCTGTGGTTTGTAGTTTTTTCTCCTCCCCAGTTTATTCTGATCCGACGAAGTTCGGCATCAAACCTTCGTCTGCACCTGCTTTAAAATCGACCAAGATAATTGGAACCATGCGGTGTCAGTCCAGAAGTTGATTGGACATGTTTTCCAAAGACACTAACCCAAACTCACTTACTCCGTAATGGAATCGTTGGTGGGGATTTGATTGTTTCTTCGCCATAGCTCTTGGTTGGAAAAAAAATCCGGTCAACTCAAATGAAGCATTTCTCTGTGAGGCAGTTGTTTAAGCTTGTTATCAATACTCTTAATTCTTATCAATGGTTCTGTGTCATACCAGAATAGCGTCATCGTCGTTATACTTTACGAGGCATAAATGAATGCATTCAATCAGTCAGTGAACTTTACGAAAGTGAATAGTTTTAATACTACACAATGACTCGAATCGGTGTTCTTTCTTCACAAAACACATTCTGCCAAACCGGAGAATGTTACTGATGGTTTGCTTAACATAGCCATGCCATTATATTTTCTTTAACCCTTTCCCTCATATAGACGCTTTCTGACGCCTCTGCAGCAGACGGCTTTTTGAAAACATAGTGACAAAAGAAGAAATTGCACAAAATGTGCAATTTCTTTTGCCACAATGTTTTCCACTTTTTGTCATAGGTTATCCATTCAACTATGGAGATTTTCTATGTTTTGACAAAATAAGTTCAGAGTTGTCTGCTTCAGAATTGTCGTATGAGGGAAAGGGTTAATGCACCTTTGTTTAATAGGGTGAAGTTGATCGATGCCCAAAGTTGCTTGCTAACCGTGACATGTATCTACCGAATGGACTACAAAAGAATGTAACTATTCAGGCTGAAAACTTGGTACGAATTACAATCACTTTAATCCTAATTATAAGTTTATCTTCATCATTCCGTTTAGAACAAAAAAAACACCATCAGTTTTTTTCAAGATTTTCTATTTGCTGCAATAAGGTTAGAGTTGATACGTCAGTTTAATGTGTTTTCTTTCAAGATAGTTCGTAAAACTGATTCGTTTGTTTTCTAAAACAATTATAATTGTATTTACAAAGTGTTAATTATTTCGATTGATTCGTATTACGATATTTCATTTAATTTCAGGTTCAAGGCACTGAGTATCAGTGTGTTGTTAAATTAATGAATCAATCCATTAAGACAATTTCTACTGCTGATTTTAATCAGGACACCCTGACATGTGTGCTTCAAGTAAGTATTAAAGTATCATATAGCACTAATATATAATCGGAGTCATCTCGATTCTGCCCGTGTTGTTGTTGTTGCGCTCGCATTGTCAGGATGACACATATTGACCACTTATTTGTAGAGTTGTGTTTTAAACCTGAGTTACCGAAATGTTTTTAAACGCAAGTGTGACTAGGCAAACGTAATCTTACAGATGCGTGCAATTATATAATACATTAAATGCTTTTTCGATCTAATGAAGTCTATAAGCCAGGAAACGTTTTGATATAGAGTGAATGAGAGGCTATTATATATATTGCTTCCTGCTACATGTAAATTATTTGTCTACTGTTTTGTTATGCCATTGCCAAATATCACATATCACATATACTTCCATTGAATTACTTACTCTAAAAATAGTGCAATGTATTTATAGGTTACATTTGAAAATAATACAGCTAAAGAAGAGTTTCCAGTATCTGTACTTCAAGTCACGGGATCTATTCAAACGGAAATTTTCAATGAATATGCGCCATACGGTACGTCACATTTGCTTTTCATTTCGATGTGTTCTGATATGACAATGATCATTAATGGATCTTAAACTTAAGTATGGAATGATCATAATCAAACTAAAATAGTGTTTCTCGTATCTTTTATTGTACACATAGTTGATCTGTACTCTTAAGATGAATAAGTAGTCTCCATTTCCGTGTCAATTAATTGGTACCATAAGTTATCTAGGGCCAGAGAAAGCAAATAAACTTTCATAGGGAATTAAGGGTGTGCTTTAAAGGGTTTAAAGGGTAAAACTCTTCCTAATATATCTCAAGTCAGACATACAATCGATAACAAACTATATAAAAAACAGCAAATCTAACAGTGATACTTAACAGCCATACGTTCAATATAATACTTTAGGTAGCTTACGGTTTGTAACGGTTCGTACCAGTTGTGGAAAAGGCTACCGTTTGCTTCCATAAACTTTCATTTAACATGTATGATCTTTTACATTAAACTTATTTGTGTATTGCCTTCTTCGTTTTACTTAACTTGATATTTTGTAAATCTATGTATGTGTGTCCGAAAACGTGAAAAACACGAAACTGGCCATCACTACAAAACTTTCTATATACACCTTTTTAAGATGAATATATGTCACTCTGTTAGTGTTATTAAGTATTGGTTGATGCAAATTATAAACAGGGCTCTTTAAAGTAAAATGCACATGAAAATGAACCCATCCGTGCTGAACAGGTCGGTATTTCTGTATAGTGTACGTTCAGATCAGCCGTACATCTGTTCTGTCTTATCGAAATATAAACACGTTTAGAAAAGCTGCTGAAAGCCTTTATGAGCAATATATCAACAGTGTCTATATTGATAAGGCAGTGTGGATGCACAGGCTGATCTGGATATGCACTCTTCACAAAAGCACAGACGGTTTCAATTATCAATTTACAGTTACTGTATACAAATGCGAATATCTAGCCACGGACTGTACCATGTGTAATGCATTGAACTCAACCCGATATGAATGTAACTGGTGTCAGGATGGTCATTGTGGTCACAGATCAGTATGTAGTAATGCTGTAACATGTCCTCCACCAAGGATCACTGCAGTAAGTATCGAACTAAATTACATCAAATGCATTATCGTAGTCAAAATTGAATGCGCCAAAGGTTAGTCGATATGTTTGCAAATAATTTAAAAAGTGGATATGGATTGATACAGCAGAATATGCTGTTTTAACATGTGTAATACTAAAGCTGCAAAGGGAACACGTGGCTACAAAACACTATAGACAGAGACTGTTTGGGATGTTCTTGAAACTTTATAGATGGTAGTCGGCTCTTCATGAATCAACTTATATACAGTGTAGTCTTAATTATTTTAATATTTCATACCAGGCATCAGTGCGCAATAGAACATTATTTCTTTCCTACCATTGTACGGCGTTTATCTCTATAGAGTGTAGATACATCATTCGTTTACACATTTAAAATCTACTTTATGATATCGATTATGTTTTAATGATCGATTTTTAATTCCCTTACTAATATAATGTACATGTATCAGTCACGAAAACAAGCTGATATAATAAGACCATGCATTTGTGTTGTTAAGGATATATTTATGTGTATATATTTATTGATCGTTATAGATTTATCCTTCTGTGGGAGGTTACAAAGGTAGAACGACTATTACTTTATTTGGCACAGACTTTGGGACAGACCCGAATGGTGTACAGGAAGTACAATGCGGTAATTATTGACTCAAATTATATGGAATAATCACATGTGATTGTGAAAGAATCAGACAAAAGGATCTGTTAAGTTGGAAATGGTTTCAATCTTTGAAGAAAGAAAACACGAAAGCAAATGCAAACAATACGTACATGTACTGCGTAACTTATAATCATATGGCACCAACTGTAATAGCAACATATCCACCAAAATGGTACAATAGTTTATTCATGTACGGATACAACAAGTGCAAAAATAATGCATGTTCAAATACGCTATCTTTGTTACATGAACTTAAACAACAACGCATAATGTAAAAAAGCGGTTCATATCTCAGTGAAATGTTATCTATTCGGATTCGGGGGATCTGTATTTATCTTTGGCAAATACTTAAACTGTTGAAATGTAAAGTATATGCTTTGTATATTGACATAGGTTTATCTGTACCTTTATCAACACATTTCTAATGATATCATAATCTTTGACATTGTGGCATTTGCATTGGCATTTGACCTGCTATAAAATGAGGTATTGGTGTCTTGCAATCACATATTGTGTATTTTATTTTCAATCGTTTGAAAGCATTTCTCACACATATATATATATATATAAATATATATTTTCCTTAATAAGTATCCTGATTATCGGTGTAAATATTATAGCGTATGACATTCTTCTGCATTATAAATAAACATTTCATTGGCTCATGTGTATTAGGAGCTAAGGAATTCTAACACCTCTAGAAGACTGGTACATGACAGCTTTCCGGGTTAGTTTTTTCTTCAAAGTTAGGGTTGTATTAATAATCTCCACGGAAACAACAACAATTTTTCAGCAACACTCAATCTTATCTGTGGAACGTATACTTTTCTGTGTCAATGAATTTACCATACCCGCCTGTAAAAATATAAAACTTGTATATTTTGCAAAGGTATATTTATTTTTATCCGAATTTCTTCACCTTAACGAAAGTCAGGAACTACACGTAGATGAAGTGACCGCTTTAAATACTTTTGAAACGTCATCCAACTACAAGCAGTCAATCAATCAATTAACTTTAAATATTGAAATTTATATTGTAGTACTCAAGTCATCTTCTCAGGTTGGGTGTCGATGTACCAACGTTCAAATTATACAAACGAATGAATCTGACTCTCATCCCGTCAATAAGAAGTAAGTGTAACAACGTTCACAAATTGTTAATAAAACTTATTGCATTTTTTTCCCGTATGAACATATTAAGCATTCAGTAGAAGTATCTATACACCTTTTTCAATGACAACCTTAAGCCCGATTCAAGTTTAGTATGAATATCTTATTAGATTATTTTTTAACAAAGGCAGGTTGAAATCTAATAATTTTTTTTTTTAACAATTAACCGGTTATGTTAACTATTTCAATCAACGAAAATGTACTTTTATAACAAATTATAATTATTTCTTGCGACATGCAGATTCAGATCTTTCAATCAAGGATTTAAACATTCAGTTCATTATCACCAAAACAGTAGACTCTCGATATAACTGCTCGCCAAATGGCATTAATGCCGAGCGCGAGTGTAAACAACGTCACCAAACAACAACAATTCTCGACATCATGTGAACATTCGAATTTATTGTTTAGCTCGAACCATATGTGGCTTAGATCTTGAGAATAAATAAAAAATCAATGTATTAAGCTTAAATCGAGGAATAATTCGAATATATTTGTTGGATTTATATATGTTTTGAAGGACTTTTGAGTTTTCGAGTTATCGTGCGACCACTGTATTACAAATAACAATATAACAATTTAATCAAACATTATAGTAGTTGTGACATTGCCAGAGGCTATTTTTTATCAATGTCGAATTTTGCAGGATTCTGTGTGATGTAAGGTTCTCAAGTATAACAGTCAAGCATATGTCTGTTGGGCTTGTCAATTTTACATTCTCTTACGAAGGACTTCGAGCTGAACCTGTAAACTATAGACTAGTGGTAAGTCTGAAAGCGAAATCATTAACATTATTGAGCATGCACAATTCCTTGCTTGCCTGATGTATTGTTTACATTCATTCCGGTCCCTGGCTACAATGCTAGCTACAATCCATCTGTTCCTACGATCACCTGAGTGATGGTATAGTAGCAAATGTGTATTTGTCAATATCAGAGATAATTTCATAACGCCCAGGAATGGAAACTGCAGGGAATGGACAGTTAATGAAACAGCTTATTGCGCGATGCGATCACGCATCGTACTATATGTGGTTCCATTGAACTTTTAGCCATAGTTGACGATGTAAGGAGATGTTATTATTACGATAAACTACATGTAAATGTCTTGGCCAAATACAGTTACAATTGATTGTAACGAGACTTGATTATAGTTTATTTAAAATGATATATATATATATTTCCAATATTTTAAGTATATTCCAACTAAGTGACGTTCTCTCATCGTCAAGTTTTATAACAAATCATTTAAACAAGAGGGCCAAGATGGCCCTAAATCGATCACCTGAGTGATGGTATAGTAGCAAATGTGTATTTGTCAATATCAGAGATAATTTCATAACGTCCAGGAATGGAAACTGCAGGGAATGGACAGTTAATGAAACAGCTTATTGCGCGATGCGATCACGCATCGTACTATATGTGGTTACATTGAACTTTTAGCCATAGTTGACGATGTAAGGAGATGTTAATATTACGATAAACTACATGTAAATGCCTTGGCCAAATACAGTTACAATTGATTGAAACGAGACTTGATTATAGTTTATTTAAAATGATATATATATATTTCCAATATCTTAAGTATGTGTTCAATTAATTATCGTAATTGCGATGATACTATAAACACTTACTGGTCCTTATTGTAGAAATGCATTGCAATTAAGCACATGGAGATATATAGTCCTGCCCGTGTGACCACATATCGGGATTTCTCTTTGTCCTTACTAAGTATATTAATTTAAGGTAAATTACTTTTGAAACATCCCTTTTACACTCTATATACTTGTGTGAGTTTTACAAATTAAAAAAAGACAAAGGCCAGTATATTAATTTAATGTAAGTACATTTTTAGATAAGGATAGTCGAAATTCATGCTGTATCTATTCTAAACAGTTAAATAGAGAACCATTCTTTTGAATTGGTTAGCTGCCTCATACGCTTTATGATTTCAATAGTATCTCAAACCGGGAACCAACAAATGTAAGTAAATGTAGTCTGGTTCCTTACATCCTATGATATCATTACGCAGTAGTTAGAGGAAGAAGCCAGGGCTCGTATTCACCAAACTTTTCAATTTAGATGTTTGACTAAATCTAAATCTAAATATTTAGTCCACTTTTTAGATTCCCGGCGTTTCTGATTTAGTCTGTATTCACCAACGCGTTTAAGGCCGCGCCGACTCTGGTTCCCATATACAGTTAGGAGCTAAAACAAAAGACAGCAGTACCCATTCATTTATAGTCTATTTATAGATTTTCATTTTTATCGTTTTTTTCACATAGATGACATATTAATTTTCAATCATCCTAACTATTCATTTGCTTTGTTTTTAATCATCTGACTTTCATGTTCAGTATAATATCTTCCTACTTTACTATGTTGCGTGACGTCTTCTTATAGTTGTTTTTTTGTCGTTTTCGATCATCTTTCATTTTCATTCATTTATGCATTTTGTTTTTCGCAAGTTTCGTCAATGATTGCACATACTTGATTCAAAGTTAACTTTGAGTACAATTGTCATCGCAAAATGCAGACATGAAACGATTTAAACCACAGAAATATATGTATCAAGATAAATTAAGGCGTCTAGTTGATTCGTTATTTTATGAATATATCGGTTAACACGATTTCGGTGTTTTTTGCCTAGCCGACAACATGTTTTATCACGGATGCGATGTGAACTTCAAGAAAACTTAAATGAAATGAAATGAAATCTTCTGGTTCTTACAAACAAAATGTGATCAGATTAACTGAACTGTATTTCATACAGACACTTTCAGGTACCTCTGCAACAAATATTCTTTGAAAACATTGTGGCAAAAGTAGAATTGTTTTCAACTTCATTCAATTATAATTATGATTGTTCTTTCAATTATAAAGAGTGTTCTTATTTTTGAATACCGGTAAATGCTTTGAAAGACATTTGTTGCAGAATTGTTGTATGTTGGAAAGGGTTAACAAAATAGTGTCTTAAAATGTACTATATATGTTTCTTTAAATATATTTGCTTAACAAAAAATTGACTTTAAAATTGTGTAATATAAAAGTACTCTA
This sequence comes from Serripes groenlandicus, assembly GCA_031761405.1. Taxonomy (NCBI): domain Eukaryota; kingdom Metazoa; phylum Mollusca; class Bivalvia; order Cardiida; family Cardiidae; genus Serripes; species Serripes groenlandicus. Next base: position 49,425,734 of record JASEVX010000007.1, on the reverse strand, counting down.
AAGTCATGATTTTACAGTTTGGGAAATAATTTAAATGTTCCTTTTTCTTATTTCTTCATGTGCAACGAAATATTGCGGCTTCTCTTTGATGCTTTGCGTCAAACATTCGTCTTGTATACTATTATAGTATTTTCGGTTTATGGCATGCTGACTACATCTTAGATGTAGGGTAAAGAAATTAGCCAATGTATGCCGCATGCGCTATATGCATATTTCCAATCCATCTATAAATATGTTAGTCGTGTAGTGTGTATTGTTTCATTCTATAAATAGATAAAGACTTTATTATTCGCGGCTGAATTGCTTTTGAAAAATGACAATGCTTTTTTGGTAGAGTTGCGCTTGCGCAAACGAGACCATTGTTACAGTCTTGATTTTGAAGTCACGTGATGTAAATGCCCCAGACACCAATCATACCAAGTATCAGTACGCCAACAATTAAGTGCAAATTCGTTTGACTAATTTACGAATGCTAACAAAAGCAAACATGGAATAATTAAAAAAATATCCGACTATTCAAGCTTGCATATTAAATAACAAGTCTTATAATGTGTAAATATCATATTTGAATGTATATTATATTTGAATATTCTTACGCAAATCGACCTAAAATCTCACCACGCCCTGTTTCCATTATCAAGTTAGAATCCTTCCTTTAACGCAGAACCGTTTGTTTGATTCGGACAATTGTTGAGAACCTATTGAATGGTCTGACAATGCGAATGTCATAGCCTTGATAAACATATGTAACTGCACGTAAACGTTCTGCTAGACTCGCATAAGGATTTACGATCCTTTTTTTGATGCAAAAACTGCTGTAAGTCAGTTAAAATCCACGTTATAGGAAGGATTTGTTTATGTGACCTTGCGGCCTTGTTCCGCTTTGAAAGAGCAGAATTTATGAATATTCATTATTTATCGTTGGCCCTAGAAAGTTATTGCGTCATTTTATTTGCCTGGATGTGGCCCTGGAAAATATACATATGCTGGTACCATGCTTTTGGAACATATTTTCAATCAGCCGGTGAAACAACAGAGTACCACTAGAATACCTTATGATAGCGTCCAGGGGCCGTATTCCAGTAGCATCTTAAGTTTTTCCTCAAATTTAAGAAAATCTTATTTTTATTTTCTTAGCTAAGAAAATAAATTTCTTAAACTTATGTCGTATTCCAAAAGCATCTTAAGATTTTCTTACGTAAGAAATTTTTAATCTTAAGAAATAATCTTAATTTTTTTTTCATTTACGGAATTCGAAATTATTGGGTTTTCCACCACTCAAAATAGTAACGGAAGTCTAAAAATAGAAACACGCGCGGGCGTGTTGCGCAGACGAATCTGTTTACAAATAATTATGGCGAGCAGCGAGAAGAAGCCGCGATCTTCCAACTTTTCGGCGAATGATTGCCTCGTCTTGGCGGAATTGATGGGCGAGGAGAGTAGCGTGGACGGTTTATCCTTCCATGCTTAATTGAAGCATAAGTTTACTAACAGTAAGTAGATTGTTTGTTTATCTTTGTAAACATTTAAAACTGATAACTCGGAGCTGCGTTCGCTGCAAGTTTGACACAGAGTATCAAACCTATTTCTTCTTGCTTTCCTGTCAGTATTCCGTTGGAATTTAAATTTTTCACATGCTTGGCTTTCCCATTGATGTTTGATATAATTCCTTTTGTTTGTGACCCTCTTGCAAAAAGTATTTAAGCAGATGGATTCTGACATTCAATACATTTTTCTATGACAGCCTGTGGAATTCGCAGTGGTCATATGATCCTCGGCTCGGATTAGACCATAGTGTCGCGACTGGGGATCGAACCTGGGACACCAGGTTTCGAAATCCCCGACGCTTACCACTCGATCACAGCGGATTCCCGTTGAAATATATTTACTTAAAATAACCTCTAAAATATACAATGTTTACTATTTTGCAGCTATAACATCAACAACCAAGCGGAGTATGTTGGCAGAGATTACTGCCCATTTCAAGATGAGAGCTGAGGTACCAAGGGATGTCCCAGCTCTACAAAAGAAGTGGGACAACTTGGTACAGGTACACAGAGCCCTGTACATGGATGGGATGAGAAGTCAGAGGATGACAGGTAAATACAAACTGGGTCACGGAGAGATAAAATATTATTCAATCTGAAAAATGGAAAAGAACAGCTTCTATCTTCAAGTTCAAGGTTAAATTTCTATTCGTTTCTTTGTGATTTCAATGTCCATGTTCAATGGACATCTCAGTGCAACTAAATAGGTTTAAAACTTAACAGAATTATGTCACAATACATGTAATTACAGCTTAATGTACTTATATTATCAGGAGGGGGTCCACAGCAGTCAAGACCAACCCCGCTGACAGAGGCTGATGTCGTTGGCAGGCTAGCTGCCAACACATTAGGGGTAGCTGATTGCAGCATTGATTCGGGCATGCTGCTGCTTAATCAGCTATAGTAAGTTAATCTACTTATGACATGTAAATGTTTTTTCCTGAATTTCAACTGTACATGACTTAATGATAATGTTAAAGAATTTGCTCATCAAGTTTAGAAAAAATAACAACAAGTAGAAATATCACTGAAGATGATTAAAATATCCCCAAAACAGCACCTTGACCTACCCATAACTTAACCCTTTCCATCATATAGACGCTTTCTGATGCCTCTGCAGAAGACAGCTTTTTGAAAATATAGTGACAAAACAAGTAATTGCAAAAAACTTGTATTTTCTCCTTTTGATTATTATTATTTTGGTTTTATTTACCCTCGCCATGCAGAATTAACTATTTGGCGAGCATCTCCTTTTGACACAGTATTTTCTCCTTTTGACACAATGTTTTCCACGTTTAGTAATAGGTTATCCATTTTATTACAGAGATTTTTGGACAAAATATGTTCAAAGTCGTCTGCTGCAGAATTTTGTTTAATGAGGGAAAAGGTTAACAAGGTAGTTCATTCAAACAGTTCTCATTTTGACCTTTGAAGTACAAGCCACCCTCATCGTGGTGAACGTTTGTGGCAAGTTTCTTTGACATCCTATGATGCATAATTGAAATGCAGGTTGTAAATGGTACAGTTCTATCATTTTGACTTCTGAGCGTGTCCTTGACATTCGAGGTACAGGCGTGACATGCCGCCTCATGGTATAAAAGCTTTATGTAGAATTTTATTGAAAAGAAAAAGGCTGGATAAAATATGGCTTCTGATCAGTGACTCCTATATACCCCCCAAAACCTTGTTTTTGAGGGTATAATAAAATCGCCTGAGCATAAGGTTGAATCACCCTGGCAAATATCTGTAATCCCACTGGATGACCTCAGGATAATATCACAATATCCTTCAATAATTCACCAAAAGAGATTAATTCATCTTATAACAGTTTCATGAAAAAGGAAAACAATGTTTTATGCAAGTAATAAATGTTTTATTTTGTTTTGTAGAACAGTGCCATAATTGTATTTTATTACAGGTTCATATAAACAAGAAAATGCTCTTTTATACATGTAATGAATATTTTATTTTGTTTTAATTAACTGTGCCACTACCCCCTTCAACCTTTGTCAGCAGAGAGACAGCTAACCAGGCTGATTCAAGGTACATATTCATATTTAATGTTATTACTTTTAACTATGTGCATGATATTTTCATTAATATATTCCATTAAATAATAACAGTTTTTAAGAAAATATTATGCACTGTTGTTGATTTATCACTGGGGATGATGCCCTATATTTCTTCAATGTCATTCAATATTTCAATTTCAGTTCTCTTAAACATAACTATTAGTACACAAGGTTTATCAATTTATATAATGTCCTTAACCCTTTCCCTCATATAGACGCTTTCTTACGCCTCTGCAGCAGACGGCTTTTTGAAAACTTGCTATTTCTCATTTTGTCACCATGTTTTCAAATTTATTTCATAGGTTATCCATTTGATTATAGAGATTTTCTATGTTTTGACAAAATACGTTCAAAGTAATCTGCAAATTTGTCGAATGTGGGAAAGGGATAATTAATATCACAAAGTTATGGTTAAACTAATGCAGAGTATCAAGCTTAGTTCATCAAGCTTTATATTCTATCATTGAGATAGCATAGCAAACCATTCCCATAACTCAGACTTGTCTAGTATTTATTCTACATGTATGGAATAAGTATTACCTAGTATTATTTATTGCACAGTTCTATTTCACAAAACAATTCTCTTATTAACAAAACAGCCTTTAATGCCATTCCATCTATGATATCTATGTCTCACCCATCAAGTGATAAATTAGTGTAATTAGGATTGATAAATAGTGAGTTCTCATATTTTTGCTTAGAAGTTATCAAAGTCACCTGCTGCAGATTTGTCCTATGTGGGAAAGGGTAAATGAAATCTATAAAGAAAAGTACCACCATTCTGATACCGAACATAAATAGATAGATAACTATTCAGCAAACTACAATTTTTAAGGTAGATGTGCCTGTTCCTAAATCACAAATGAAGACAATTAACAGTATTACTTAGAACTTGTAATTTGAATACACTTAAAACTCTAAAGCAACCAGGAAAAGAAAAGACATTGTTGCTTGGTTATACAGATGGCAGATTTCTGCATTACTCATGGCCACCTGTCTTCTGTGGTCGTAAAACTTAACTCTTTCCTTCATATCAAATTTGCATAAGTAAAAAACATGGAAAGATATTATAAATGAAAGTTTATTTATTCAAAAAAGTTGAAATTACTCCTTTTGTCACAATGCTTTCAAAAGTCGTCTGCTGGTGAGGTGTCAGAAAGTATCTGTCCTACTCTTTACATTCAGGCAAGAGTTTTATCAAATAATCTTAACAACATTTTATGTAAGATAACCATTATTTACATTTATTATTTTTTTTGTCATTTTAGAGTGGACAATATCTCCATATATTGGTTAATATGTAGAAAATGTGTAAGACTGAGCAATACTTATTTTTCCTTTCTATTTCATAGAATGGTAGAGCCCATATTAGAAGTAGAGCCTTCTGCAGAATCAACAACAGTTTTGGCAAGGTATGAAGTTTTATTTTGTCACAGTATATATACATAAGTTTAGCTACCTTGTCTAAGCACTTTTAAAACATGTAGCCAAGCACTTTAAAACCAAATTCTACGTAGATCAATGGGTAGTTTTTGGGTGGTTCAGAAAACTTAACCAAGTACTTTATCATACCATTTATAAGCAAAGTATTTTATAAGTCAGAAGAAGGGTCATAACTCTTACAATAACATTTACTAAATTATGCAACATTGGCTGTTCCTGGAAGTAATAATGATTAAAAGATGTTTGTAATTTTGTAAGTGTTTAAGCTATATCTATTAAATTGTTTCGAAAAAAAAAATTGGTATGAAAACTTTTAAATCTTAATAAAAAAAGGGACACAATTCTTAAAATGTATGGACAGACTTATAACATCTTGTCTGTTGGTGGAGGCAATGATTAAAGTGTGTAAGTTGCAAAGCAATATCTATTAACAGTAATAATCCATTTTTCCTGTTGTCACACTTGTAATTTAAAGTTTGCTCATATCTCTTTTTCAGTGGTGATTCAAATGTGCAGGTTGTCTGCTGCAGCTGCCACTGCCACAGCAGACTGGACAAGCTGAAGGAGGAGAAGTTGGTTCTCCAAATGAAATTATTGAAAAAAGAATTATATGAAGAATAAAATAAAAAGAATCTATAAAACATGATCACTATGATCACTAAAGGAAGAAAATAGTCTCTATATAGACAGGTTGCAGCTTAATGTAAATTATTAGCTTTTGACATTACTTGTGTGCCAGATTAAACTGCCACCTGTCTTAACCTTTTCCTACATACAACAAATCTGCAGCACATGCCTTTGAATACATAGGGAAAATAACAAAAAAATATCCATAAAAGATAGCTCAATTGTTTAATAGAGTTGTAAACATTGTGGCAAGAGTATAAATTTATCATTATGAGTAATTTCAGCTTTGTTCACCATGTTTTCAAAAGTGGTCTGCTGCTCTTTCATCAAAATGCGGCTGCATGTGGGAAGAGGTTGAAACCTTTCACAGATACAGACACTTTTTGAAGCATCTGCAGCATACAACTTTTGTAAACATTGCTGTAAATGGTGAAGTTGCTATTAAAGATCAATTTCTCATTTTGCCACAATGTTTTGAACTCTATTCATTTATAGGCCTTTATCTATATCTGTGAAGAAATGTTTTCAAAGTTGTCTGATGCAAATGTGTTTTATGTGGGAAATGGTTAATACATACCATCAGGTTTTTCTTTAGTGATCACTGTAGACATGTTTTATTGATTCTGTGTTAGAGAATATTGTGTTGATTTGATTCTTTTGAAAACATTGTTATCAAAGTGTTTCAAAAATAAGTCATTGCAAGTCCCTGTATCTCAGTCCTTCATCAGGAGCAGCTTGACCATGTGGGTTTGCTTGTTGACCAACCTCATCATTATCATCATTGGCATCAGGCAGAGGGATATTTTGCATCTTGCAAATGTTGTGTAGTACTCCACAGGCAGTGATGATCCTGTTGCAGAAATGATTGAATGTCAACAATTAACAATTTTTATTAAAAACCGTCCATGCAGTTATAAAAATCTAGCACAAAAATGTACAAACTAGAGGCTCAAGATTTGCTCTCCCTCTCAACTTTTAGAGATACATATAAGTTATTGTTTTCAAGTACATTTATTTATTATTTTTTAATATAACTTATATGCTATACAATTATTGGTGCTATAAAAATAATTCATTGTACAATTTTGAGGAGTTTTGTGTAGAGAGATTTTTAATCCCTGTATAATATAATAATATAATTTTAACCAAGCTCATCTCAGCCTAATGATTTCAAGATTTGAATCTCACTTTTTGCAGTGTAATAATTTTTTTTTTTTGTTGAGGAATACAACACTTACATCTACTGATTCAAGAAAGTCATTACCTGCATGCCTTTTCTGGGGTGGTTCGAATTTCTCCATGCAGAATACCAAACCTCCTCTTGAGTTGTCCAATTCCACGTTCAACTTTGGCCCTAGTAACTTTGTGGGATCTACAAAAAAGTGTGTTGTGCTGGTGTTTGAATTATAAACGGTTATATATCGGAAAAGCTCATAACTGTACATTCATTATCTTAATCAATTTCAATAATGTTTTTTTTTTTAATTTAATGACCCAACTGCTGTACAAACTTTGTTGTATTGCAAAGCACCACTACTTAACCCTTTTCCACATGCAACAAATCTGCATCAGACAACTTAAAAATACTCAACAAATTGGAACCTCCCTTATTGATTAAAATAAAATATTTGAATGGGTTTAAAACATGGTGACAAAAGAATTTGTTTGTTTGGAGCAATTTCCTTTTTGTCGACATGTTTTCAAAAATGAGGGAAAGGGTAAAGATACCTGTTGTATGCACTTTGAGGTCCAGGCTGTGGGTTTAGGTATGGCGTCAGCAGCCATCGTCTGCAAGGGTACCCACTGTCACCCAAAAGATGGTATCCGGCAGGCACAACACCCCTCACAAACAATTCCTTGAGCCCACTGTTTTGCAGTATTTTGCTGTCATGGGTAGAGCCTGCAGGCCAGCGCGCAACAATATCTACTAATTTATCACGGGCATTAAAGATGACCTGCAGTATATGCAATGATACAATTGTACATGTATAAAGTCTAATATGGTAAACACTGTAAACATACCATTAGCTAGGAAGCAAAAAATACAAAACAAATTTGTGATAAAACATACAAATTTCACTGAAAAAGTTGGTACATCTATACATTATGTACCCTGGGAGTTAAGAGATAAGTGGGTATCCTTGTGAAACAATTAACTGTTGGGACTAGGGATTGAACTTTTCACCTTAGGGTAGGAATGGGAAGATATCTGTCATTATCTGACATGTTTATATCTGGTTTTCAATCAGCTTTCTGTCCATGCCATGTAGTGTTTGACTCAAGGTCTAAACTTGAAGTAAATGGAATTCAAGCACTCCATTCTGTATTGATCTGCATATTAAAACTTGAAAGCATTAAAGTTATATTCACCTGTACATTTATGCTGTGATAGCCTTTCCTGTTTACAAACAACTCCTCCTCAACTGATGGCGCAATGATCCTCACCTGGGTTCCGTCAATAACCCCTACCACCTTTGTAAAACCTGCTACACCACCAAACTCTTGCACCTGCATGCCAAGGTCTGCTGGATCTGTGGGGAAGGCTATAAATCGCCGAATAATGGCAGGAGATATCAGAGCATTTACAACGGCAGTCACCACCTTTGAAACTGTGGACTGGGTAACATGGTGAAGATCGCCATCATTGAGCTGAATCTCACCGGTAGCCAGGAACCTCAATGTTATCAAAATCTTTTCCGACACTGACAGACTGTTGTGCCTGGCAGTGGGAGATTCGAGATCAACCCGTAACAGGCCCGTCAGGTACTCAATACCTCTCCTATCAAATCGGTAGCGACGTAGAAGGTCATAGTTCGTCAGTTCCGCTAGTATGTCTGGGCGAGCTGCCATTCCTATAACAAATTAACACAACATTTTAAATCTGTGCGTCGTTGAATTGACAAGGCGAAAAATGAATAACAACATGTTATATCGATATCATATACGAAATAACACTTTTGTTGACACATTCGATGCCCGTCTAAGTGAACTTCGTATTTGGTGTTTCGTCTATATCCGAAATTGAACTAATTCGAACTACTGAAATTACACAATAACACACGAAGCGTTCCTCTGCAGAAAAACATATGTCTGAATTCATAGAATCTCGATTATTCACAGAATATCCTTCTATTTTCTTTTACACTCCCTCGTTTTTGTGTAGAAAACAAATCGCATGAACGGCATTAAAAGATAAATTTTTGTTTAACTTTCTAAAACGTATTATAGTCTAAAAGTCGGACATCGACGTAATCAGAAAGTAAAAAATACTCACCTGTCTGTTGTATTGCTTGAACAAGCTGTGTTATATCTCGAAAAGTCCGTGAAAAGTGTTGAGAGCGAAAGTTTCTTAAATGATTTAAGGAAGGTGTAGAGTTTCCTTAGATTTAAGAAAATAGTTAAGATTTCTTAAAGATAAGAAGCTACTGGAATACCACTTAAGAAATTTCTTATTAATAAGGAGAAAATTTGTTCGATTTAAGGAAAATCTCGGAGTTAAGAAAATCTTAACTATTTAAGATGCTACTGGAATACGGCCCCAGATCTCATTACAGCTCGGAAATAAAATTTTACACTTATTTTATTGCCGTTTGTCGGTAATCAAGCCAATTCATTTTTTGATTTTTTATCCGTCGAAAACAAAATCGGAAATAAGATTCATAATGACAGAAATCCGAAAATAACCTTACTTTTCTTGTCGTATTTGCTATACGATACAGTAAAATGATAGGGAAGCAGTCGGTCAGTACGCGTTGTTTTTAAGCCAATGAGAACGCAGCAAATTATTAACTGCGATAATAAATCACACACAATTCAGTCAGTGCGAGTGTCTGGATTCTGGATTTTCCGTAAATTACAAATGGGTACGAGGGTAGACAAACTCGTAGACTGAACTTTAAATCTATGCAATCGGGTTTTATTTATACATCACTTATGGTGGCGAAAGAAAAATTCAACCCAGAGCAGGCCCTGGTAAGTAGATAGTAATATTTATTTATTATTCATTTTTCAAGTCTTACTGTTTATAAGGATTGCTCGTTTCAATCGGTGTGTAGTTCTTTTGAAAAAGTCAGTTTCTTTTTGTCATAATTATAAGAAGTCTCCATCAAACTAACTCGAATGATAATCAACATATGGCGCCTTTCTTCGTTGAAGGATCTGTGAGTTTGATATTCTTAAACATGCTTCAGTGATGATAAGTAAATTATTGCGAAAGCATTTTTCGAGACTGCAATGTCCTTTTCCCTGATCGGCCTTCCCTGATTGCTCTATTCACATGTGTTCGCATATTGATTGTGAATTGTAAACAAACTGTAAGGGAGAGCAAAGTAGTCTCGCGAATCTTTCATTTTTAGTTTTCTTTTGGTATATATATATATATTAATATCCACCTTTCGTTTGGTAAATACTGTTCATTTACAAAGTAGGCTATTATTCTGGAACCTATTTGAGTTGATATTGGTCTATCAGTGTTTCACTTTGAAAATTGCTATCAATGAGGCTCATTAAATGTACATTTTGTTATATGAGAGAGCCAGTACTCATGTTGGTCATTTACTGTGTTTTGTCCTAGATGTATAGTATTAGTAAAGTCATCTAATGCAGATAACGTTGTATATTGGAAAGGGTAACTCTTGATTCATTGAACATTTTATATTGAAACCTGAACAGTTTTTTATATGTCACCCATATGGAACAGGAAGGCTGATGTTGATTTATTGCAATCATTGAATTTCTGTAGTCTGGCTTTTTGCTGTTGTTGTTAATTCAATCAAAGGTTGGTCAAGTCAAGAACACTGTCTGTATAAGCAGAATATTGTGCTTTAATTATTGTTTAAACTTTTATAATGCAAACATAATAATCTCATTTTAGGAATATTATGCATTCACACATACAACACATGTGCAGAAGATGATATTGAAAACAACTAGACAACATTTTGAATCTGCACATGATGTTTGAAATGCACCAATAATAAATAATAAATGCAGTACATTTGTATATATCAATTTATGAAAGAATTAAACGTTCAGATTCATTTCACTTAACTGTACCACTCTCAAATACAACACATCGGAAGCAGATGATTGTTTTAAAGTAATAATTATATTATTGAATTGAATTGAAAGCAAAAGGAGATTGCTTGTTATGAGCAACTTCTGTGTTAGCACATGTATGTCTTCAAAAGACATAATCTGCTGATCAGATGTATCAAATTGAACTGCAAGTTGATAAGAGTTAATGTTCTAAAATGAAAATTTTAAATAAGTAATTAATTTACTTTATGTTTCAGAAAAAAGATATGCCTACGAAAAATATGACCATGACAGTTGTAGGTCAGTGTGGACGATAAAAAGGTCCTACTGTTGAATGACACAGGCAAGTATTGCTCTGTGTCTGAAGATTTGTAAATACCACTTCTCACAGATGAAATGGACATAGAATTAATTTTGAGATGTGGGAGAGAAAAGTTCTTGGAACAAAACAAGGAGAGGAGGTTATTGCAATAGCCATGGACACCTAATATTATTGATACTACATGTCAATAGAAGAAGGCAACAGATGTGTTGTTAAAAGGGCAACAGATTTAAATATAACATTTTGATAATTCCTTTGATATTTAACCTGCAAACGTCAAATGCAATAGCAGAAGATGACTTCTAAAAACCTTATGACCAAAGGTAAAATTATCCTTTATGTTTGCACTGTATCATGTATCATGTGGACCAATTAATAAGGGGCTAATACATGTTAACACCACCAAGAAGTATGTGTGATCTAGGATAGTTTATTCTGGCCTTATATTGCATATGTGTCTATCTGTCATGCTGAATTAATTTAAATAAAAGTTTTTATATGCACTTTAATTTTTCAGTTTTCCTTTTTCACATAACACAGCAATTTTACCTTCAGTGCTTTGATTTAATAAAAGTGTTGAAGGTTTTTACATGCTAGTTTCTGTTTAATTCCTGTTATGTTACAATAAATACTAATTTAACCTCATTTTCCCACATATAGACATTCCTGCAGCAGACGAGTGTTGCAAATATTGTAGCAAAAGATGAAAATGGCTCCTGATTAGTAATTTCTCTATTTTTCAAAATGTTTTAAAGATTATTATCAAAATATACTTTCTGTACATATAAACTGCCCATGATGTGTTAACGTGCTACAGGGTGGGGTTATTTTTCTTATCACATAACACGGAAGGCTCAAGGTGATCTATTCTCATTAATTATTTCTGTTTGAAGAACATTCACAACTTCTTAAATGCCTCTCATTTGTTTAATAGCTAATCAACTTCAATAATTTAAGTACTAAATGTATTAATTAACTCGACAACAGACGATTTTGGAAAAATCTATGCAGATAGATCTATATTGAAATTTCTATAAATTATAGTATAATAATCAAATAGAGTTGAAACGATTGCAGCAAATGAAGAAATTACTCATTATGAAGCATTTCTCTTTTTGCCACGCTGTTTTAAAAAGACGTCTTCAGCACATGTGTCAATATGCGTTTGTATATATAATTAGCGAATCAAATATATTTCGTCTGAAGGTAAATCTTTTTAGGCATTCTAAAACAAGCTGTGGAAAGCTGAAAGCAATCATTTAAACAGGAAAAATAAAGAACAACATATGTTTAAGAAATTTAATTTTGATTGAGCATTTTGAAACAAGTTTAAATAGGACTAAATGTAACGGTTTACCCTTTTTTCATAAGCAATTTCTCTTAACTGAATGCTCATTTAATCATTGTTCAGTAACAAGTGAATTATTTTGACATTTACAAACAGTACAAGAAGAGATCAAATTGATAATCATTAGCAATCTTAATGCTTCCTGAATGTTGTTTGTCGTTAAGCAAAGTATAACAATTGGTATCACCAAATGAACATTCCTCTAAATGTTTGTTGCATTTGATCCAGAAAATCAGGAGGCAATATCATTTCAAGCAAAACATTAATATTATCCCTTTTGTGATGCCACCCAGTTGCCATGATTTTTTCAACCAATCAACATGGCTTAAACAATTTTTGAAGAAGGACACCCCAGGAACATTTCTACTTTATTATCTTAGAATACGATGAGCAAATTCAGAGGAAGAGAATTTAGGCATTTTGTCCCCATTCTGATGTCGCATCAACCAAAGTTCTAAATGGAATTGAAATCTTTGAGTAATTTTGAAAGAGCACCACCAAAGGTATATGTAGTTTTCATGAAATTGGTTTTGTAAATTAGGAGATGTCATTTGAATCAAAAAAATAATTTAAACCCTTTTCTGATGTCGCTTGGATGCCTTTCAACTAATCAATATGGCTTGACAAGTATGTAAAGGGTCAATGAGAGAACATTTCTACAACATTTTCTTGAAACAGACAAGCACTTTCATAAGGACGGATTGTTTAAGTTTTGTCATTTTCCGTCTTTTCTGATGCGACCTGGTTGCCATGTTTTTCAACCAATCAATATGGCTTGAACACATTTAGTAGAGGGTCACCCAATGAACATTTCTACTAAATTATATTGGAGAAGAAATATTTTAAAGTTTGGACGTTTTGCCCTCTTTCTGATGCCGCAGCAACCAAAGTTCTCCATGGAATTTTAATCTTTGAACAATTTTGAAAGTGGACCACAAAAGGAAAAATCCTGTGAAGTTTAGTTAAAATTGGTCGCAGATGTGATTTAGCAGGAGATGATGTTTAAAGCTAAAAGTCAACGGCGATTACAAGTAGAGTAACTGTAAATCTTTACCATCACAAACCAGATAAAGAGTTAATCCAGTGAAATATAAAAAAAATGGCTGGAAAATTCTGTTTACTTTTCATATATGTATCAACAATAATTTGATTCAATATTACTTAAAATTATTGAATCAAGATTAAACGCGATTTGAACGATAGATGAAATGCCCTCTCTTTAATACTTTCAGAACCCAGTTCTGACTCATATTGAACCGAGTTTTGGACCTATAAATGGTGGTACAGTGATAACTATGACAGGAACTGAGCTGATGATTGGAAACGCTCTGAATTATGTTTATTTGGGATCGGTACCATGCCAGAGTATTACCTTGAATGAAAACAGGTTTGATAATATTTAGAATCTCAATAACGTTGAGTTATTTATCTTAGTACGTTCTTGAAATGTAACTTGTTTGTATATCATTTTAAAAGAATAACTTAGATTTCTCAATTATTTGGAAAACATATATGTACCATAACTCTTCCTCGAATTATCTACTTTTTTACGAAGAAAATGAGCAAATACTTTCTCATATTCCATTGCTAAGTATCCAATTGAAAATTCACAGATGGATAAAAGTCAAGGGGAAATCAGACAGGGTCTAAACACTTTAATCTTTGCTTCCGTCATTGCTTAGAATCCTTCCCTAATTTTGAAAACCATTCTTCGTCTAGAAAAGAACTCGCATTGTATCGTCATTATTCATATACAAAATGACAGCAAGATAAATAGAGGGCAAATTGGGCAAGTGCATACTGAAAGAAAACAAACACCAGCTACCTTAACTGTGAAGTTATCTCTCCTTTTTAAAATTGCTTGGCGGGTATTAAAAGGAAGTCCAGACGGAGTATATGATCCATAACTACACGTTCCTTAATGGCCGAGTTATCTCCTTTTTTACATTACATATTGTAAGTCCATTAAGCACTACTCCTGTTATATTGCAGGGTTAAAACTTCGTGTTTGTGAAAGGGTGTAAATTACAGGAGGTGCACAACCAAAGCTACATAACGTTGCCTTTGATATTTGTTGAAGTATCCACTTCTTGTGTCAGACATACATTTCTTATCGTTAGGATTCCTCCAATGATATTGTAATTTTTCAGATGAAATTTATTGTTTATCTTGCCCTCGCATTGACCTCATATAATTACTATATCTACATTTAACTTAGGAATTCATATTTTTCTACTTTAGTTATCATCAACTGCTAGATGAACTTTTTGTGTTTATATGCATCACAGCAGCAAAGATCAATCTGTTTTCCATAAAAGAAGTATATTGATGTATCTGTCGCTGATAATTAAAAAATACCACTCGTTTGGAAGATGTCCTTCAACACTTTCTATTTTGGAAAGGGTCAACTTATTTATTCACTTCTATTCTATTCCATTCAATACGAATAGCTGAGCATGTAAAACATCTGACAATAATAGTAATTCTTTTTAGACGAAAGTTGTTTCTATTTCAGGTTAATGTGCACTACACCAAAAGTTGTACAAACGTTAACTGTTACTGCTGTTAGACTACAAATCGACGGAGAATCATATACGAGCGGTGATGTTTCCTACATCTATGTTAACAATCCGGTTATAGAAGACATTTCAAGTCAGAAAACTATTTTAAGGTTGATTCTTTTAATATAATAGATCTAAATAATTATATTTGCAAAACGAATGACGTTTGAACACTTAGTACATTAAATACAGGTAAACTTTATATATGATAAAGTCCATGCGTTGTAGATTACTTTGAACATAAATAATTGAATAAATGTTAAACTCTCGTTTATCTTATAATATACTCTGAATGGCATTGGTATATCACATATACTTTACACACTTTTGATATGTGATATTCAAGCGATGTGTCATATAAATTTTCAGCGGTGGAACGATAATCACTATTTCTGGACAAAACTTGAACAGTGCTAGAGAGACGAAAATCAAAGTACGTTACGCAGGCTCAGAACAGGTATTTTTTGTTTGTTCAAATTAGTCTTAGTCATTACATGATTCATAACATGTTGTTTTATTTAAATGCATTTTATATGATGAGTAATTAAGCCTAACTTTCAAATTAACATGAAATCAAAAAGGTATTGTTATTATGTATTATAAAATATAGCTATAATAGTAAACAAATACAAGCCCCGATTATGTTAATAATACTCAGATCTCTTGTTTTGTCACCGGAGTGGAACACGTTTTTCTTTTGTCACGGAAATGGAACTCCGGCCTTTAGTAGGCGGGTTTCTCGCAGAGTCCGCCGCGTGTATTACGGGAGCACTCTGGCCCCTGTCACCGGAGTGGAACACTTTGTTTTGCCACCGCAGTGGAACACTTTTTTTTGTGTCACGAGAGTGGAACGGCGGTCTTTAGTAGGCGGGTTTCTCGTAGAGTCCACCGCGTGTATTAGGGGAGCACTCGGGCCCAGAGGCCCTTGTCACTTTTTTTGTTACTGGAGTGGATCGCCGGCCTTTAGTAGGCGGGTTTCTCGCAGAGTCCGCCGCGTGTATTAGGATAACATTCGGGCCCAGAGGCACTTGTCCGGAGTGGAACACTTTATTTTGTCACCGGAGTGTCATAGTAGTAATACCATTTTTTTCGGAGTTGGCAGCCTGTCAATTGCTGTTAGCGACAAACAACGCATTTTAGGTTGAGACTGCGCGAGAAAAATAGTTCATCATGGATTCAACAAAACTGCATTTAAAAGGTTAGGATCCCCCCCAGAAATATCATTTTAATGCTGTTGGAACATCAGTGAAAAGCTTAAGGCGTGAGTACTCCAATATAAGTTTAAGAAATGCTTTAGAAATTAATGCGCCAAGAGGTCAAATATGGACGCTTGTTAACATTATTAACATTCGTGAAGAGGAACGGAAAAAAAAGAAAGAAGTCACGTGAAATATACAGTGGCGGATTAACCTGGGGCCGTAGGGCCCGTGCGTCGAAAAAATTAATGGTAAACAAAGACAAAGTGTGGCAAATGTAGTGGCCCGTGCCCGACTCCCCCACCCCGCGAAAGAAGTCACGTGAAATATACAGTGGCGGATTAACCGGGGGACCGTAGGCCCCGTGCGTCGAAAAATTAATGATAAACAAAGAAAAAGCATGGCACATGTAGTGGCGGATTTAGCGGGGGTCCATAGGGCCCGTGCCCGACTCCCCCCACCCCACGACATCCCGACCCGGTCGGGCATTTTACATATCTGGCGAGCGCCGGGCCAAATTCGCCGCTCAGAGCCCGGCTGGACATCGGGCAGACATTGACCGGGGAAAGGCGGCGTCTGGCCGACCATCCAATGTGTTTCGCAGGTTATAAAAGTCGGGTCATCGCATCATTAATCAGATTCCAGTCGCGTTCTTCACATAAGGTAGCAATTTAACACACAGTTTATCACAAAAGTGTCAGAGTAACAGTACTACAAGATGCCCTATAAAAGAAGGGAGGACTAAAGGAGATGGAGAGGGCAGTACTCAAAAGAGAGGGATAGTGGCAGTAAAGGGAATGAGACTTTTCCTCTTCAGTTACCAATGCACCAATAACTAAGTTGTAGAGGTAGCGTGCAAACGCAAACCTCTCCCTCAATTGTACTGTACAGGTGCCCGCAAGTGCTGTAGAGGTATCAACGGCATTTTCGTTAGAATGCTTGTCTTAAAAAGATATCTAAGTCAAGTTCGAATATGGGTCATATTGGGTCAGAAACTAGGTCACTAGGCCAAATTGAAGGGAAATCTTGTTAACATAATGGAGGTTGCATTTTTAACTTGAGCATATTGAAACTGTATCAAAATGTTTGTCTTGATGATCATATGTAGGCCAAGTTTGAATATTGGTCATGTTTGTTAAAAAAATAGTTCACTAGGCCAAATTGAAGGAAAATCTTGTCAACACTTTTAGAATTTGGTCAGAATGTTTATCTTAATGATATCTAGTCCATGTTCGAATAAGGGTCACATCGGGTAAGCAAAAATAGGTCACTAGACCAAATGAAGGATTCTGGATGTTGCATTTTGAATCTTTGTCAGAATAATTGTCTTGGTGAGTTTTGCATATTTCAAACACTTTCTCCCAGTCTAGTACATGGTTTAGAGAACTATTTCAACTTGATGGAATGTGATTTAACATTGACATATTTCTCAATATAATAATGCAGAAACTTCCCTTTGATGTCTTAAATGTGTATACTTGTGAGCTTTTGCACTCAGGTGAGCGATATAGTGCCAATAAGGTTCTTCTGTTTTTAAATTGGTTTTTAAATTGGCAGTTTAAAAATTTACTATTTTTGACATGATCTTTCAACTTCTTGACAATAAAAACATAAACATAAGCTGCAAATGTTCTTTCCTTTCACATTTCCCCTACTTCTCCAACCTTCCAGCAGCCCCTAGGCCGTCAGCACTGCAGTGCTATGAATTTGGCACGGGAAAGGAACGCCGGCTTTTAGTAGGCGGGTTTCTCGCAGAGTCTGCCGCGTTATTAGTGGAGCACTCGGGCCCCGAGGCCCTTGTCACCGGAGTGGAACACTTTTATTTTATTTTTGTCACGAAATTGGACCGCTGGCCTTTAGTAGGCGGGTTTCTTGCAGAGTCCGCCGCGTGTATTAGGCGAGTACTCGCCTGCTGTCCGGGGAAATCGGAGCCGTGGCCGCATATACTATAAGGCAGGTCCCGCCGTCTACCCGCGCTTACGGCAAAGTGCTGGCCTTGTTTCAAGCGAGCTCTCGGATGCTGGTAGGGAAAATCTGAGCCGGTGCCGCATTTGCTATAAGGCAGGTCTCACGTCTACCCGCGCTCACGGCGAAGTGCTGGCCTTGATTCAAGCGAGCTCTCGGCTGCTGGTAGGGGAAATGTGAGCGGGCCGCATATGATATAAGGCCGGTCCTGCCGTCTACCCGCGCTTACAACGAAGTGCTGGCCCTGTTTCCAGCGAGCATGTAGTCATGTACGCATACTGCAACTTTGGCTGATTTCTTTTTCAGAATCATGTGGATTCAGCCGCGTACTCGCGTATAGGCACCTACGCGCATGCGAATCGTTATGTCGAAAGATTCATAACAATGCACGTTTTGTCTTTTTGATTAATTCAAACTATAGTCGTCAAACCATTAATCCGTTATTAAACGCTCCGCTCTAAGAATCTTGATTAAGCAATGTCTTTCATCAATACATTCAATTTCATGTGTGTTTAATTCTTAGTTACATGTATATGCCTATGGTACTAATGTGCATAACAGATGCACGTCATGTAGTTGCATATAAGGTGTAGCAAAATTCCATGCTTTTGTTTTATTTATTTAATTTGAGAAAAGTGTATAATTTATCTCTTATTTCAAACTCGAGATAAACGGAACCAGCTTTCGTACAACGGAGCTTTAGACAAAATCACAATGTTGCCATGCATGTACAAACTATATGATGAAAACACTTTTGCAGACGCAAAACATTTGAACTACCTGTAAACAAAGCAATAGAAAATTATTTTAGGCTATACATCTGTTGAAATGCTGTATGATGCTTGATGTGCCAAGTTGTGGAAACAGTTCTTTTAGATCAAGAGGATTGTGTTAGAGTTAAGAAACTTTACAGAAAGATAATCCCGATGTATTGCATCACAGTAGCTTTAGGAATGATATATGGACTATACCAACCTGTACTGTTATTCTTCGAGTTTAATCTTTATTGCACTGAATATAATGTTTCACATAGCTTATACGATGACAGAGCATTTTATTGACAAAGAATGTAAATCTCGTTCAGTTCATGAAATCAATTAATTAACAGTTTACATCAATAAGCATAGAAAGACTTATCTTGAGTTGCCGTTCACAACAGCAGTACACATCTTGCATCACTATAAAAGGCTTTACACATGTTATAGTACATAATATCATAACAGCAATTATTGAATTATTTAAAAAAATAATCTTCAATTCTGAAGAATCATCTTACTACAAGAGTAAACCATGTCCTCGCAAAGTCGGGGAAATTATCGACGTCGTCTGATTTAGATAATGTAGTCTTTACCTGTTTTCTTTTGAAAAAACTAGTTATATTAAAAGCAATGTACACTTCTGTAACCTTAGGTTAGAGACTGCTCCAACCTTTCCCCAGAAGAGACAATTTGCCCAGTCCCTGATGCACCGGACATGTTGCGACAAGAAATGGAAGACAACTTGAATGCTCCGGATGCTGACCTTACTATAGAGAGTGGAAGAATATCTGCGGATGCGTCGATTAACTTCGATGGCTTCGTAAAGACCTTCACTGTCCAGTACTTCAGGAATCCTTCTATAGCTACTATTGGAGGGAACAGTTCCGTGATAGAGGTTGATCCTAGCAATAGGGAACTTTTGATAAACGTAAGAAGCTTTCTTTTCTTTGTTAATTGATTACACAGAATCAAGCTCAAATCGACTTAGTATAGAACAGCTGTATCGATCGGTATTATTTAAAATATCTGTAAATTGAACACTCAACAACTACACAAATCAATACAGAAAGTGTGATAATGTTTAATGTTTTTTTCTTTCATCAAGTGCGTGCTTGCATTAAGTTTTGGCTTCAAATTACATCTCCTCTATAACCACTGAGTCAATTGTGATGAGCTTCGCATGTCCCTCAATGTCCTCTGCTAATTGCCTTCAAAAATATTGCATCCAAGCAGAAATTCTGGTTTCCAGAGGCAACATATTTTCCTCCAAAACCATTTTCCAATAATTTTGCATATATAAATGTTTTTCTGTTGACCACCAAAGAAGATTCCCCTAAGACATATCGATTGGTCAAAGAACGCGGTCGCTAGATGGCGGGCTCTCTTAGCATACTGATGAATTTCAATAACCTTCTTATACGAAATATGTTGGTCCATTATAGTTATTTCGTAGGAATTGTTCATGGATAATCAACAACGAAATATCATGTCATGTCAATTGATCAAATTACATGGCCACCAGGGATTGGGGCTGTTTCACCCTTTTAAGTCACAAGTGTAAATTAAAACAGTTACATTGTATTCTATGATTTTGATTGATTGTTTAGTGTTTAACGCAGCTTTCAACAATTGTTCAGTTCTATCACGGCGTTTCCTGGGTAATTTACCAGTAGTACTGGTCCATTTATTCTGACACCAGACAACTCTGAGCGAGAAGGAGGGCAGTCATTACTACCATTTTTATAATGTATTTGCTATGACCTGGCCGGGGATCGAACCCAAGGCGGACGTTCTACCAATACTCCACTGATTTTTGAAGTATTATCACATAATCATGTCTTTGGTGACCTTCTACCAGGTTCCTGCTAGGTTTAATTTGCCGTACGACAGTTAAAGGATACATAGCCTATTTCTGCATGATCAATATTGTTCCATATGTTTAAATAAGCTACTTGTCTTATGTAAGTCTGCAATATCAATTCGGTAAAATATATCTTTAAAATTGTTCACTTTATCATATTCCTCAAACCGCGTTGATTGGTAAAATGAAATATGACTATCAGGTCTAGCATAAACATTCTGTCTAAAATTGATTTGCGAAATCAGGGTTGTATCCATATTAACATAGAACACCGAGCACTTGGGCTTCCGGTTTTCGCTAGTAGAGAATTGTATTTGTGGAGTCCGTTTACAATCTCATTAAAACAAATTGTTAAATTATTCTTGATATGAAGATCTACGTTAGGACGAAATGGGTTCTGGGTTTAAATAATTTAAAAAAAAACTTCCATCTCGCAATCCTAAATACAAAGAATACGCTAATATCATTAAAAAATATTTTTTTCGTCCAACCCTTTTTTAAAATATAAAACGTTTTTATAATATAATGTAATACAATGTATCTTCAAATGTTTTAAACGATGGCATAGGTACGTTATTATTTGATCCAGTCCGTGTAATTATGTTTTATTGTGAACACTATACATCCATATATAGCCTATGTATCCACACAGTCTATTAACGATCTTCACTGTTCATATATTACTAACATAAGTGTGGTAGAAGCTTCTGTCTAGATGTGTAGCTTATTATTACACAGAGAAGATGTTCATGCTGATCTGCACCCACATTGTTAAGAATTGCTAACTTGTGCCTTTTCCCGTGGACGAACACATGTATCGTTGTATAGTTATTTGAAATCGAACTTCTTTCAGGGACGTAATATGAATCTAGGAGCAGGTGAAGCTGACTATACCATATCTATTGGTCAAACAGGAAATTGTGAAGAAATAATCTTAACAATAAATAATCTTACCTGTGTGTTACCTGCTACTTCACCAGGGCCAGAAAATGAAAATTTGGAAGTTATTGTAAGTAATTGAATGCATTATCGTGTCTTCACCTATTCCTTTGAGTCGCAATACTTTAGTCAGAAGGCTATCAATCATTGGGCCGTCGTGACTTCGAATCCCTTCTCGGCAATTTGTTTTCCTGCTGAAAATCGCCAAAAGTCATTGTGACTAGGGTCATTTAATTGTCTTCGTCAAAAGAGTTAATAAGTCTATATAGTGCCGTGATATATGCATGCATTATTAATCCGTAAACGAACTGCATAGCAGACCTGGGTTATTTTTTTTCACATATTTTAAACTGTTATGACTTCTTTTCCAAAGTCCTGTCACAATCTGTACCTCCCGTTTGATATTTCTGTTAAGTAGATAGAAGAGGCTCATGAGGTCTTTTATTGGAAACTTTTATAATGTTCCTTCTTTTTTCCATATCAAAAATGATATAGTTTTATAGTTTATTTTATATGTATTGGAAAATATTATATAAGACGAGTTTCTTCGGCTGAGATTCCGCGGAAGGAACGAGTCCCAGTCCAACTGTTTCATATACTTAAGCAATAGCATTTTTTAGTAAATTTTGATATTTTCTCTAAACAATGTGTCGCTTTTGTGTGTAATAAGAACATTACAATTGTTTTAAATGTTTATGTTAAATTCACATTAACGATTTATCGCGCAATATTTTACATTTAAATGTTTGCTAGGATCGTAGAAAAATATAAATATACGGCGCCATTTTACTCAACCCATTTCATTTCGACTCAAATTTTAAATCGTAAGCAAAAGGATACCAGTAGACGAGTAACGATATTTTTAACCGGGGCTTACCCTAAAAAAGTGGGTATATGTTTGTTATTTAGATGCCCATTGGACCTCACAGTAGGTTCAGTAAAGCGAACACACATCTTCTTCTTTTTTCTTTTGAAAAATATTTCACATCGGAGAATAACAAAAATAATCAGAATACCTATCTTAAAAATTCATCCTAGCAGTTATTAAATCCCTTTTGATTTTGTTGGTGATCCGTAATTGCGATAAACGTGTACCTATATATATCTTCAACGACATCAAAAGCAATAAGGCCAATGTGGAGTATAAATGACGTGTAGTGAAACTACAAAAAGAGATGTCATTGATCAACACGTCACATAATTACGGCAGAAAATACGTATGTGTTTTACACACAGCTATCGCTATAAATAAGAGGCTGATCTTATTATTCATCAACTGTTAGATAGGTGCGCTTTGTAGCGTTTCTGTGTATAAATAGTTCCGTTCTTAAAAACACGTGAAAAGGATCTGAATGCAAAATCATTGTTTGCAATATCACTGTGTATACTATCGATAGATACTGCATCCTTTGTTTTAATGGAAAATAGAAGGAGCAATATAAAACTATACAATAACTGATGATATTGCACGCATTGTTATCGCACTAATATCCTTTACACGTATCGATTAAGACGGAATCTTTTCCAAACAGAAACGGTACAAAGCGCTCCAATCAAACCTTCGATGAGCTTTAAGATTTGTCTACAATGTTAGCAACGTTTTGATATTAATATGTATATCACAATCAGTGAAAAATCGATATGCATATAACCTGGTCTATTTAAAGCGCTAATGTGGAATATGTGACGTGTAAATCCGTGACAAACCTATCTATATAGATTCGCTACACATATAGATAAACTATTCATTAAGGGTTTGTGATTGTAATTCGAGTTTTCTATAAATTCATCTGCCTGATAAATTAAAAACAAAATCAAAAGGGATTCAATAATATAAAGGTATGCCTTCTGATCATTTTGTCAACTGACACAGTTTTAACAAAAAGGCTCGCCATGAGCCTTATACAATGATGCTTATAACTTTATACAGGTTTCGATTGGAAATTTCAACAGTTCCGTCGGCTACGTCATATATAGGAAATTGGAATTGGCTGCGGATCAAAGGACAAATGACATTGTCCTGTTGATAGGTATATCGGTGTCTGTGGTCCTGGCTCTTCTGATCATTGTAGGTAGGTATTTCTTACTGACATACTCATTTGGTATGAATTTGTAATCAATAACAAGTCTTGAAAAGAATACATTTTGTAATCGAATACCTTTACGATGACCACAAATTGTTCTTATTCGTAATTTAGGATTTGGGCCATTAGTTTAACTTTAAGCATATTTATATAGCTTATCCCTTTCAGTGGGTTTATTTTTATTATTGCATGTTCCTTTCATAAATGGTTGTTATGAGGTTCTTTCATGTTTAATTTATATATAATGTTCAGAGACTTGTTGTGATTATCATGACATGGCTAATTGTTAAGTATAGCAAGTGTATGGAAGATCCTACAAGATAGTATGAAGTCAATATAAGATGAAGAACGCAATTCATAGCTTGGATATAATACAAGAAGATTTGAAAAGGCAATACTGTCATGACATAAAAATATCGATGATTGTTGTGAAGTGTGTTCATTTTTGACTTATAAGGTTAAAGGACTTGTTGTTATTATCATGACAAATGTCTAATTGTTAACTAACCTTAAAACAATGCTAGTGTACAGTAGATCCTACAAGACAGTAAGAATTCGTATTAAATAACTAAAAAGCTAAAAGAACAAACCACAAGTTTAGATTGAAGGAAAGAAATCATGTTAATGCACCTGTTTGTGTTATGTATTTCAGGACGGTGAAAGCTATTTTCATTAGGTCATGCATTAATTATTTCGGCTTTATGATCAGTCTTTTTGTAGCATGACATAGAGGATTAATTGACGGAATGTAACTCTCTATAGAGTCAGATGAATGCAAATGTGATTTGATATTTTCCAGGAACGGTTGTATTTTGCATCGGATACAGGCGGGTTAAGGCCAGAACTCCAAAAATGCGAAGAAGTAAAGATAAAAAGTCACAACTAGATAATGCAATAGGTATGTTTGATAAATCTTGCATGCCATTTTAACTCGAATAATTTGACCATGTTCCTCAACAGGTTGAACTTTGTCCTCCTTTCGTGTAACAATTTATAAAAACCAGTACAGACGTATGATTATTGAAAGAAGAAAAGATAGTGAAACATTCTTTATAGTTCAAAAGGTTCTTACAACACAATATACATCCGCCACGGAACCTTATATATATATATTATATATACGATAGGATTAATATGTAACACTAATACAAGTATGTGGCGATACCAGAAAAATATGATTTCGATATTGATGTAAGGGGAACGACATGTTCATAAACGGCACCCGGACTGGAACACTGCTTCAGATCAGTTACATATGTGGAAATTTATAGTGTTAGTATGAAAATGCATCGAAAAGGATCTGAACAGGTTAAACTTTGTTTATAAATAAAGGGTCCACTGTGGCAAATACATAAGTCTGCTACCCCAGGGGATTGATTAAGCATAGTTTACTGTATACCTTAAATCTCACAAGGTGGAGTACTATCTTAAGTATATGCAAAGAAGTTGAGACTTATACAACGCTCGCGCCGAATGAGTGAAACATATTTGTTTGTTTAGATATAAATGCGGAAATACGAACGAATCTAGAAGAACATGTTATAATTTCTAAAGCATTTTAATTTCATGTAGTTATTTGTGCTTTTCATTAATTCAACTATAATTTAATGTAGTTTGTGAATATACTTATCCAACAACTGTGATGTTTGCATCATGTTTTGCAGAAGAGTTAAAAGATAAAACGAGTTTAAAGCTTAAATGGATTTATTTCAGGTTACATGTAACTTACTTTTGCTGAATCTTAACATTTATCGAAAAATATATCTTTTAACTAAATAGATACTGGCTGACAATGTATAGTCTAAGAATATCGTCAACGGAAAATGGCATGAACATTCTGTTCGAAATTTAAAATTTTCACCATCAGATCAAAAGAACTGAATATCATGTATAGCATTGTATGATTCAACAGCATAAATCGAAACAGCTTAAGTACTTTCTAACAAGACGCAGTTAAGCAAGGTTGATAGTAAATCAATTTTAAAATGTGTTTATCTAATGACAAAATAGGTACAACAGAACGCAACACGTCTGTTCCTACAAACATAACTAACAGAACCGGTGATGTAGTCGCAGGACAATCTACCTACATCGAACTCGATCATCGTCAAAATCCGGGACCGGATTACGAAAGTCTGGATCGAAACCAAGACTATGCAAGTTGTAACGAGGATACATTAACTAACACAGAGATTGACCCGGGAACGGTTTACGAAGAGTTGGATCGAAACCAGGATCATGATCAACACATTTACATAAAATTAAATAAGAAATAGTGACTGAAGTTAATATAGTTTGGGTTGAATTTGGGAATTTGTTAGTCATGTCAATGTTTGTATGGGTTGACGATTTACACGAAGTTTGTAAACATATACTATTTTATGACCGACTAAAAACTGTTTTTTGACAGGCATGTTGAATCTTTTGATGGCTAAATGAATGATACACCCGTAGTTTGTTCGCACATTTTAGGAACTACTGAAAACTGGAATATGATGCACATATGAGCAGTTATCTTTGAAATCTTTAGATTAATGATATTCTACTTTGATACATATTAGCTTACAATTACTATAGTTGTTTTTGTGTCAGAAAACGCATTAAGGTGTAAATATCATATTCACCGACGGTTTTATTTATATAGTTTTGTATTTGAGTTATGGCTTGGATTAATTTAGATATATGACAAACATTTCTCATAAGTTCTAAACGTGGAAGGTTTTACACTTTTTACGTCACGAAAGTATCGAAAGTATATACCTCACGATAACTTATAGGAAGCACTGCATCGCTATTGTATTAACGGTAAATATTTAGATGTCCACAATTGGTATGTACAGCAAATTGACGCAATTCGTTAAGATTGGAGATATTTCGATAGTACTATCGGAACAAGACAAGACTGTATAGTGAGTAGAATAGTGAATTGCCTCAACACTTAAAAAGAATGTGTAATCTGTTTATCCAATGACATCACCGATGTAAATGATGCTTGATGACGATTTCTTCAGTTTTGCAGATGCAGTAAAACAATAACAGGCAAAAAAGACGGACCGTGTATTTCATTAGCAGTACAGGTCTGGATGTAAATATTCAAAACACTACATTTGATGTTTTCAGAAAGGTAGGAATTGTCATACAACCAGGAGAATGTGTTTTTGATGGAATTACTATCGATATTGTCTCACGTTTCAGATATCTTGGCGTTTTTTTTAAACAAAATTGTCGTCATCAAAAACCAATCAAATGTTATCCTTGCATGTCAAATATGCTATGAAGTCTAGTGGTTGAACTCCGATCGTTACCAGGTTGATTCAATAATCAAACTTCACAAACAGGTTAAGTGCATGACATGCAGTATTGTTAAAAGGGGTGCCCGGATTGACAGCGTTTTCATTTTCTGTTTTAAATTGTCTGAAACTCGCGCCTTTGGGACTAAAAATAAATTTAGCGAAAGTTTGTCATTCATTCGGACATCTTCGTAGAATATGCTACATACCTTTGTACCGCATTTGTAGAATTTTATTTCATCTTTTTATTATTATTAGCTCTACTGGCCAAAGGCCAGAAGAACTTATGCCGTGACGTGGTGTCCTTCGTGCGTGCGTCCGTGCGTCCGTGCGTCCGTGCGTCCGTGCGTCCGTGCGTCCGTGCGTCCGTGCGTTTACACGATTGGGGTCTTATGTGGTTAGAGGTGTGGCTTAAAACAAAAGAATGCGTTGGTTCATTCCGTAACCACTTAAAATCTTTTGAGCTTTAAGTGGTCATTCTTTTGTTTGGAAACAAAGGATGTACCCCGTAAACAATTGCTTGTGAACGCAATTTATCTCAATCAAACTTGTACAGTAGTTAGATATCCATGAGAGCTCGGTTCCTTTCACACACCAGCCAGATCCGCCTATGTAATACTGGATTATGGCCCTTGAAATTGTCAAAATTGCTATAATAGAGCTTGTGAACACAATAGAGGCTCCATTTACTATCTGATCTTCACCAAACTTAGATAGTAGTTAAATATTGATGAGAGCAGCTTGGTTCCTTAAACAAAAAAACCCAGCCAGATGTGCTCTTGCATGACTGGATTATGGCCATTGAAGTTGTCAAAATTGCTATAATACAGCTTGTAAACGCGATAAAGTATTGATTGTATCTCCATCAAACTTATACAGTAGTTAGATATCCATGAGAGCTCGGTTCCTTTCGCTAACCAGCCAGATCCGCACATGAAAGACTGGATTTTGGCCCTTGAAATTGTCAAAATTGCTATAATACAGCTTGTAAACACAATGGAGCCTCCATTTACTATTCGATCTTCACCAAACTTAGATAGTAGTTAAAAATTGATGAGAGCTTGGTTCCTCTTGCAAACCAACCAGATCCGCTCATGCACTTGAAATTGCCTTGAAATTGCCAAAATTGCTATAATAGAACTTGTGAACACAATAGAGGCTCCATTTACTATCTGATCTTCACCAAACTTAGATAGTAGTTAAATATTGATGAGAGCTCGGTTCCTGTCGAAAACCAGCCATATGTGCCCTTGCATGACTGGATTATGGCCCTTGAAATTGTCAAAATTGCTATAATACAGCTTTTGAACACAAAAGAGCCTCCATTTACTATTCGATCTTCACCATACATACATGCTCTGGATTGAAAATGGCCAAAGAACCATCCCAGTAGAGCATAGGCCTTCATGGGCCTCTTGTATTTATATAACAATTCATTTGCATTTAAATGGTGTTTACCCAGATATATACATATACATTAGCCTTCTGACTTTTATTGATTTAAATGAATTTTGAATTGTGCTTTATTATATATATCCTAATGCAAATATATTAAACATACTAAAGTAGGACTTGGCTTATATGGTGAATTGGAAAACTGTGTTATTTCTAGGCTTGTCGTTTAAGAAGTCCATTCGAAAAACCTGAAATGTTTTAAATAACAATGCAAAACAATGCCTATGTGCGTGTTATATGTTATTCTCTTTATTTAAAGAGATTAAACACCTTTAGAAGGTTGCAAATTTAGATGCTTGTTTTCTGGTACAGTTATATGGGCGTAGAATGTATTTTTTGCTCAAGGTCCGATGTAAATTTTCATTAATGCTGTATGATACCTCTTGACAGAGTTTGAGGGCAATACAATGGAAAATCATATCAAGGATTTTGTGTAGACATGTGAACTATAGGCCAATATTTCGATTTCCGCACGTGTAATTCTATCATGTACAACTGTAATTGAAAAGATACACTTCTCTATTATTAAACTGCATCAAGAGTCGGGATGGAAATCCTTAACCATTAGAAGACGTAAACATGAATTACTCCTCTTTTCAAAATGGTGAAATGTCTTGTTCCTAAGTATCTATCGTCATTAGAACCATTACAAGTGGGTGTCACAACTTGCTTTTGGCTAAGAAATAATCAGAATAGTCAAACTACTCGCTCTAGAACCGAGCTATATTCTAATTATTTTATACCGTTTGTTATCATTGAATGGAATTATTTGCCAGTAGAAATTAAAAACCTCGAATCAGTCTCTTCCTTCAAGTCAAACGTTATTGAAAATAAACATTCACCTATTATATCATTTTTTACGAAAAATGACATATTTAGATTCATCACACCATACTAAGAGCAAAGTTGTTTGTTAACTCACACAACACCTTTATTAAAAACAATAAAACTATCCTGTGTCCCTGTGGCATTGTGGAAACATATCGCTATTTTGGTTAATGTTTTAATTATTCTGAGGAAAAAAGAAAGGTAGGGTATAAACCACCATATTTCTTGAAACTGTATTACATGCAGATAATTATGATTGAATTCGTCGTTTAAGCTGTCCATCAATACATTGCATTTAAAAAGAGAGTTTGTCTTTGAACTGTCATCATGACAGTATATGTTCATAGTTTTTACAAATCTGGACCTTTAAACTTTTTTCCTTCATTTGAACATATTGTCAGACATTTTTAGTTGTTTTCTATTTAAATCTGGAGATGGACTTAAATAGTTGTATATGTTAAATGTTGTAAATAAATGATGTAAATAAATGATGTGAATATGGTACTCGGCATACTTTTGTTAAGTTGTACGTCTGATATGAACCGACAATGGCGACTTGCCATGTAGTCTGGTATCGTATTGTTAATTGGAATTAATGTTCGTACATCTGGCATGAACACACAATGGTGACTTGTCGTGTAATCTGGTATCCTATTGTTAATTTTAATTAATGTTCGTACATCTGGCATGATAACACAATGGTGACTTGTCGTGTGATCTGGTATCCTATTGTTAATTGTAATTAATGTTCGTACATCTGGCATGAACACACAATGGTGACTTCTCGTGTGATCTGGTATCCTATTGTTAATTGTAATTTATGTTTGTACATCTGGCATGAACACATAATGGTGACTTGTCGTGTAATCTGGTATCCTATTGTTAATTGTAATTAATGTTCGTACATCTGGCATGAACACACAATGGTGACTTGTCGTGTGATCTGGTATCCTATTGTTAATTGTAATTTATGTTCGTACATCTGGCATGAACAGACAATGGTGATTTGTCGTGTAATCTGGTTCCCTAACTACTATAATGAATGAGTACGACTGGCATTAGTATGATGCCAGGGGTACTATAGTAATTTACAAATATACAATTGGATCTCCTATAGAGGCCCATACAACTTGATGATTGGAGTCATTACATACATAATGAAGCAAACTAATAACGGAGTTTGAAAGGTTTGTGTTGTGTATATTGTTTTAACTAATGAACTCATGAATGAAAGTATATCCACTGTGAGTCACGCCTCTTAGCTAGTGTATCATATTTCTATATAACCCATGTATTTCATGTTAATCTGTGTAGTATTAAAGACTCTGCTATCTATTCGGATGTTCCTTCATTGTCTATTATACACATACACAACAGTTTGGTACTCAAAACATATTTGTTTCTGGGGTGTTTTGCTTTTTTCACCATGCCCAATGGGCGCCGCCATTAGTAGTGTATGCCCGACCAGATACAGATGTGATAGGGGCAGGTAACTCACGACTAACACCGACTGTGTCTAAATCTTAAATGTAAACAAACACCCTGCACATGGGCTGTTTCGACGACAATGTAGGTTACGAAAGCATATGTAACCCTTACTCACACATAGACGCTTTCTGACACCTCTGCCGTTGACGATTTTTGAAATAATTGTAGCAAGAGGAGGAATTAATCATAATTTGCAATTTCTCTATTTGCCACAATTATTTCAACCCTATTCAATAATCATACTATCATGCATAGAGAATTTCTATATTTTGGACTTGATAATTTCAAAGTCGTCTCCTGCAGATTATTGTATATGGGAAAGTCTTAAAACAAAACGGTAGCACGTTCAGACAAAGTGAACGTTAGCTAACGGCCGTCAATCATTCATTCAAATAACAGTTAACTAACTAAACACGTAAATGAACGCTCTGCGTGTACGTGACCCAAGCGCCCGAAGTATTGTCAAGACCGGCAAATAACAAAATACGCAAACACGACATGAACATCCATTTCATCAGATATCGCCTTGTTCTTTCAATTTCTATGAAATATTACAAGAACACGATTCAACAATGCTTTGTCAAGCTAAACATAAAATCGATGGCAAATGAAAATCGCTTTGTCGCATAATTTGTCTAGCACGCCACCCATGAATATTAGCCAAATGAAGGAAGACGAATGACGCTTGTCGTTTATACTTTTGTCAAACGTAGGAAAGAATGTTGGTCGAGATGGGGTTCAAACTAACAACTGGTGGATTGACAGCCTGTATCGCTACTGACTGAACTACCGGGCTCGGCCAAAGGAGCCGACAGTAAATCTATGCAAACACCGTCCGTAAATAGGTGTCGAACGAAGATCTACGAAGGCACGACCTAAGATGGTAGACGAAAGAAGATCAGTGAAGACATGGCCGTAGATTGGCACCGGAAGAAGATATATGAATCCCGACCGTGGATAGGAGCCGAGAATTGATATATGAAGACTCGACAGTAGATAGCAGCTAAGAGTAGATCAATGAGAGTAACTACTAATGAGGACTCGGCCGTAAATAGGAGCAGAGAGTAGATACATTAAGACTCGACAGTAGATAGCAGCTAAGAGTAGATAAATGAAGACTCGACAGTAGATAGCAGCTAAGAGTAGATCAATGAGAGTAACTACTAATGAGGACTCGCCCGTAAATAGGAGCCGAGTGTAGATATATGAAGACTCGACAGTAGATAGCAGCTAAGAGTATATCAATGAGGACTCGGCCGTAAATACGAGCCGAGAATAGATATAATATATCATAATTCAATATCAACAATTAATCGTTATATTTGCGTCGGTGTGTCGTAAATTCATTTCTTATCCATTTCCAATTTGACGTATCTGGGACCAGCGATTAATTGATTGATTGATATAACGCCATTTTCAGCGGTATTTCAGTTATATCATGGCGGCCAGTTCACATAACGTGGCTATTTTCAGGTTTTCTCGCACCAGTACTCCACAATCTTCACATGTGATACTGTCCTTATTCTATTTAAAATTTGTATTTTTTTGTTTTTTTAAGCAAATGTTTTGTCAATAGATATTTTCACGACAAAATTACTGAAAAGTCATAGGCAGTTAACTAACCATTACGGCGAGAGTAAATCCAGATCCATGCGGTCTGATCTGGCTCCGCACTGTTCGTCAAAGAGTCATAGCATGCTTCGAGAAACTTGTGATGTGTTAATCCTTTCCCATAAACAATACATCGGCGGCAGACGACTTTAAAACATAAATGCTTAATTATGGAAGTTCTTAATGAATAACACTTTATTTATAGAATATAGTTGAAAACATTAATTCAAAAAGAAATATTTCTCATTATGGGCAGTATCTCTTTTTATCACTTTAAAAAGGAGATTGCTCCTAGTGCGT
Source organism: Serripes groenlandicus (assembly GCA_031761405.1). Lineage (NCBI taxonomy): Eukaryota > Metazoa > Mollusca > Bivalvia > Cardiida > Cardiidae > Serripes > Serripes groenlandicus. The sequence goes on along the minus strand of JASEVX010000007.1, from coordinate 49,393,002 downwards.
GAAAATGCGTCTATAAATAGCTAAGGGTTAATAGGTCAAAGTCGTTTAAATTTGTCTAGTACATCTGCAGAATGTAAACTGTATTATCAGGACAAAATGACTGAAAACTCATATGAAGTTAATAATTGTGTGTTATCATGTCTTCGACTGGTACTGTTGTGCTATCGCAGACGTATAACGCTCCGAAACTTAGTTTCCTTATGAATCATTGACCGCCTTTGTCAAAGTAAAGGTAAAGACAGTAGGAGGGGGAACGCGGTGATCAGTCAACCGTGATATTATTGATAAATCACCCCTATGGACACATATTCGAAGTTTTGGAGCCCCTATATACCAGTTGGTAGTGACGCGGGCTGTCAATCCAGGAATTGTGAGTTCGGATTGCATGCAGTTCGGCCAATATTCTTTCCGACATTGGATGAAAGTCACTGCTGACAAGTGTCAATCGTCTTCCACCAACAGTCTAAGTTGGAAACCGTTTTTTTGCTTCGAAAGTCTGATGTGTGGACTACTGGTGTGGGAACGTCAGGAAACACATTAGTAGGTGAACTGGCCACCATGATATCCCTGAAAGAATATACCCAATTGATCAATCAGTCCATGTTTTAGAGAGAGTATGTAAGTGTCATCATAGTCGATCTCTAATAACCTTGGTCCCGTAGATAACCGCTGCCCTATACATATATATATATATATATACATTCAAGTGTTATCGAATGAGTCATGACGATCGAAATGAACAATTATCCTCAGGGTAGTCTAAGCATATAGCTGAACGTTACCTCCGTGCGTGTTAACACGTGTATGTATATACAATGCGGAATATTTTGCACAGATTGTATATAGAGAAGCATTTGTCTATTTAGGTATACACAGTTTGTTAAGAAACAAAATATGGATAAGTTACCAGTGGAGAATTATACTAAAAGATGGGTTCATTCGTAATTTATCTCTAAGTCATTTTCAGTTCGATTATACACTTTCTAAATAACACAATTTCACATTTGACCTGACAAGATCGATACTTTATCGCAACTTTATCTGATCTTATTTTAATGGTCGATTGTGAAAAAATTATTTTATGTTAAAGATTGAACGGAGTTTGATTTTCATGTAAAGCTCTAGATTTTATGCGCTTCCACCAAGGCCCTCTCTTTCAATTAATTACGTGTTTTCAACAACTAGATGCATCTATAGAAAAATGCAACCTCGTTACTCATTATCACATCTGCATACTGTTTGAACTTAAATTGTTGTTAAACATTGTCCTCAATAATAAGTTGTAAATGAAAAGAAATTTATAATTTCAAATTCGACACTTCTTTCCCTAAACGTAAGAGTAAAGTGTCAGTCGTCATTCGCCAAATGTGGAATAATCTCCGGATGATTAAGACATCTTGAAATAACGAATTTCACCCGACGAATGGTAAATAGAAACATAGGATTGATTTCCTGAGAATAATGATGGGTTGTGTACAGATCGAGGGCTTGGCGTGAAACGGTTGTAACTAAAAACCTATTTTGAAAACCCTGGTTTAGGGGCAATTTTGACCCCTTTGTAAACAATGCAAATTTAGGTGCCATTGCTCAGATCCACTAAGATTTAACGCTTATAAAGACTTTATGGCGAGGTGATTAACCTTGGTAAAAAAATACCAATTTTAGTTACAACCGTTTCACGCCAAGCCCTCGAGATGAGAGAAAGGGACATGCAAATCATACGTTGGTGAACGTGTCGCCGTTACAGCAGTGAGATTGAAAGACAAGCACAAGGACACTCAAGTTATCTGCATTGAGGATTCATTTGGAACTACGCAGTACATGTACTTCTTCGTCAAATAGGACGTCTTAACTGTACTATTGCCACAATAACATTTCAAACAATATAGCAGGAAATTGACATGCATTTGATTACATTAGTATATCAATGACATGCAAATCATACGTTGGTAAACGTGCCGTCGTGGACACTCAAGTTATCTGCATTGAGGATTCTTTAGGAACTACGCAGTACATGTACTTCTTCGTCAAATAGGACGTCTTAACTGTAATATTGCCACAATAACATTTCAAACAATATAGAAGGAATTTGACATGCATTGATATACTAATGTAATCAAATGCATGAAACCTCTACCTAGTAACTTAAGATGCTTTAGTTTCACATTTATATCGCTCCTTTCACTGTGATATTGACTCCATGTCACTAGACACATTTATACAGATTTAAATAAAACATATTTGAGTCTATTTGGGTTTAGAAAAGAAGAACTAATTAAATAGCAAAATAAGCGATTGACATGTCGGAAACTGTTCGGAGAATACCGACATCCAATCGGTTTGACGGGATTATACGAATAATACCGATTAATTTGTACATATAAATGTGATTCTTATCTTTTTTTAAAGAAGAGTCCGTTTTAGTTTTGTAGGTTTCGTTCCGTTCCATAGACATAGATTAAACGCGCTTACGTTGTGTTTACTATGGAACACACTGCTGCAGTTGTAATTCTCTCGATGCGCTATAATCTCACATAGAGGTCCAAATCTAAAGAGGCACACCCAAAGCCATACGGAATAGATATGTATAGGTCATTACGAAGATGGAGACGTCTTTTCGCCTTCGAAGCTCATAAAAAGAACACAAGTTTCATTTGGGGTTCACGCCTTTTATATTTTAATATTTTCCAGTATATCACGGCCCCAAGACAACAATGGTCCCTTTTTGACAAACCGTTACTAGGGTAGGACATATTCCTTTCTCAAGGGCTTCGATTGAATACGGTTCGCCCTGTCCCAAATCTACCACGCCAAACACTGGGTCACGGCGGATTCTTCAGGTTATTTAGCCCTATACAAAATATAACAGACTTTGAAAAATCTAGGCGAACATATGGACAATATGTATAAATGTTAGTATAATCGGTCACAAGCGTTGAACAGATTGTTTTAATTCCTCCTTTTGCCCCTATGTTTTCAAACGGGATGTGCTGTAAGTGCGTCAAACTTCCCAGCTGGAAGTGGGAAAGGGTTAAAAAGATTAATTGACATACACAATGCATGGTGGTATAAAAATAGAACAGCGCATGTACATTCGAACGGGCCAGCGAATACACAAGTTGATTTATAGTTTTCGCTTTTTGTTATCGCTTTTATGCGAATATAAATATATACATATATGTAAAGGGGCTACAATGCAAGCCTTCAAAACAAACACTTACAAGAAAGGTTTCATTAGCGCAGGAATGTCTTTGAGTATACATGAATCGCCTCATAACGAGCAATGTTTCCTTTTGCCACAATGTTTTTAAACTGGATTCAATAATAATAACAATATCTTCATTTATAGAGAGTACATGTATCTATTGTTTTACTTCAACGTTTTCAAAGTTGTCTCCTCCAGATTGTTTGTATGTGGGAAAGGTTAAGGACGATAAGACTATGTTATTTCATGACGTTGATAATCCAAACTGTGTTCTCCAAGACAAACTGTTAAATAAAAACATTGCACACATATGAGCCGTCCCGCGAGAAAACCAACAGTAGTATGGCCTCTGCGTAATGTATCGATCAAGATCTGACTTAGCATGCCGCGCAGGCTTACCCGGATAGACGGTTTTCGCTTCCTGTGGATTTTCTGTCTCAGGAGTCATTGCTCTATACCTCTATCCCCCTGAGACGAAATGTGTCGGCCCGGATCAGTCTGAGCGGACTGCGCAGGCTGATCTGGGTCGATACATACGCATAGGCAATACTGTTAGTTTTCTCGCGGGACGGCTCATATATTGTTTTGAACGAAATATGGACAGAGGAGGTCATCAAACGGGTATGTACTTTATCGCCGAATATTATATTAATCCTTTATAGATACATATAAGTTCTTAACGCAACTGTAGCGGACAACCTTTTTGCCACAATCTAATTTTATTCAATAATCATACCTTCATATAGAGCCCTGGTAGCTCAGTCGGTATTGACGTGGGCTGTCAATCCAGGGGTTGTGAGTTCGATCCCCAGCTCGGCCAACATTCTTTCCGACGTTTGACAAAGGTCATTGTGACAAGCGTCATTCGTCTTCCACCATTGGGCTATCAGTCTATGTAGAAAAGCAGCCAGTTGCTTTGAAAGAAAGGTTGTATGAAGTACTGGTGTGAGTAAGTCAAGAAACATATGAGTAGGTGAACTAGCCGCCGTTATATGACCGAACTATTGTTGAAAACGGCGTTGAAACCCCAATCAATCAATGCATAATTAGAGATTTTTCACTCGATTGCCTAGATATTTTCAAAATCAAATGATTGAATTAACCTTTAGGATATCGCTGTGAAACTTGGAATACTTGTTTACCATCATAACCCCTATATGTAGACAAGAGAAGGTAACTCTGTCAAGGTTTTTTGTTTTGCATATTACTGGAAAAAGTTTTGTTTTGTTGTCAATCATTAAAAAGTCGAGCGCGCTGTCTTTTGGACTTCAGTCCAGGCCTCTTGAAAGCTGTTTCACCAGGAAGTTATCTTAAACTGATCTTAAATTGTGTAGCTTTAAAATGATACGCCTAGACATGCTTTAAAACAGTAAACGGGGAGTAAATTACACGGTAAGTCAGTGATACTAATATCATTTAATCTCTTTTGTTCTCGCTGACACACATCACACAGTGTGGTCGGCATTTATTTGTTAAAGTTAAAGTATTTAAAGTGAGCTTTTTAAACTACTGTTCTAAAGCATTGCAATAGAACTTTAAGCTTTTTCTAGTTTACCTTTTTGGGATAATCAATAGTAAGTTTTATCTGGCATCGGTACATCAGTCTAAATGTTATCTCCAATCGCTGCAATCCTCTTTGATTTGGATCGACCTTTACTAGAACCCTGTCCTGCGTTCAATTTCATTTTATGTAAGTTAACGTAAGCAATCTATCGTTAATTTTTAACTTCTGGTACGAATCGTGATATACCAAACTACTACAAAGAACGCAAAACTGGTCTCCCTCTCTCGAGGGCGGATACTCTGACATTACCTGCTTATCACGGGTTTCGAAACCGGAACCTTGGAACGAGAGGCCGACGCTCTACCACTGCATCACTGTCTTCCACAAGTTGTATTTATGCACGTATATACCGTAGGACATAAATATGAAAAAGAAGATATGCATGCATAATTATTCACTTTTGAAGTACATATATGTTTTTAAATTTAGAAAGGGAAATTTTTGCAAAGATCTATATGTCAACTCTTCGCATTTTTTATATTCCATTAAAGACTTCTAACTTGTTTAATCTTGTCTCACATATAGACGCTTTCTGACGCCTCTGTAGCAGACGACTTTTGAAATCATTGAGGAAAAATGATAAATCGCTCATAATGAGCATATTTTTCATTTGCGTCAATGTTTTCAACTCTATGCAATGATTTAACTTTCATTTATAGAGGTTTGCGATACTTTTACCTAGATGCTTTCGAAATGAAACAGTTTGAAAAACTCGGAAATGAAAATATTTTGAAAAGTTTTTCAAACTCATTTGACTCAATTGAACAATTAGTAACAGAAAAGTAGAATTGGTCCCGAATGTTGGAAAAGTCACAGACGATTATCTTAATCCCAATAAATATAAATTAAAAGTTATACCGGGAACCAGCTAAAACGGAAGTAAACAAGAGTCTTAGGACAACAGCAGGAATAGTTTAAAGTGTATTGTGTTGAACGTTGAAAGTCTGACCTAATATAAACTTAACAACACTGAATTTACTCAATCATTAGCGATTACGATTTGATATTTTTAAGTGAGACATAGACTAATCGAAAATCAAACATAAATATAAATGGTTAGAAGTTATTTCATGCCTATAGAAAATTGCAACACAGAAAAGCTATGTGAAATAGCGGTGGTATTTTACTCTATGTCACACCTAGCCGATTCGACTCGCCAGAGCTATACCGGAGCACACATTTAGCGATTTTCGGGGATCGGTACTAGTTCGGCAGCGCAACGGTGTCACATCGCTTAGAACGGTAGTACATCGTCAGGACATCGTAAGAACATCGGCGAGAAAATAAGCAACGGCAGGCGACGGTATAAATATTTGAACATGCCGTTGCGATGCCGGAGCGAGCAATGGAACTACAACGTCAGTACTCCGGTATGGCTTCGTCAATGTCGGTGGCGCACCGGTAGCGCCCCGTAATAGATCGGCGGCTCTCCGGTGGAATCAATGTGTACTGTAATTGTACATATGTGATACCGTAGTCCTGCCGATGTACTAACGATGCACTACCGTTCTTAGCGATGTGATACAGCACTACATTGGTATTGCTACAGTCAGTTGTGACTGCTCAAGTTCAAGTGCTTTCTCGACGGAGCTCCGCCGCTTTTCTCGCCGTTGTTAATTGTGTGCTCCGGTTTAGTCCCGGCGAGGTACATCGGTAGTGTGTGATAGAGCCTTTAAAAACACTTTATGTAGTTGCGTGAAACTAATCAGACACGATGTTGACCGTATACAGTGGTTTAAACTTGAAAACTCGTACTTTAATATTTCTGAAAAGCTATATCTGTGTTCAACATATATTGCCCCAGAAGGTTCAACAATATACGATAAGTATGACTCTGATGTTTTTGAAAAAATAAATCGGACATAAGACATTTTTAGATCCTAGGGGGTAAACTGTTTTTATTGGGTGACCTCAATGCACGGGTATGATGTAAAACAGATTTTATATTTAATGATAAACCGCTGGGTGACCATGATCATGATAGCTATCACGAAATCGATGAGTACTTACCTCGCGCGTCATTCAGTACAGTAGACTATGAGATAACCAATCATTGTAATTTTGACATTTTGTTAAATTGTTTTGTACATAATTTCAATATATTTTCTAATCACACCCCTATTTCGTTTAAACTACGAGTAAACAACGCTCAAAGTGAAAGTTCAGTGTGAGGAGAGCGCGTCATACATAAATGGGACACTGAATTTAAAGATAGTTTTATCCATGATGTCGGTACATCGATCAATACTCTTTGCTATGGGGAATTTCTATTCATCATACAGAATTGAACCCATTTCCCTTATATAGACACATAATCTTGAAACATATCGATGACGCATATGCAGCAATCTTTTTTTTCAAACAATGGACTCATTTAAAGCCATGAAAGGGTTTTCTGTCAGGTTGGAGGATATATGGCTCAAGACATTTACTATTTATACCCAAAAACCAGGGTGCACTGATTCTGGTCATACTTTCATATTTTGACAAAGAGTAGGTCATAGACAAAGCTGCTTTTTCTTTTAAACTGTTCAATGTAAACATCTACATCCACAGCCCAAACAACAAACTGATTCCAATGAAACTTATTGAACAGGTGCCATATGGGCTCAGGGTGCGCGCGATTAAGTTTCGTTGCTAAGGACCCACCAGTTGCTATGCAGCTAGCAAAACAACGCTTTTAAAAGCCCAAACTATTTTTCTATCTTCTCCTACAGTTTTGAATGTGGAGAGCTGAAATTTTGGTTAAAGATACTTCCAGTTATTTAAAACAACCCGTATCTATTACGAATTTTGATTTAGGCCTTTGTTTCTAAATGGTAGCCTTTCAAAGATAACTGTTGCTATGCAGCTAGCAAAAATCCAAGTTTTAAAAACCCATACCATTTTCCTCTTTTTTCCTACAGTTTTGAAAGTGAAGAACTGAAACTTCAGTTATAGTTACTTCGAGATATTTAAACGTATAAAAACGTATCTGTAACGATTTTTGATTTAGGCCTTTGTCCAAATGGTAGCCTTTGAAAGAAAGGGTATCTTTTTGAGTCGTTTTTGACTTCAATATCCACTAGCGTTGCAGAGGTAGTATTCGATAGCGAATTTATTGCACCGTCTGATAGAACTCTCCAAGAGCTACAAATAGATCTTTTACTACTATACAAACTTTCCAAAAAAGCATCTGAAACGCTGCTGTTCTAGAGATTTGTTGCTCGTTAGATGTTTATTCCTTTTCTGATAAAAAATACATTTTTAAATTTTAAAGCAGACTGATGAAGTCGGCTCGGCAATTTCCGGCACCAGTCGTTAGAGATCGGCATTGTTCGATGAATACTTTCAGGTGGAGATGATTGTCGATCCATGAACAATACCGTACGATCTCTGGCGACTTCATAAGGAAATTAAGGGATGTAAAACGATCCATTCTATTAACTAAACCTTAATTTCCGTGGAACAGAAAATCATAACAAAGACAATGTTTTTTCTGAAACCATACTCAACAACGTAGTAAGTGTAAATATATTACAGGATGTAACATCTTGAACGTTGTCATCTGTCCAGGGGACCGGAATTGGACTTGCCAATATGAAAGATAAAAAACTTATAAAATATGAGTATAATTGTTGAGAAGATCTGAAGACATTGTTGAAAAATAGTGATATTGCTCATTATGAGCAATTTCTCCGTTTGCAACAATTTTTAAATTGTTGCCTGCTTTCTATAGTGAATTGTAACTAGTACATTTATTTCTTGTCGCTGTACGATGAATCAATATCATTATTGCGCATCTTGGTCATACGTGGAGTGACATCTCTTACTTCTCGTCACTGTCAGGTAGCGATAAAAGAAACGAAACTGAATTTATAACTTTAATATGGAATGACTTTTTAAAAATTCAACATTATCGTGTGAATATCAATATATATATAACTCATGTTTTCTTCCTGTCGGCGATTTGTTATATAAATAAATATATTAATTCAGCTTTACTTATTTACCTTCAGTTCAGGTCGTTTCTTGTCGCTTGACCGTGATAAGTTACATCATAAAAACAACAAACTGGCGACCGTTCTTGACTCTGGCGAGTATCGAATAAACAAAGTTGACTTATTACATTTATATGGAATGGGTTTTAAAACCTAAGCGATATTAGATTCGCACAAGTATATTTAGTTCACAATTTCTTCCTGTCGCTGTCTTTTGTTTAAAATAAACCTCATGATGCTTCTTATCGCTAAAGAGTGAGACTCTTTCTGTGAAGTTATATATGTAATTGCAAGGTCAAAGGTTATTTCTCAAGTTACGAGTGATATTCGAAATCAATTGCGCATGGTGGTTTGTAACCGTATAACTGATCGAAATAAGCATTTTTCATTGAATACCCTCCCCCCACAATGGTTAGAAATACACAACTTAAATCTATGGACCCTTTCGGGTAAGCTGGTACATTGGTTATCATTTTCAAAACGATATTACATACTCGTTTCTGGTCGTCTTTAATAGATGGGGCGTCATAAATAATATCGCACACTGTTTAGCTAGCATCCATTGGATGATTTTACTTATTTATCTTTGATGCAATTTTGTTGCGCGTTGCTCCTAGATATTGGATAGAAGATTTCAATTGTACAAACATCGACGTAAAGAAATCATAAAATACAATATAGGTAACTGCATCTGTGTGAGAAAATGTTGTGTTGGGCGAGTTCCTTCGAATGAGTTTACAGAGCTTGCGATGGCAGAACTCCGCAGAAGGAACGAGTCCCAACAAACAAAAAATCCCGCACAGTTGCAATAATCTTTTAATTGTAAAATTTGATATTGGCTATTTAAAATTTGACGTAGTTTGTGTTTTAAAACACTTCGAGCATTTAGATAATTAACAATTGTTTTGAAATGTTTTAACGATCTATCGCGCAATTATTGACCCTTTCCATGGCTAGTAGGATCGTGGAAAATATAACTTTACGAACCGCAAATTTTATTTCCTATTTGATTTTCACTCGAAATTGAATCGTCGACAAAATGATGTGTAACACTTTTTCTAACAGTAGATTTCATTAGGAACTCTTATTCTGGTATTTACGCCTGGATATTTGTTTTCTGTCTTACGATTTAGATGCCAACTTTGACCTCACAGTATGATCAGTAAAGGGAACATACATCTTATATTTGGTGTTGAAATATTTTTCATCGGAGTTTGACGAAAATAATCTGAAGACCTACCTTTGAAACAATCATTTGCTTATTTATCCTAGAACTTAATAAATCCCCCTTGATTTTGCTGGCCATTCGTAATTGAGATAAACTTATATAAATCGTCAACGATCATGAAAACAAATTTGGCATATAGCGTAAGGCTAAATGTTTACAGTCTAAACATACCGATGTCATTGAATTACACGTCACGTTATTACGTTAGAAACTACGTAGCAAACACACTGCTAGAGCTTTGAATAGACCGACATGGTTGTTTGTCTATGTCTATCAATTTTTCTCTGCGTGTCATCTACAAACGATTTACCAAACATTGTTAGCTGGTCTGTAAACTCATTAAAGGTTGGATGGGAGCTTTCTATAACCTTACTGTATGGCGACAGTTCCGTCCTTAGCAGCACGTTAAAACATATCAGTGTTTCATTGCGTGCAATATGAAAGCATTCTTTATCGACAGATACTGAAACCTTCTTTGAAACGAAAAATAGAAGAAAAATATCAAAGTATTCTATATTCTAAAAACCGCGTTTTAATTAAATCGACAAATACTACAACTAAGGGCCAAAAAACAAACTGATTTCATTTATGATGGGTACGTACAGGGCGAATTACGTATATTTTATGAATATTTGAACCCTTTTCCACTTTAAACAAATCTGCAGCAGGCGATTTTAAAATCATCCAGACAAATATATTTGTAGTTTCATTAACTGAAGTTATAACCGTTGAATAGAGTTTAAAGCATTGACATAGGTCATCTTCTTTTATCACAATGTGTTCAAATAGCCGTCTACTGTTGAGGCGCATAAAAGCTTCTGTATGTTGGAAAGGATTAAGTATAGTTTGTATTATATTAGATCCCACAAAAAACATACATCTTTAAGGTAAAATATCTCCTAAACATGTCTAAAGTACGAAAAAAAGAGAATTCTTGTAACCAGTGAATTAGTTCTTTCAAAACAGATTGGTGCTTTGTAGCTTTTGTTTCTTCAGAAGAAACTATAACCATTTCCCACATACAACAAATATGCCTCAGGCAGACATTAATGCAAAATATGGAATATCTTGAAAACTGAAAGTATAATTCATAAATAGGAAAATACTCATTGCGACTAATTTCTCTTTTTGTCGCAATGTGTTCAGAAGTCTTCTTTACCTGTTGAAAATAGTAAATAGAAAGTAAAATGAGATGAATATCTTAGCTTTCAATTTTTCAATTTGTAGATGAATGCAACCTCAACTAAGTTATCAACAAACTTAACTAAAAAAGACCTGTTGATAATATTTCAGATAAATTAATAAATAAATTAAATAGAACAGTATTTCTAGAGAAATCAATAAAAAGTGGCACTTTCCGGAACAGGAAAATGCTCAAGTCGCACCCATTTTAAAGAAAATGGACAATTTATCTAAAAACACTTGTCAGAGTGCATCCAAAAAGTCTAAATAGTTTTAGAATGAACTTTGCCATCAAATGGCAGATTTATCTTAACGTTATATTTGAGAATAGTTAAAGTGCCTTTTTTTCCACATCGTTTTCAGCTCTATCCAATATTTATACTTTGATATATACATACTTTCGATTTTACTGTCTATAAGTGTTCAAAGTCATCCTCTGCTGATGAGTTGTATGTGAACAATGAGAAAGTGACCGTAAAGAAGAGCAATATTTGTGGGTCTACTCATGACTCGAAATAGTTAAATTGTTGGAGAAGCAAGTGTTACGTCATGAGAAACAAATAAAAATATTATATGCCTCGCTAATTGAAATTTATTTCTTTTCTACAATGAACAAAAGTGAATTAAAACCAAATATGTATCAATCAACATCTACTAAATATAGTATCCTGACAGCATGTAAAGGAAAACGTGATCTGGAAAAATGGACTTCGTCAGATTCTTCTTTTAAGTTACTTCGAACTACCTATACCATTTCTATAACATTTATAGTGCGCACTTTAAAACGGTCTAACATGTAAAAAGCAGTCAGCTAAGATAGTACGCGTATGTGGGTAATTAGTTAAAATATGTTGCTACTAAATAGAATTAATTGTTTCAGCTGGATGTAATAAACTTGTTGGCTGCTTTGTACAGGTAATTTCTAAACCAGATGTGTATTGAGCCTAAATATGTCACCACGTTATACCGTATATGAATTATAACAAATTGCCCAGGATAAGTTCCATCATTGGAAGCCTCCAGGAGGCGGCCTCCTGTAGGGATGCTTAGAAATTTCGGTCAAGGAGAATATTTAGACCTGCCAGCGTGACCACATATCTTGATTTTTCTTTGTCCTTACTAAGTACAGTAATATAAGGTAATGACTTTTAAAACATCTCTTTTACACTCTATATACATGTGTGGGTTTTACAAATTAAAAACAAAAGACAAAGGCCAGTATATTAATTGAATGTATGTACATTTGTATTTAAGCGAAATTCATACTGTATCTAGTCGAGACAGTAAACTAGAGAACCCTTCTATTGAATTGGTAAATGTAGTCTGGTTCCTTTAAATTATATCCTATGATATATTACGCAGTAATTAGACGAAGAAGCCACGTCCCGTATTTACTAAACTTTTCAATTTAGTTTTTTGATTAAATCTAAATCTTAATATTTAGTCCACGTTTTAGATTTAATCCGTATTAACCAACGCGTTTTAAACCGATCTCAATTTGGTCTAGTTTGTAAATGTCGTAAGCGGTCGCGCAGCGACTCTGGTTCCCAAATCAAGTTAAGAGCTAAAATAAAAAACAGGACCATTCATCTATAGTCTATTTATAGATTTTCATTTTTATCGTAATTTCACATACAATATTCATTTGCTTTGCTTTTAATAATCTGACTTTCATGTTCAGTACATACTTGATTCAAAGTTAACATTTCATGAATATCGCGGTAAACACGATATCGATGTATTTTGCCTAGCCGACAACATGTTTTATCACGGATGCGATGTGAACATCCAGAAATGAAATATTCTGGTTCTTACAAACAAAGTGTGATCGGATTAACTGAACTGTATTTAAGTTATCACTGTTAATGTAGACAGCATTTCAACTCTTATATCATCTGGTAAATTTACAGTTTGAGAAATAAATTCAAGTAAATTTTCATGCACTGGTTTAACGTTTTCAAAAAAATTGAAACTAGTTCCTATGTTAAGCCTTTCCCACGTACAACAGATATGTAGCACATTAAGTAAAAAATGGAACATCTTGCTAAATGAAGGTATAATTTATAGACATAAAGTAGAAAAAACTGTAGCAAAAGGATAAATTTCTCGTGATCAATTTCTCTTTTTGTTACACTGTTTTCAAAAGTCGCTGCAGCTCTTGTCAGTCTTTCGGGTTATGTGTAAATTGAAATACGTTTCCTTGATTTTCTGAATGCTAATCACGAAACGAGTTTCGTCAACTCGAGATTGTTCGTTTGTAATCCGACAGCTTTGATTTTCAATTGCTCAATTTGCCACAATAATTTCAACTCTGTTGAATTATATCTTACTATCATTTGTAGAGATTTTCTATGTTTTTTACTTAATGATTTTAAAGTCTGTCAGGATAAACATCATTGAAATCATTGTGGCAAAAGGAGAAATTGCTCATAATGAGCAATATCTGCATTTGCCACAATAATTTCAACACTTTTCAATTATCATACGATCATTTATAGAGATTTTTTACTTGATAATTTCAAAGTCGTCTACTGCAGATTTGTTTTATGTGGGAAACCCTTATCCACTATCATGACTTACCGATACAAACGAAAAACAGATTTTCTGTGTGTCAGCATTATTGAATAAAACATTATCATAACAGGGCGTGTGTTCAATACAAATAGGTGTTTGTTTTTGGTACTAATTTAAATTTATCATAACCTCTTATCCATTGTATCTTTAGTATCATATGTCACTTTTCATGATCAGTTTAACTCTAAATTATCTCATTCACTTAAAACACAGACCCTGCCAGGTTAAATATCCTACATAAAACTTATATCTTCAATAACCGATATCATCATTATTGACTACAGATTAAATTGTTCTAATGTTTGTGGATTTAAATGATATTTTTCCTTATTTCTTCATGTGAAACGAAATACTGCGGCTTCTCTTTGATGCTTTGCATCAAACATCCGTCTTGTTAACACTTACATGTGTTCTAATATTATTTTAGGAGTTCGTGAAGGTTTGACAGTATTTACAATTGAATAAATCGACGTTCAAGATGAACTCACTGGTCAGCATTCTCGTGACGATACTAGTTTGTTCGCCAAACACCACCGGTATTGATAGAAGGTTCCCCACAAATAGAAATGGAGAAATGTTTACAAACATGGTTGTGAGTGACACAGTCTATGTTGCTGAGAACGGCTGGATTAATCTTCTAGATACGAATCTATCACCTCTGGGGAGGTTTCCAACCTGTGCAGGGGATAACTGCGTAAACATTAACAAGGTTCTATCAGTGTTTGAGGATGTGCTTATATTGTGTGGAACTGGTAACGATGGTATTTGTCAGGTTTGGAATGGAACTCAATTCACATACAACAGTTCAACCAATGAAGTAGAAAATTACTTAGTAGTATCCTCTTCTGTTGACAGACCAGTTGTTGGGTTAGTTCACGAAAACGATTTATTTCTAGGAGTAACATACGGACCTGGTATTGATACAACAGAAAATGCATACAGACATCTACTGTCAAGGAGATATATTAAATATAGTTTCGGTACTTTAGGATTTGTTGATCTTAAAAACAATATAAATGAAAACTATCTTATTTATTTTAAAAAAGTGTTTGAGCATGAAGGCTTTATTTACTTTTTAACAAATCAGAAATTAAAAACAGATTCAATGGGATATGTGTCAAAGCTTGTTCGTATGTGTATAAATGAAACAATTGAAAATCATTCGAGAAGAAAACCAATAAAGTCATACACTGACATAGCTATGTCATGTAATGTAGATGGTGTTGGTTATAATTTACTACAGGATGCTGAATTTCTACCAGAAAATCATATTCTTGTGGCTGCTTTTGCAAAAGGAAATGATCCAGAAAATCCACAATCAGGCAGTGCAATATGTGTTTACACAATAGATACGATGAATGCTGCAATACTGAAAGCTAAAGAAGACTTCATTACTTGTAATGCGACAGGTTCTGTTGAAAGAGAATCTGCCTACCTTGATATAGATCTTCAAGTTTGTCTGACGCAAAACGTGAGTATATCATGGATGGCTGGCGTTGCCTTTATTTCGTTTTTTAGCTATACCAGAGTCCCCTTCTACCTAATGTTGTAAACAAATCAACGTTGACCAGAATATGTGGCACTGTTGTTATATATGACTGAAAAGCACATTTAGACTCACTCGAACGTTTATACCGAAGCTGAGCTATTGTGATCATCACGTGTTTGTTCTCAGCCATCAATTATTACCTTGTAAACACTCTAGATGTCACACTTTCCTTCCAATATTGATGAAAGTTTATCAGAACATTAACCATTATCACATTCCAGTCAAATTCTTAACATGGTCATTAACATTGTGATCAGCGTTTGTCCTTCGTCCGTCGTCAACACTTACCTTGTGAACACTCTAGAGGATCCATTTTCCACTAATATTTATGAAAGTTTAGCAGAACATTTATCTCTATCAAATCTCAGTCAAGTTCGAAACAATTTAACTTGCAGTAAAATACAAAATAACTAAATCAATTAATAGAAAAAAACCTTTTAACTTTCTAGAGGCCACATATTTCATCCCAACTTCATGAAAGTATTATCTCTACCGAATATTGTATCATCTTAGCTAATTTAGTTGAAAATAGTTTTGATAACGTTTAAAGACCACGATTTTCATCCAATCTATATGAATATTATCGGTACTTATATCTCTATCGAAAAAGAGTTATGTTTAAAACTAAGTTAAGAAAGTAAGAAAAAACTAGGCCACTTGTATAAATAAAATTGAAATACCTGTTTTACAATCTGGAGAACATGAATTCTCCCGAACCACAAGCCTAATTTCAAATTATGTTCACACAAATGCTCATTAGCTTACCCACTTAAAGAAACCCTGCTAACACGCTATCGTCCCGCCACCAACGAAAAACAACCCACAACTTTAAACGACATTTCCTCGACCACTGGTCCAACTTAAAAATATATCCAGATAAACGTTCCTTTACGACATTTGTTCTACTCTGATGGACAATATGTATTCTTCAGCAAAACATGGAAAGATCTTTTAATGACATATTATCTCTAAGATACTGGCCCAATTTCACAATAAATGTAGTGACCCCGTACCTAATTTGAAATTATTTCAAAAGACATTTCCTCCCAAACCTCTGGCCTAATCTAAAATAAATTTACAAGCATTTTGCTTTTAGTGGTGTTGTGCTGCGTTTTTTTCTGTTTAAAAATGTTACGTAACTACACGAAAAGTTCAACAAAGTTTAATTATCATTTAAAACAGATACAGATATTGGCACTCCAACAATGTAAGATAAATGTAACACACAATATCTAAGTCATTTGAACTGAAGTTGTGAATAACTATATCTCTGGAACTTCCAAAGTATAAGTCAAAGTCAAGGTACTCCTTGTAATTATTGCTTGTTTTCAAAACTAGAATGTCAATTTATGTAAAATTGACTTCAGAACATCAACTTCGGTTTTATTAACTGACCAACCAAATAGCATGATTAATTAACTTAATTAAGCCATTGGATAGAAATATAACAAATAAGATAAGCCGTGTCAATCACTGCTAAAACATCTCTAGGCGACAAATGGCATTGATGACATCTATTGTTAACTTTCCAGTCGAAATGTCTGAGAAAGGGGATATAATTAAGTAAGGTTGATTGAATAACAATTACATATAAAAACTTAACAAACATCAAATACCCGTTTGATGTTTCTTGACACGCCGTTTTGACAGCATGATGTAAACTTGTAACACATTTCAATTCATCATTAACATTCAAATTATACATAGTTAAAAGATAAAGTCATAGTGAAATGCAAGAACAAAATTTGTCCAATTTAACGGCATAACACCACCCTCCCTTAATTTTAACTTTATAGGAAGATAACGGACAAGAGTCGAAATATAGCATTCAAGTACATACATTTTCACCCCATCATGTCCTGGAAATAAAATACCGGTGATAATATAAAATGCACAAAAGCAGTTAAGTATAACATGCACAAAGCACATAAGTATTACACCAATGACATGCTATTATGATTTTAGAATTATGTGAATGTCAACCTATTTGATACTCATTTTTGCCATTTTAGTCATGTTCACATAGACATCCCTTTGTATGAATTTGTCTGAATTAGTTTAATTCTTCCGATATAGCGTTAACCTTAATGTTTAGTTGCATGTTATTTATCCTAAGACGATTATTTTCACACTGAACATTTTCCTGGAAGGTAACATAAGCATTTACTCTTTCAGTTTCTTTTCCAAATTTTGCTGTAATCTAATTATTTTGTTTTGATTCGATTCCAATGTTTTCTTATATTTTTCAGTAACCTTATCAACTGTTTTTTTTTAAATCTAGACAATTAACATTTTGAATATTGACACTGATTTTTAAATCCTTATTCTCTAATCTCAGAAATGATATACATGCATTTTGTTGGATGATGGTGTTTTCTAGATTGCTAACGACAGCTGTATACTTTTGTTGACAGCTTGATTATTTTCGAAGAAGGGAATTATAGCTAAGGTGACGTAGATCATCGTTGCTGACGTTGAAGAATAGAAGGTTCTCTGCGTCTTTCTTTTTCATTAAGATTCCCATCCTTACACAGTCTCGTTGTTTCTTCTTATCCATTTGTAAGGATGTTGATACATTTCGCTTCGGACCTGTTGTGTAAGCTGATACAAATGAATAATCTGAATTATTTGCCATAAAAAGTTTAATCATTCTTATTATTTTGAAAGCAATTATCAAAACTCATCTGTTGAAATTGTAAAACGTAGCTGAATGATATCAATATACAACAAGAGGCCCAAGAGGGCCAGTATCGCTCCACGGCCATAAGGCAAAAATAAAATCTCCAAACAGCCCTGCCCCCTGGTGGCCATATTTTTTACCAACCACCATGGCTTAAAGGAATCTTGTAGAGTGTCACCCAAGGAATTTTTCTGCAAAATTATTTGAAAATCGGCCTGTCACTTTCGGAGGAGAGGATATTTTAAGTTTTCACTATAGCCATATAAGGCAAAATATCCCCATCCCCTGGCGGCCATATTTTTCAACCAATCAACATGGCTTGAAGGAATCTGATAGAGAGTCAGCATAGGAACATTTCTACAACATTATTTTAATATCAGACAGACACTTTCGGAGGAGAAGATTTTTTAAGTTTTCTCTTTAGCCCTATAAGGCAAAATAGCCCCGCCCTCTGGCGGCCATGTTTTTTTATCAATCAACATGGTTTGAAGGAATCTGATAGAGGGTCACCCAATGAACATTTCTACAAAATAATTGAAAATCTGCTCAACACTTTCGGAGATTTTTTAAGTTTTCACTACAGCTATATAAGGCAAAATAGCCCCACCCCCTAGCGGCCATGTTTTTCAACCAATCAACATTTCTTAAAGGAATCTAATTAAGGGTCACCAAAGGAACATTTCTACAAAATTATTTGAAAATCGGCCCGACACTTTCGGAGAAGAAGATTTTTTATGTTTTCACTATTTTTTTCTTTTGGTTGCCATGGAAACCAGAATTTTGGATGGATAAATTTTTTTTGAAGGAATTTAAGAGAAGACATTGAGAGGATGCTTCCTATGAAGTTTCAACCAAATTGGCCAAGTGGTTAGGGAGAAGAAGTCGCTTAAAGGAAAAAGTTATCGCACGCACGCACGCACGACGGACAATTCGCCATGACATAAGCTCGACTGGCTTTCAGCCAGTGGAGCTAAAAATGAAAGCTACTAGCAATTGTTACTAGCAGAATAATCTATTCGATTTGTTTTTATGTAATGTACATAACAAATGATCACATCTAATGATTTGTCCAGTTTTCTTATAACCTGTACTGCTTTTTAGTAATTGTTCGTGAAAGATATGAACATTTACAATTATTAAAGTTTAATTTTCTTGATCACCATTCGAGATTGACGTCTAACCGTTAATGAGCTATTCAATGCTAATTATGAACATAATTAGTTGAATACCCAAATTTTACTATTTTTCTTTCCTTATATAAGTATGTCTTTGTAAAAATGGAATCCGCCGTGGCCGAGCGGTTAGCATCGGATATTTGGAGCCGTGCGGATGCCCCCGAGCAAGCAAATTTCTTAGAACAGTACTGGTTTGTTTACCAAGGGATCATGAATAAGTGAACTCTCGCCGTGATATAACTGTACTAATGCTGGAGACGGCGTTAAACCCCATGAACTACGAAATAAAAGTTATTTTATAATTTTGCAGCAATATGAAGTACTGAAAGATGATTACATTTGTCCTAAAGAAGGCCGTGGAACTAAAGTGATTGGTACCGTTACGCTACATCCAACAACAACGTACAGGATAGAGGATACCAGTATTACGGTAACAACAGTTAAAGGTGTGGAACGATACGGTCTTTATCCTGACGTGTTTCTTGGAACAGATAAAGGATCTATAATCAAGGTAGGACTTACAGTAGTATATTGAAATATTAAGACGATTTTTGATTTTAAATGATAGATAAATTAGATATGTTGACTTTGATATACAAAATGAAAAACATGCTAGACGTTAAGCGAATCATACACAATAATGGTGTTAGATTCCTTTTAATTAATGAATCTATATATAGTAATTATATATATTTGGGTGGAATTGAGTTCCTTTAGGAACAGTGTGAATGTATTGAGGGACCATGCGTAATACCAGACGAAGGCACAGCTACCACTGTCTTACCAAGATAGTTTAGTCTGTAATGAGTACGGCTATTAATCTAAAATGAGTGGGGGATAGATCCTTGGCTTAGACATTCGTTCTTTCTGATGATTGACAAAAGTAAGCATACATAGTGTCACTGGATTAAACAGTCTACGTTGGAAGGATGCCAGTAGACAGGGCAGAATGTTGTGTGAAGTATTGGTGCGAAAACAGCATCTATCGCTTATATTAGAAGTTTTAGCATATTCATGATTAAGCTTTTGCTAAGAAATAATGTACGATGAGTTACCAATATAGACCAAGATTATACTGCACGTATGTATCAGATATTAAACTGTATCGGCTGAACTTGGTCTACATTGTTTGCAAATGATATGTAAAGCCATGTGTAGTAGAGGTTAACCAAACATATACTTCAAACACTATCACATTTATACAAGATAATATTTGTACACATAAGTCGAATACTGATTGAATCCAACACACGGTTATTTTGTGGGTTACACATGAACAATCAAAGAGAGTGCAGTGGCATGTTAACTAAATACGTTTAAGCTAATATACCTGTCATGTATTAACACTTCCTACATACATAACATAACATAGCTGCAGCAGACAACTTCGAAACCATCAAAAGAAATATGCAACCTCTTTATAAATGAAAGTCTAATGATTGAACAGATTTGAAAACATTGTGTGTCACATAAGTAAAAATTGCTCCCAGAAGTCATCTGCTGTAGAAGCATTTATGGCATATCACGACATTTTCATTCAATCATTTTTGAGCAAGGATCAAAGGAAATGTATAAATCTAAAATGTAAAATTTCACAAGCTACGTTAAACTATTATTAACTGCGTTATGTGTTTTAAAGAAATGAAAACCTGGATCAAGTGGTGAAATATCAATCAAATGTAATAAGAATACCAATGCATACTTCATAGTCAAGGTAAAATGCACAGCCTACCCAATGAGTGATTTCTACAAAGAAATTTTAAAAAAACTTTATAAAAGCAATTATCATTTTTGAATATAGATCACGTGTAGGAAAATGAGAATTTGCTCGCTGAGAGCATTTTTCCTTTTTTCACAATGTTTGATGATGGTGCGTCAAATGTGTCTGCATATTGGAAAGGTTTAAGTGGGTTATCATTATTTTTCACATAAATCCTGTCTGGGAGTGTCAAAATGCCATTACATAAATATTATATGACACTATACAAAAATCATATGACACTACTACTTTGGTTTCCAGTCTTACGCTTAAATCTTTGTTACATCGCGGAAACCAAACTATGAAAATGACGTCACATCAGCGGTTTGGCGTCATGACGTTAGTCACTCTGGCGCCAAAACCGGTAAATTTCAAGTAGAAATATGGTAAACTTTAAGTACATTTTTTCGAAATAAGCCTCATAAATCACTTCATGTGATAAAAAGAATATTTCATCTGTGTTTATTTATCATCAATTTTTAATAAACTCGTTAACTAAGCTGAATATGATGCTCGAAAAGGCTCGCGGCATATCGTCTTAGTAAATTCGTTTAATAAAAGTGATAATAAATAAACACTCATGAAATATCCTCTATATACTGTTTAACAAGACCATTTTAAATGGATAGTTATGCTTGTTTTAGATTGGTGTTGGTGAAAACTTGAGCGTTTCAAACCATGGACAGGAGATTATTGATACCGGCCATCCCATTAAGGATATACAGTTTGGTCCCGACGATGTCTACATTCTTTCAAATAGAAAGGTTAATTAAGAATATAAGTAGCACCAGCTTTCCGTTCCCATTATTCATATATGTATTCTTGTTTCATTATGACATGCTCTAATTACTAGAGTTATGCTAAAGCTTATCAGTATCACTTACACTGGTCACATAGCCACACAAACGTAGTATTCATAAACTGTTAGCTGTGGTTCAATATATGAGCCCAATGTAAATTAGTATTTCTATTAATTCATATATATGTATTCATGTTTCAATTTGATTTGATGTTATTTCTTAGAGTTATGCTAAATCTAGCCAGATTCCCCTAAAAGTGATCACATATCCAGAAATACATATTGTTTATAAACTGTAAGCTATCGTTCTAGATATGAACTCAATAAGGAGTAACATTTTGTCTGCTAATCGCAAATTAAACAGCCAGCAGTATAGACAAAGACCAACCTGCACATTTCAACAATTCTTAGGAAAATACAATGCATTTTAATTCATGTACAGACGTATTTTGACGTATGTGCAGCAGACATATTCTTTTTAAAACAATCTATTTTACAACGGGAGAAAACACTCAAAATGAGCATACTCCTCTTTTGCCATAATCGGTTCAACATGTGCTATATGTGTGAAAGGGTTTACATGATCTTGATTGAAATAAGTACTTAAATCAGGCTTCAATTATGATCGCATTTCAAATTAAATGGTTTTCAAGTTCTTTAAGGCTCAAGACACAGACTGCTCCATTTTCACAACATGCAGAGAAACGATAGAGATTAAAGACCCATTATGTGGTTGGTGTATCGAGGAGAATAGGTGAGTACATAGGTTGTTTATTAGGGTTTAACGCCGTTTTCAACATTATTTAAGTTATATAACGGCGACAGTTCACTTATTCGCGATCCCTGGGTAAACAAAACAGTACAAGGCTAGGAAATGTGCCATGTCCAAAGGGACTCCACCATGACCGTAGCGCCGGGTGTGAGGATCGAACCCGGGACGCCCGGTTCCCAATCCCCGACGCTTACCACTAGGCCACAGCTGATTCCTGGTAAGTAAATAGACGATGAAACAACTATTAGTTCAGCCTTGAATACAATCAGATACAGTGGACTTGCGATAACTCGAGGTCGAAAGGGACCCATGAATTACTTCGAGCTCTCGACGTGTTCGAATGATCGCTGGATTATACTGAATAAATGTATGCATTATCAGCTTCGTAGTTCATTGATACATTAATGTGTACTATGGAAAACAAACCAGTGATAACATACTATCAGGAAAGCAGCGCAGAAGCATTTTTGATTGCTCGTCGGAGCAATCTATACTGCTACTACATTCTTAACGAATGGCAGATGCGTTCCAGGAATGGGTTCGAGTTAAGGTGTATTAGAATAATCATATGATCGAGGTAATGCGAGTCAACTGTATATTACCGTTCGTGATCGCCAAATTATTTTTGTTTTTCAATCATTATATAGTCAATCGTGAAATCATCACTTTAGATGCATCCTCATTTTGATCTTAAACCGAAATAAAACATTTATTCACTATCTAAAAAAGAGGGAATAGACTGAGTAAGAACTATAAGCGCAAACACTTATACAATCATATACATAGGACTGGTGATAAGGCCAAGTCGAAAGGGAATCATAAATCACATCGAGATATCGACGTGTTTGATGGAGCCCTCGTTTTATACTGAATTTTTATATGTATTTTCAGCTCCATAATCCATTTGTACTCACATGTTTATTATGTAAATGAAGCCAGGGATAAATCAAAGCACTGTAAGAGCTGTGGGACGGTACCTGTGTTACGAGTGAACAAAGGCTGTTAACCTGTTGCACATTTTCAGGAAGTAACAACACAGTTGCATAATTTCAAAATTATATTAACATAAAAGCAGAACATATTTATTTAAGAAAGAGTAAATGACTAAATCATTTCCCCAGATATCTTCAATTGAACATATGAATGGTAGGTATGGTTGATATACGCAAATATATATGTTATAAAACTATTGGTAGATACAGTACATGTTCCTTTGATTTATTGAAAAGTCTGTAGAAACATTTAGCAATATTCCTGACTGCTTAAGCCTTTATCACATAGACTAAATATACAGCAGATGATTTTTAAAATATTTAGGCAAACAGTTTAATAATCTGTTGTAATGAAAGTTTTTACTAGTGATGCAAACCTTGTGGAAAAAGGCGAACTTGCTCATTATCATTTGATCGTTGACGATTACTATGTATATCTGTTTGAAAGTGGCAAGCCAAATGATGTTTGCTTTTCAATTTGGTTCGAGTTAAACGATACATTCGAATTATCGTACATGTATGTTCGAGATATTACGTGTCCACTGTATAAAACCATTCGTGAACAACAAAATGGCATTGTTTTACTCATCGTATTACCACTTATGAAAATATTAAATTAGATGGATCTTACACCGAAATTAAACACGTATTCACTATTTAATAGATCCTAAAGTTCGTACTGAGTTGCATGTATTTTCAAATGATAAAAGATCTTACAAATATTGTATTCAGAAGTACGAAGAAAACTGAGTGCACTCAAACCTGGTTAAGTTCGTTTTCTGAATGCGGTTCCATTGAAGCTTCACCCAAATACATATCGATTGGAAGCAGGGGTGTGAGTACACTTTTATAGCCTTTGGCAATAGTTTGACCGAAATGGCTGCTTGGTTATAAAAAGTTTACCTAATGTTACATTTCTGTTTTCTGCTTTTGAAAATATGTTGAATAATTTCTTATTGCTAATTAAGCAAGACATTTTCCGATGATTGACAAAAGTCATTATGAATTTAATTCCGCAATTCATCCTCTACCAATGAAATACAGGAAACGCTTTACCATTAACTTAAGTATACTGATACTTTAATTGAAAATAACAGAGTTTTTATGATAGATCGTTGGCAGTCTGTATATCAATTGAAACTTGCATTTGATAGTCCCTATTCGAGAGCGGGCGCTCTTATTCATGACCTCTACCAGGGTATTATGAAATAGCTAGAAACGGTAGTATACCGTGGATATTTTTTTCACCTCAGTGATTTGCGTAAAGAATTTTCCCCAATGAGACACTATTATTTACCAATGAAAACGCCACGAAATATACGATATACTGTTGAAAATGGCATAAGAATATTCTAACATACATGTAGCAATTAAGCTCAGATATTTCATTTGCTTAAATTACAGATCGTAGATATTACCGTTACAGCAAAGAATTTTCCCATGACTCTTACTTCAAATGTGCGATGTAGGTATTTAGATGGAAATGATCAGATTGGAGGGGTTTTGGAATCGGTCCGTATTTCTAAAGATGTCTTCATGTGCAAAGATCCAGGTATGTTGGGTGAGTGTGTACAGATATATCATTTAACTGTAAATACTTCTGATTTGTAAACAAGAATGCATTTTCCACAATTACACATTCCCGTAGAGTACATTTCTCTTTTGTGTTCGGAAGGTAAACATAAACATTGTTCCACTCCACGTTTTTAAGTACCAAAAGATTGTGAACATTGCAGGTTCATAGTATACGCACGTCAATTGACAACACACATTTCATATTGGATTTATGTCATGGAAAAAGAGTGGATATATGACATCAGCATTGTTTGACTGGAATACGTGATGCGTAAGTTTTATAGTAACCAACAATCAAGATGAGCCATGTACCGTTGGCATCGCAGAAGTGCGGCTCTGATGCGCGTTCGACGATTACGCCCGTTGTATTATTGGCGGTATTCTTTGGAACGGCAATGAGATAACGCTGAATTGTTAAGACTATCAGAAGGTCGTTTACGCACACACATAGTAGCACTGTTTATCTTCCACATATGTTATTTAGAGTATAAAGCCTACCAGAAATGAAGTGGACTGATATTATTGAAAACATATTGAAAAGGCACTTAAACCAAATCAATACATGTTGTCAATTATTTAATTTGTAGTTTTAACATCTTACAAAATTACGTGTGTACGCGGTTTTCTCTTGAAATCATATTTGGATGAAAACTGTTATCATAAACATATATAAAATCAAGTTGACAGTTTGTTAAACAAATAAACATGTAACGTCACTGTTGCCATACAGTCAACTGATGTGTTCTTTCAAAAGCAATGCAATGTCATTTGTGTCAAGTCCGAACTAAAAAATCAGTTGTCACTCTCTGTTTTGATGCAAATGCTTTCAATTGATAACAACTAATTTATAAAGTATATGCTATTGCGTATTATATTTCAGAACATCGTGTATTAAGACTAGAACTAATATTACTAGGCTCTACCAATGTATTTTCTTTATCTGAAACAACTATACAAATATACAATTGTGACAACTTTCAAACGTAAGTGTTGGTATTATTTGTTTGCGTTTATTGCTGATCTCCAATCCGTGAGAAAATGATTTTTCCATTATTTGAAAGATTCTTATCTGATCTGTATACCCTCGATTAGTGTTAGTTTTCAAACCTGGCCTTATGTGAGCATGTATGTTGTCGGAACGATTAATTGCCAATATGCTGTACTTTTGTCAATAGCAATGATGCTTCGTTCGATGGGCGGTTTATAAAACATGTATTATTCAATGAAGAGAATACAATTGATACCAATTCAACATAAAATAAGATATATCTAAAATTTGTATATATGAAATTTATGTTCATCTAACCTAGGGGACAATGTGCCACATTATTGGTGTTTACTTTAGGATGCAAATAATCCCCTTGTTATGCCAACAAATTTCAAAAATGTTTATGAAGGACGAATTCGATTGCCTCTGCCTCTGTGTCCGTCAGGGTTTTGAAGATCGTTTTAAGTACATATATGCTAGGGTCTTGAAATTATATCTATGGATTTATCATTGCAATATAGATGACCTGTACGTTTTTTTAATAACATGTGTTTTGTCAGAGATGTTCCTCTCCATAAATGTGTTTACCAGCGTCTTGAAATGTCATATACATATAGGTTTATTTAAACAAAAAAGTTGACATGTGGGTGTATTTGTATTTATGCTATTCGCGATGACGTAATAAATCTAGTTGCTGTTCCCTAACATACTCTTATTGTGTACCTTTTTCATTTGATATACTAAATATTATTTATTTGATATATTGTATAGTTGTATATCTATTTTCTTTTGTCTAAGCCATATTCTTCCACTTTGTAAATGGCCAAAGACAAATTTTGTCGATACTTGCCAATAAAGGATTGAATTGAATTGAATTGTATTCTTTTCCTTAAACTGTTATGCTTTTTTTGAAAATACCGTTTTAACAATATATCTCATAACTTATTGTAGTATGGGTTTTCATAACTTCGAAGATAAAATGCATCATGGGTACTGCAACCGAGTATAGTTTGAAAGCTTTATACCGTTTTGCAAGTTTTTATTTTTGCTTACTTAAAAGGTGCATTTTCTTTTTTAATTATACCCTAAGGCACATCTCTGAAAGACAAATTCTCAAACATTTTGAAAAAGTAGCTGGGTTTAACACGCTGTAAGACAACTGTATTGTATGGACAAGCATATGGTTTGAACGATTGTAGCGTAGTAGTGGTTTAAAATCTATCTATTTCTTAGACATGCACAAAGCAAATAGTTTTATTGGTTTGCTCGTCTGCAAAGTATTGATAAAAAAAACCCGTACAATTATGCTACCTTCAAACATTTTGCAAGATTCATGATTATTAAATATTTTAATATATCATTAACTTGTATTTCAATAGCTGCGCATCTTGTATGGTTTCCCCAGAAGTTTATTGTAGTTGGTGCATTACAACCCTACATTGTTCAGAAAATTGTGTTGGAAGTTCTTTCAGCCAGGTATACTCAGATGTTAAATATATTCTTGTAAATATCAAGGCATTCACTTTTATAATACATGTCTTTAATACGTTTATTTTTGCGATTATTGTACGAATCTGTGTTTTGCTTGACAATTGACGAATTGAATCTTAAACGAGATTTTTGAAAGGGGTGAACCATTTAGACAATCGTGTACGAGTACCTATACATTCCTCCTACTGACCACGAGAAATGTTCTGTTTATTTTCAGTGGACATGTAATTGTTGAATAGAAAACCTGATATTTTGGTGACTAACTATATTGTTGTCATTATACTTTCTTTACCCATTGCTTTCTTACACATTTTATCTCTACCTGGAACATAGCATATCACTCTATTCCATACATTTTCCACCCGTATCTGTGGTTTGTAGTTTTGCTGCTCCCCAGTTTATTCTGATCCGACGTAGTTCGGCATTAAACCTTCGTGTGCACCTGCTTTAAAATCGACCAAGATTACTGGTACCATGCGGTGTCAGTACAGAAGTTGATTCGACATGTTTTCCTAAGACACTAACCCAAACTCACTTACTCCGTAATGGAATCGTTGATGGGGATTTGATTGTTTCTTCGCCATAGCTCTTGGTTGGAAATATTTTCCGGTCAACTCATGTGAAGCATTTCTCTCTGATGCAGATGTTTACAAAGGTTTAAGCTTGTTATCAATACTCTTAATTCATATCAATGGTCGTCATCGTCATTATACTTTACTTGGCATGAATGAATGCATTCAATCAGTAAGTGAACTTTACGAAAATGAATAGTTTTAATATTACACAATGACTCGAATCGGTGTTCTTCCTTCACAAAACACATTCTGCCAAACCGGAGAATGTTACTGATTGTTTGCTTTACATAGCCATATCATTATATTTTCTTTGATGCACCTTTGTTTTATAGGGTGAAGTTGATCGATGCCCAAAGTTGCTTGCTAACCGTGACATGTATCTACCGAATGGACTACAAAAGAATGTAACTATTCAGGCTGAAAACTTAGTACGAATTACACTCACTCTAATCCTAGTTATAAGTTTATCTTTATAATTCATGTTTAGAACAAAATACTATCAGTTTTATTAAGATTTTCTATTTGCTGCAATAAGGTTAGAGTTGATACGTCAGTTAAATATGTTTTCTTTCAAGATAGTCCGTAAAACCGATTCGTTTGTTTGCCAAAACAATTATAATTGTATTTACAAAGTGTTATCAATTTCGATTGATTCGTATTACGATATTTCATTTAATTTCAGGTTCAAGGCACTGAATATCAGTGTGTTGTTAAATTAATGAATCAATCCATTAAGACAATTTCTACTGCTGATTTATATCAGGACACCCTGACATGTGTGCTTCAAGTAAGTATTAAAGTAGCATATAACACTGATATATAATCGGAGTCATCTCGTTTCTGCCCGTGTTGTTGTTGTTGCGCTTGCATTGTCAGGTTGGCACATATTGACCACTTATTTGTAGAGTTAAATGTTGTGTTTCAAACCTGAGTTACCGAAATGTTCATAAACGAAAGTGTGACTAGGCAAACGTAATCTTACAGATGCGTGCAATTATATAATACATTAAATGCTTTTTCGATCTAATGACGTCTTTAAGCCAGGAAATGTTTTGATATAGAGTGAATGAGAGGCTATTATATATTTTGTTTCCTGCTACATGTAAATTATTTGTCTACTGTTTTGTTATGCCATTGCCAGATATCACATATCACATAATCTTCCATTGAATTACTTACTCTAACAATGGAGCAATGTATTTATAGGTTATATTTGAAAATAATGCAGCTAAAGAAGTGTTTCCAGTATCTGTACTTCAAGTGACGGGATCTATTCAAACGGACATTTTAAATGAATATGCTCCATACGGTACGTCACATTTGCTTTTTTATTTTCGATGTGTTCTTACATGACAATGAACATGAATGAATCTTAAACTTTAGTATGGAATGATCTTAATCAAACTAAAATAGTGTTTCTCTTATCCTTTAGTGTACACATAGTTGTTCTGTACTCTTAAGATGAATAAGTAGTCTTCATTTCCGTGTCAATTAATCGGTATCATAAGTCAGACACTCAATAGATAAAACATTATCTAAAAAATATAACAAATCTAACAGTGATACTAAACAGCCTTACGTTCAATATAATACTTTAGGTAGCTTACGGTTTGTAACGGGTCGTACCAGTCGTGTAAAAGGCTGTACTTTAATTGATGGTTTGGCTACCGTTTGCTTCCATAAACGTTCATTTAACATCTATCATCTTTAACATACAACTTATTTATGTATTGCCTATTTCCTTTTACTTAAAAAACAATACTAGATATTTGTAAATCTATGTATATGTGTCCGAAAACGTGAACATCACGAAACTGGCCATCACTAAAAAACATTATACCTTTTTAAGATGAATGGGTCGCTCTGTTAGTGTTATTAAGAATTACTTTATGAACATTTTAAACAGGTCTTTTTAAAGTAAAGTTAGGTTGGTATTTCTAAATAGTGTACATTCAGATCAGCCGTACATCTGCTCTGTCTTATCGAAATATAAACACATTTAGAAAAGCCGCTGACAGCCATCAACAGTGTATATATTGATAAGGCAGTGTGGATGCACAGGCTGATCTGAATATGCAATCTTCACAAAAGCGCAGACGGTTTCAATTATCAATTTACAGTTACTGTCTACAAATGCGAATATCTAGCCACGGACTGTACCATGTGTAATGCATTGAACTCAAGGCGATATGAATGTAACTGGTGTCAGGATGGTCATTGTGGTCACAGATCAGTATGTAGTAATGCTGTAACATGTCCTCCACCAAATATCACTGCAGTAAGTATCGAACTACATGTAAAATGCATTATCGTAGTGAAAATTGAATGCGCCAAAGGTTAGTCGATATGTTTGCAATTAATTTAAAAAGTGGATATGGATTGATACAGCAGTATATACTGGTTTAACATGTGTAATACTAAAGCTGCAAAGGGAACACGTGTGTACAAAACACTATAGACAGAGATTGTTTGGGGTGTTCTTGAAACTTACTTTATGGTGGTCGGCTCTTCATGACTCAACGTATATACAGTGTAGTCTAAGTTTTGTTGTTGCAATGCAAAAAAACGGGTTTTTCTCTAGGAAATGTAGAAGAACAGCATATGATTATTTTAATATTTTATACCAGAAATCATCCAACCAATGGAACATTGTTATTTTCCTACCATTGTACGGCGTTTATCCCTATAGAGCGTAGACAAATCATGTGCTTACACATTTTAAATATACTTTATGATATCGATTATGTTTTTAATGATCGATTTTAATTCACTTACTAGTATAATGTATCAGTTGCGAAAACATAATTAGACCATGCATTTGGCTTGTTACAGGATATAAGTCTGTGTATATTTGGT
Source organism: Serripes groenlandicus (assembly GCA_031761405.1). Classification (NCBI taxonomy): domain Eukaryota; kingdom Metazoa; phylum Mollusca; class Bivalvia; order Cardiida; family Cardiidae; genus Serripes; species Serripes groenlandicus. Next base: position 49,362,058 of record JASEVX010000007.1, on the reverse strand, counting down.
ATTGATTGTTAATTTTGTTATAGATTCATCCTTTTATGGGAGGCTACAAAGGTGGCACGACTATTACTATATCAGGCACAAACTTTGGAACAGACCCGAATGGTGTACAGGAAGTGCAATGCGGTAATAATTGAATCAAATGTTATGGAATAATCGGACTACAAGTCCTTAACCAAATACAAGTGTACTTACATGGGTATTCACAACACAAATGTGGTTGTGTAAGGACCAGACAACATAATCTTTTTAGCTGAAAACGGTGTCAGTCTCTTCATAACGAAAAGACCAAATTAAAAGCAAACAACACGTCACTTATTGTCATATAGAACCACATGGTATAGCAACATATTCTCCAAATTGTATAATATTTATCGTATCTACATATGAACCATACGAAGTTGCATGTGGAAAGTTACTTTATTTTTTACATGAAAATAAGCAACATCGCATATAATTATACCTCATGGACAATTTCTTACTGTCTCATGCTAACAGTACGTTTTTGACCGGTTAACAGTATACTGTTACATGGCACGCGCGTCTAAATTGCTGGTCATGCACGTGCATGACGTCATTTAAACAAATAACATCACCGTTTAGACGCGGTGTGCCATGTAACAGTATACTATTAACCGGTATATTCATATGTGGTAATACATTGTAGTAGATATACCCATGTTCACCTCCCCTATAAAGGTACAGAATAAATTGAAAACACATGTAATTTTGTTCGGTATAATAAGATAAATATTGCATGGCTTCCAGTGTGACAGTACATATTGTCAACATTCGGGTAAATACGGTTAACATCGGCTTCGCCTCGGGTAACAGTATTTTCCTCATGTTGATAATATTTACTGTCACACTGGACGCCATGCAATATTTATATAATGTTACAGTGCGGTTCACACTATAAAATACTATCTATTCGGACTTGGAAACATCTATATTTATCCTTCACAACACATATGTCGGGGAATGACTTATATATTTACGTAGGTTTATCTGTAACTTTATTCACACCTTTCCGATGATATCATACTCTTTGATCTTGTGGCTTTGACATTGTGATTCGACATTCTTTTAATCTGGTGATTGGTGTTTTACAATCACATATTGTTTATCTTATTTTCAAACGTTTGAAAGCATTTCTCACATTTCATATATAGTTTTCTTTAAATAAGTATCCTGATAATCGGCGTAACTATTATAGCGTATAACATTCTGGTGTGTTATTTGTAATCGTTCCATTGGCTCACGTGTGCTAGGAGTTTATGATAATTTAAATCATCTAGAAGAGTGGTATATGACAGCTTCTGGGTTAGTTGTTTCCTCAAAGTAATAGTTGTATTCATATTGTCATGAGAGACAACAGCATAGCAAAGTTTTTCAGCGACTCTACATAATATCTTAGGAGGATATACTCCCCTTTGTCAATGTCCGTACCATATCGCCTGTAAAATATAAAACTTTTATGTTTTGCGAAGGTTGCTTTATTGCTTCACCTTATTATGATAGTAGCCAGTTACCCGGGAACAATGTTTTGTAGAGTACATATGTCTGAAAGCCATGCAACACATATTGCTGAACTGACCGTCTAGATGTGACTGAAATACCTTTTAAAACGGCGTGTAACTTAAGGCAATTTATCCATATATTAACTTTATCAAATGAATTTAATCCTGTAGTGCCTATGTTTGAGTCGGCGGATATGTATACGTGTCAATGTAACGATGTTCAAATTATACAAACTGATGACTCTGACTTTCATCCCGTCAATAATGAGTAAGTATACGATTTAGCAACTTTCAAAGATGGTTAAATATACGTATTTCATGTTATTTCTTGTATCATTATGTTAAGCATTAAGTAGAAGCCTCTTTACACGTTTCTTCATGAGAAACTTACCTCGCTTCAGGTTTATTATAAATGTCACTCAGATCTTTTTCACGTAATGCTAAGGACGGAACTATTTCCATACAGTAACGTTACAAAGCGCTATCATCCAACCTTTGATGATTTAGAGACCAGCTTACTTCTACTTCTACTTTGTTACTGTCAGGGCTTTGTGCATCGCAGGCAAGTGAAGCCATCAGAATGGTTAAAACAACTAATTAGGCATATTTACAAATATAAATGAAATAAAAAAATCTGTGTTGTTTAGGCTGTGTATCAATGTAGACGGGACTTGAATCAGTTTACGGATGTGATCTGCGCAAGGTTCGACTCTCTGATAGTCCTAGGAAAAAGCTGTGCTTATACGATTCGTAGTACATTGTTTGGTATTTTATAGATGACACGTAGTGAAAATTCGATAGACATACACAAAACCCAATCTGGTCTATTTATAGCGTTAGCTGTGTTAGTAAATAACTACGTAGTTTCTGACGTACTAATGTGACGTGTACATCAATAATATTGCTCGCTTGTTGGTTTGATTGTCGTTGACATCTATTATAAGTGTATCAACAAATAAAGAGATTTTTCATAACTGCTAGGATGAATAAGCAAATGATTGTTTTAAAGGTAGGTCTTCAGATTTGTTTTGTTATCCTCCGATGTGAAGTTTATCAACGCAGTAGCCTTTATATACATACTGCGAGGTCAAATGGCCCTTTTAAAGGGGTATCTAAATCGTAATAAAAAATATCCAGGCGTAAATACAAGAATAAGATAATACACGAATTCTTAATGGAAAACACTGTTAGAAAAGGCGTATTACACATCATTTTTTCGACAATTCACTTTCGAGTCGACAACAATGGCATTTCGTAACTTATATTTTCCACAACTTTAGCAACCAGCAGAAAGGAGAGTATAATTGCGCGTTAATGTTAATGTTTATTTATCTAAACAATCCAAAACGACTGTTAATTTTCTAAATTTGTGACGTGTTTAAAACAAACAAAACCAAAAAAATTAAATAGCCTACATCAAATTATACAATAAAAAGATTATTGCATGATTATGGGAATCTATTGTGTTGGGACTCGCAAGCTCGGGCAACTCAGCCGAAAGAACTCGTCCAACACAATATTATCCCATATTGATGCAATAACCTATAATATTCTTAATTTGAAGTGCTTAAAATTGTGTAATTGTTACCAAAACAGTGGACTCGCGATAACATGTGAAGATTCGAATATATCGTTTAACTCGAACCATTTCGTGGCTCGGATCTGGAAGCTGAAAAACATCAATACATTAAGCGTACATTGAGGGATAACACGATTTTTTCATAGGCCCTGGTGTCTTGTCCTTAACCTTATTTAATCTGATAATACATGTATGGGGTTTGTTAATCTGACATTCATTTACGAAGGACTTTAAGTTTGCGAGTAATCCCGTATCCACTGTTATACAATTTAATGTTAAGAAAGTACATTTTTGCTGCATATCAAATATTATAGTAGTTTAAACATCGCCATTGGTTAATGTTTTTTATCATATCGATTTTTTCAGGATCCGGTGTCGTGTAGATGTAAGGCGCCCAGAAAATGTAGCATTTGTTGGGCTCGTAAATTTGACACTCATTTTCGGTGGCCTTCGAGCTGAACCTGTAAGCTATAGACTAGTGGTAAGTCTGAACGCGAAACCATTTATAGTATTGATCAAACACAATTCCTGACTTTCCTGGTGTAATGTTTTCACCATATTCCGTCCCTCAAGTTACTGTGCTAGCTACATTCCATTTGTATTCCAACCAAGTGACGACCTCTCCTTCTCTAAAGTTTAAAACAAATAATTAAAGAATATGGGTGGAGTGATTTTCCTCCATGAAGGACAAGGTTGCAATAGTGTGCTTGTGTAATGATAAACGTGTTTAATATACCATCAATTGCATGTGGATTTCGATTGACTAGAACAATTTAATTTTATCATTTTGCCAACACTTTATGTTAAACCATACCATATCCGCAAAATCAGTATATTTCAGGATTTTATATATTTTGTAAATCTATGTATGTGTTTCAGAAAAAGTGGAAATCACGAAACTGGCCATTACTAAAACACATTCTATATATACCTTTTTAAGATGAATGGGTCACTCTGTTAGTGTTATTAAGTATTACTTTATGAACATTTTAAACAGGTCCCTTTAAAGTAAAATGGACATGAAAATGAACATAACCGTGCAGAAAGTAAGGTACAGGTTGGTATTCCTGTATAGTGTACGTTCAGATCAGCCGTACATCTGTTCTGTCTTATCGAAATATACACACATTTAGAAAAGCTTACCTCTCCTTCTCTAACGTTTATAACAAATAATTAAAAAATATGGTAGAAGTGACTTTCCTCCTTGAAGGACAAGGTTGCGATAGTGTGCTTGTGTAATGTTAAACGCGTTTTATAAATCATGAATTGCATGTGTATTTCGATTGACTAGAACAATTACATTTTATCATTTTGCCAACACTTATGTTAAACCATACCATATCCGCAAAATCAGTATACAGGAGACACACTTGAGGTGTAAAGTTCGCCGTGATATTACTAGACTGCTGTAGAAAATGGCATTAATTAACAATCCTATACCTTTGTGATTGTTTCAGACAAGTTGATATTCTGTCTTTGTATTGAAATAATAATCTAGTTCTCCAAACACGCTGATACTTTTTCATGTTTAAATACAGCTCTAAAATAAATCCAGCCATCTTTCAGTTGATGACAGGTCGACATTCAGTGTTTTGATGAAATCCCAACCATACCACTCATTCGTTATATATAACTATAGAACACCTTTTCTCATTAATAAGTAGTATCGTAGTTGATAAACAGTGATAACTACTACTGTTCTTACCACTGGCTTGATTTTCATAATAAATATATAAGTACAATTGAATTCCGAAGCTAAAAATACATAAATAAATTCAGCAAAACTCAAGGAAACCCTTCGAACACTGTGACGTATCGAAGCAATTTAAGGGTCACGTTGTAACTGTTGTCCAGTACTGAGGTCTAGAAGGGTGTGATTATAAGCAGAGTAAGCCTAAATATTTACCATCACATACCATGTAAAGGGTTAATTCAGTGAAATATAAAAACAACGGCTAGAAAATTCTGTTTACTTTTCATATATGTTACACCCATAATTTGATTCAATATAACTTGAAATTATTGAAACGAGATTGAATGCGATTTGAACTATAGTTGAACTGTCCTCTTTAATTCTTTCAGAACCCAATTGTGACTCATATTGAACCGATATTTGGATTTATAAGTGGTGGTACAGTGATAACTATGACAGGAACTGACCTGCTGATTGGGGCTCTGCAGCAAGTTAGATTGTTAGGTTTGCTCTGCCAAATTAGTTTCTTGCTTGAAACAGGTTTGAAAATATGAGTTATTTATCTTAGTACGTTCATGAAATATTACTTGTTTGAATATCATTTTAAAGAAAAACTAAGATATCTCAATTATTTAGACAACATATATGTGTTGAAAAGTGAATGAGATGAAGTGCAGAACCCAAGTACGACATATCTTCCTTGATTACTAAAATATCTACCCTTTTTACGAAGAAAATTAGGAAAGACTTTCTCATTTTACATTGCTAAGTAACCAACCGAAAATTTACAGATGGATAAAAGGCAAGGGAAATCAGGCAGTGTCTAAACACTTTAACCTTTGCTTCCTTTATTGCTTAGAATCCTCTCCAATTGTGAACACAATTATTTGTCGAGTAAAGAACTCGCATTAGATCGTCATTATTCATATAAAAAATTAACAACTAGATAGATAAAGGACAGTTTGGTCAAGTGCGTACTAAAGGAAAACAAACTCCTACCTTGACTGTGATGTTATCTCTCCTTCTTAATTGTTTGGTGGGTATTTAAAGGGAGTCTAGACAGAGTCAATGGTCCTTAACTACACGTTCCTTAATTAGTTATTTTTACTTTTTACATCACATACTGTAAGTCCATTAAGACTACAGTTATATTGCAGGGTTGAAACTTCGTGTGTGTGAACAGGTGTGAATGACAAGAGGTACACAATCAAAGCTACCTTACTTTGCCTTTGATATGTGTTGGCGTTAGGATTCCTCCTATGATATTGTAATTATTCAGATGAAATGTATTGTATATTTTGCACTCGCATTGACCTAATATAATTACAATTTCTACATTTACGTAGGAATGAATATTTTTCTACTTAAGTTATCATCAACTAATACATGAAGTTATTGTATTTATAAGCATCATAGCAGCAAAGATCAATCTGTTTTCCATAAGAGAGGTATGTTGATAATTTAAAAAAAACACTAGTTGTGAGGGTGTCATACAACGCTTTCTATTTTGCAAAGGGTCAACTTATTTATTCACCTTTATTGTAATCCATTCAATACGAATATGTGAGCATGTTATACATCTGACAACTCTAGTTATTCTTTTTAGACGAAAGTTGTTTCTATTACAGGATAACGTGCACTACAGCAAAAGTTCCACAACGGTATAATGTTACTGTTGTTACACTACGAATCGACGGAGAAGTATACGATAGCGGTGATGTTTCATACATCTATGTTAACAATCCGGTTATAGAAGACATTTCAAGTCAGAAAACTATTTTGAGGTTGAATCTTTTAATATAATATATCTAAATAAATCCATTTGCAAAACAAATTACATTGAACTCTTAGTACATTTAATACAGGTACATTTTATATATGATTAAGTTCATGCTTTGATGACTACTTCAACATAAATAATTCAATTAATGTTTAACTCTCGTTTATCTTATACTATACTCTGAATGGCCTTGGTATCACAAATATACTTCACACACTTTTGATATTTGATATTCAAGCGATGTGTTATATCAATTTTCAGCGGTGGAACGAATATCACTATCTCTGGACAACACTTGAACAATGCTAGAGAGACGAAAATCAAAGTACGTTACGCAGACTCAGAACAGGTATTTATTGTTTGTTCAAATTAGTGTTAGTCATTACTTGATTCATAACATGTTGTATTGTTTAAATGCAATTTATAGGATTGGTTGTTCAGCCTAATATTCAAATTAACATGAAGACAAAAAGGACTTATTATGATGTGTTATGTATAAATGTAACATGCTTGTATGGGTTCAAGAAAATCAGCAATCTGCCTTGATAATGATTATAACACCGTCTTGAGCATGCATACATATATATATATATATATATATTACTTGAAAACGAATCAATGTGATGTGAAGACAATTCTGTAGAACACGTCAAAGAACTTTTCTGGTGACAAGTCCTTTACATTAAAGACAATACAATGTGTTTTCATTCAAGCAATGTGTTATCGGATTTAATCATAGGCGCGGTGTAAATGAAGACAAATATGTAGAATAATTCAATCAACATTCTTGTTGACAATACTATACTTTAAAGACATCGATGGTGTAGAGGAAGAGCGATCACCTCGGGTGCGGGAGGTTGCGGTTTCGATTCCCAGCCGGGTCATACCAAAGACTTCTTTAACAATGTGGTAGTAATAGCTTCCCTCCATGGCGCTCAGGTGTGTTGGTTAACATTACGACTGACTCACTGGTGTAAGGATGAATGGACCTGGTAAAGTACCCAGGGAACGCCGTGATATAACTGAGTTGTTGATAGCGGCGTAAACCACCATACAACGAAAAGAAATAAAATACTTTGAAATATGTTGAAATTTAATCCTTGTTTTGTAGGATTGAAACATAGGCTCGGGCTTTATGAAGATAACTCTGTCGGAAACGTCAATCTACGTTCCCGTTGAAACGTCTTAACATTAAAGACACGCAACCTAAAGCACTGCGTGTTGACATTGAATCAATGATCATAGGCTCGGTATACGATGGGTGTCCCAGTAAATTGCAGAATCTTTATGTCGAAAGATTCATAACAATGTGTGTTTCACTATTTCTAAAGTGTTGACAAGATTTGTTTATAATATCATACGAAACGACATTATTTTGGGGAGAACAGCATAAAAGGAAGCCAGATACGTACCCAGTTTATCTCGATCTGGACTATCATACACCCACATGTTACGTGATTAAAAGAGGAATATATTTCATATCGTAACACAAATTTGAAATATAACTGTTTGTGTACTGTACTCTATGCATGTTGGTAACAGGATTTACGGAAACAATTGTCACAGCGCGTAGAAATGTCATTTATTTCTTGTTATCAAATGACAATGCTTGTATCTAATATAATATACCCATTACGTATTTCTTTATATGTCACATGTGTAATATAACATGACCGAATCACTATTGTTTGTATTAATCTGCGAATGTTTACAAAATTGCTGAGAATGTGTATCCGGTAAACACAAACGTCACGATAGATGGACGAGGTAAAGGGACCATTATCGGTCATAAAAATATGTTTTTGTGATTAATTAACAGTTTTTAAGTATTACATGTGTGGACTATTTTCTGACAGCGTTAAACCGATTTTCTTTCTGTGTTTCGTCATGTGATGAAACGAATCTGACATTCAAGCCAGAGGCTCGCTTAATAACAAATGTATTGCACTCTTTTAATAACACTTTATATGAAATGACAACTCATGTCAGATCCTTTATATACTGCTTTATTTAATTTCGAAATACAATAGGATATATATTTGATAAATGCAAAATCTAGTCGTCAAAGCAATAATTCGTTTTTAAACGCTCCGTTCTAAGGATCTTGAAAGAGCAATGTCTTTAATCAGGGCAGTCAATTTCATGTGGGTTTAATGCTTAAAAATATGTTTTTGATACTAATTTGTATTATGGATGCCGCACATGTAGTTGCGTATAATGTGTAGCATCATTACATGGCATTTGTTGTTAATTATTTAAATTTGAGAAAAGCATATAATTGATCTCTTATTTCAAACTTGAGCTAAACGATTTACCGTGCCAGCTTTAGTATAACGGAGCTTTTGACAAAAATGACATGGTGAAAATGTTTTATTTAGTTGGTTGCCATGCGTGTAAATCGATATGATGGAAAAACTTTTGCAGGCGCAAAACAAATGACCTACCTGTAAACAAAGCAGTATAAAATCCTAGGCTATAAATCTTTTTTTTTTTTTTTTTAAACAACAAATGTGTCATCATTTAGAAGCTTTACAGAAAATATTGTTGCATCGCAGGAGATTTCGAAATACTACATGGAATATATACACATGAACTGTTTTTTCTCCGAGCTAAATTTGTATTGCACTGAATATAAGGTTTCGCATAGCTTATACAATGAAAGATCATTTCATCAACAAAGAATGTAAATCTCGTCCAGTCCATTAAATCAATTAATAAACATATAACAACAATAAACGTGGAAAGACTAATCACGAGTTTTCGTCCACAATAGCATTTTACATCTTGCATCACTATAAAAAGGCTTTACACATGTTATAGTACATAATATCACAACATCATTTATGGAATTATTTAAAAAATAATCTTCAATGCTGAAGAATAATCATACTACAATAGTTAACCATGTCCTTACAAAGTCGAGAAAACTATCGACGACGTCTGATTTAGATAATGTGGTCGTTACCTGTTTCCAACAACTATATTTGAAAAAAGAACTAGTTATATATTAAAAGCAATGTACAATTCTGTAATCTTAGGTTAGAAACTGCTCCAACCTTTCCTCGGAAGAGACAATATGCCCAGTCCCTGATGCACCTGACATTTTGCGACAGGAAATGGAAGAAAACTTGAATGCTTCGGATGCTGACCTTACTATAGAGAGTGGAAGAATATCTGCGGACGCGTCGATTAACTTCGATGGCTACGTAAACACATTCACAGTCCAGTACTTCAGGAACCCTTCTATAGCTACGATTGGAGGGAAGAATTCCGTGATAGAGGTTGATCCGAGCAATAGGGAACTTTTGATTAACGTAGGAAGCTTTCTTTTCTTTTCAAATGATTTAAATGAGTAAAGCTCAAATCGACTTATTATACAAGAGTTGTCTCGGTATCATTCAACCCTCAACAGCTACACAAATGAATACAGAAAGTCTGATACTGTTTAATGTTTTTTCTTTCATCAAGTGCGTGCATGCAATAAGTTTTGGCTTCAAACGACGACATCTCCTCTGTAACCAATGGGTTAGCTTCGCATGTCTCTCAATGCCCTCTCCTAAATGCCCTCAGAAATGTTGCATACATGCAGAAATTCTGGTTGTCAGAAGCAAAATATTTTCCTCCGAAACCCTGTTGCCAATTTTCCAATAAGTTTACATATATCAGGGTGAGTGTATTAAAGGGTCTGGTATATCGGTCAAATTATCATTTAACCTGTCTCCCGAGAGCGTCCAAGATAACGCGAGATTACAATTGGGAGCTATTGATAACGCTACGGGAGACAGAATCATTTTACACGTTTTGTTAATTTTAATATTACAAACAATTCCGTGACATTTCAACCACAAAGAATACATATGACGACAAGCCAGTTCTTTTATACTTATAGAGTTACACAAAATTTAATATATTGTTGGTTCGTATTTACTCGTTTTAATAAATGTGATAATCGCACCTCTGTCAATGTCGTCTCTACAAATTGGAAGATTTCAAGTGAAAATCGCCAATCGTAGTATAGTAAGTCTCAAATATTGAGAAAACGGTATAACTGTTTGATTAAAGTTTTTGACCGATGTGATGTGCATAAATCGTTTGTTTGACAGATTACATTTTAAAATTATTTCATTTAATATAAAGTTGCTTATTGTGTTCACAAACTTTGCACTATTTGAACATTTTGGTAGAAATATATTTGAGATTTTATTTTCCTTCATATCCAAAAGCAAGCTTTATGATGAAGATCGGGAATTCAGAGCTTATATTTAACTATTTTAGTGTAAATAAACTATTTTGCTAATACGAGAAATAGTTTCTAACTTGTAAATGAGAACATAAATGAAGTTATAGACATTTCATTTTGACTGAATTTTGTCAAATTTCGAGAATTACCTAGTAGCATACTAGTAACAGTATCAATATTTATGTAACGTATATGACATGTTTAGGTTTTGTTCTAAAACTTTAGTACATGTTTGTTTTTATTGTTCATCCAGAAAAAATGATTTCCAAAAAATTAAATGTTTATTTCTATGAAATTTCTCTACAAATAACAGTCTCCAATTTTGCTTCAGATCATGACATCTTGCAGTATGCAATGCAAGCCTATCGGTCAAATTGTTAAACACTGTCGCGTGTTTGCCATCTTTCTTTAAGCAACACGCGTAGTTAATCCTATTACCGATTATTATGGGAGATTACAGGATACTTGACACATGCCGTGAGAACCAACACGATGACAGTGTAATTTAATTAAGATAAAACTATATTTAAAAAAAAAGATATCATACAATGATTTATTAAATACATAATTTAACAGAATAGGAGGCAACACGGTGTCGATTTAAACCTAACATTACACAAAACGTTATCGAGGTTTACATATCGATTTTTCCCTCGATAAAATGCGTACAGGTATGGTCAACCTCAGGACGACAAGTTAATATTGGAAATCTGACGATTATCGTAGAGTGACCTCACCATTTAATACACTCATCCTGCATATATGAACCAAAGAAGATTCCCCTAACACATGTCGATTGTTCATAGAACTCGGTTGCTAGATGGCGGGCTCTCTTAGCATACTGATGAATTTCTAAAACCTTCTTCTAATAAATCTGTTGGTCCATTATAGATATTTCGTAGGAATTTTCCATGGATAATCAACAACGAAGTTTCTTCAAGTCATGTCATGTGAATTGGTCAAAATACATGGCCACCAGGGATTGGGGCTTTTTCACCCTTTAAATCACAAGTGTAAATTAAAACAGTTACATTGTTTTGATTGTTTGGTGTTTTTACGCCGCTTTAAAAAAAAAAACCAGTTATATCACGGCGTTTCCTGGGTAATTTACCAGTACTACTGGTCCATTTATTCTGACATCAGCCCAAAGACTCTGAGCGACAAGGGGACAGCCATTACTACCATTTTTATAATGTATTTGCTATGACCCGGCCGGGGATCGAATCCTAGGCGGACGTTCTACTACTACTCCAACGATTTTGAAGTATTATCTCATAATTATGTCTATGGTGACCTTCTACCTTATATCAGATTCATGTTAGGTTTAATTTGCCTTATGACAGTGAAATGATACTAAACCTATTGTGCCTATTGTTTTTCTGCATGATCAATATTGTTCCAGATGTTTAAATAAAGTACTTGTCTTATGTAAAATGTTTCGTCAAGTTTGCAATATCAATTCAATAAAAACTATGCATGTACGTATGTAATTTAACAGAAGCTAGTAATTATTGCATAATTACCGATTTGCGAAGACAAGACAAGGGATGTATGCAGACTTTTCCAACACACGGAGCACTCTGTAATTTAATTTGTTAAATATGCTAACAGTCTCATAAAACCTGTTTTGTTATGTAAATAGTAATACACTTCAGGCATAATCTAGATCTACACAAGTACGAAATTGTCTAAGTTTAAATATCTTAATAAACTATGGTTGCCAGTGGAGGAAGGAGGCTGTATTGTCTTAAATAGCTTAAGTGAAGACTTTTAAAGAAAATCTCCTCGGAACTTTGTAGGTCCGATTTTCAAATGATATCTTTAAATTGTTCCATATATCAGATTCCTCAAACCACGTTGATTGGTAAAAAAGAATATGACTATCAGGACAAGCAGCCTTTTAACCCTTTACAATTCTGTTTAAAAGTGATTTACGAAACCAGGGTTATATCTATGTTAAAATATAACACTGAGTACCTGGATTTCCGGCTTTAGCTAGTAGAGAGTTGTATTTGTGGAGTACGTTTACAATCTCAATAAAAAAAAATGGTAAAATAATTCTTGATATAGAGATGTAAATTAGAACGAAATAGTTCTAGGTTTAAATAAGTTTTTAAAAAAAGTATTTTGGCGAACGAAACATAAGTATAATGTCTCGAAACTTTGCAGTACCAAACTTAAAGTAATACCACCAGTATCTAATATTCATATTTACATCCCGCAATCCTTAATACAGAGAATACGCTACTATCATTTCAAACTAAATTATACGACCAATTCTTTTCTAAAATATAAAACGTTTTTATAATATAATGCAATGTATCCTCAAATGTTTTTAACGATGGTATAGGTATGTTATTAAGTTATCTAGTCCGTACAATTATTTTTATTGGGAACAGTATACATCCTTATATAGTATATGTATCCACACAGTTTATACACGATCTTCACTGTTCATAAACTAACATAAGTTTGTTAGAAGCTTCTGTCTAGATGTGTAGATTATCATTACACTGAGAAGATGTTCTTGCTGATCTACATCTACATTGTTAAGAATTGCTAACTTGTACCTTTTCCCATGAACGAACACATGTCTCGTTGAATAGTAATATGAAATCGAACTTCTTTCAGGGACAGAATATGAACCTAGGAGCAGATGAAGCTGACTATACCATATCTATTGGTCAAACAGGAAATTGTGACAAAATTATCTTAACAATAAATAATCTTACCTGTGTGTTACCTGCTACTTCACCAGGGCCAGAAAATGAAAATTTGGAAGTTATTGTAAGTAATTGAATGCATTATCGTGTCTTCACTAATTCATTTGAGCCGCGATACTTCAATCAGAAGGCTATCAATCATTGGGTCGTCGTGACTTCGAATCCCTTCTCGGCGATTGGTTTTCCTGCTGATAATCGCCAAAAGTAATTGTGACTATGGTCAGTTGTCTTCGTCACAAAAGTTAATAAGAGCCAATCTGTTGCACTTAAACTGGTTTTAGTTTGTGGTTTAAGGTTTCAACAGTTTAATATCAAACCAAAACTGGTTTACAGGGTTTGGATTTTTCTAGTCATAATTACATAATAAAACGAGTAAATAATGTATTTATATGTTTAACAATCCAAATATATTATTATTACCATTCTCAGATAATGTCTGAACCCAGTCTAGTGCATTTCCACATGTTAGGGCTAATTTATGCGGTTTAGTCGTCATATTCTCTCTTCCAAGTGACCATGTATTCAGATATATCAAACCTCCGAAACCACATTCGAGGGCGGTTCGATCGGTTTAAGAAAACAGTTTTAAGTTTGTGTAAACAAATGGGAAAACTGGTTCGATTAACAAATGGATGGTTTACGAAACTAGTTTTAAACCGAAACTAGTTTATGCGCAACGAACGGGCCCTTAAGACTATATAGTAGTCGTGATATAATTTAGATTCCGATCACAACTAGAGTCAATCAATATCTTATTTGTTTTAACTTTAAAAGTTAACAAGCATGCATTATCGATACTTAAACGAACTGCATAGCAGTACTTGGTTATTTTTTACATGTTTTAAACTATTATGACTTCTCTTCCGAAGTCCTGTCACAATATGTAGTGTATCTCCCAGTTGTAGAATATTCGACATTTCTGTTTAGTAGATAGAAGAGGTTCATGTGGCCTTTTATTCCTTCTTTTTTCCATATAAAAAAGGATGTAGTAATAGAGCTTAATTCATATGTATGGGAAAATAATTGCGAGGGCAGAATTCCGCCGGAACGAGTCCAAGCACAACTGTTTCATATATTCAAACAAAAGCCTTTTTTTGTGAATTGTGATATTTTCTCTATACTATTTGCTGCTTTTGTGTTTTAAAAACTTCGAGCAATATGAAAATTACAATTGTTTTAAATTGTTATGTTAAATTCACATTTACGATTTATTGCGCAATATTTAACATTTAAATGTTTGCTAGGATCGTAGAAAAATATAAATATACGGCGACATTTTACTCAACCAATTTAATTTCGACTCGAATTTTAAATCGTAAGCAAAAGGATACCAGAAGTGTAACCGGCACTTACGTTCAAACACGCATTAAAACCATGTTTAACTTCAGACTGTACTCGTGTATGCAAAAGCCGGGTAAAGCATTATGTTTTATTCCCGACATCTACCGCATTATGGGCAAACACGGTTTAATAGGAGTATTATTAGAGTACCTGTCTAATTCGTCTTTTCCAAACAGCACCTCATGGAAGAAGATTGTCAATCAGTCTTTGACACAATTTATGGACAATTATATATACAGCACTATAGAAAGCAATCATGCCTTAAATAGCTTTAAATTCATTCACAGAGACTTCGTACCATGTAAATGTTGGCATTTCAGTAAATTATAAAGAAGTTTTTTACATTATTGCTTTACAGCAATGCATGTTTTTTCGAGGGTCTTTTCAAAAAAGTATCACATGTCCAGACCCGATTGTAAGCAGATAATTATATGTATTGCTACACACTTATTACTTTACTTCTCCGATAAGGAACACAAACGTGAGGAATTATGGATTGAGCTATTCTCTGTACTGGGAGATGACAATTTTAATATATTTATAAGTATGACCCCGCATGAGCAAATTTTGGAGTTATTATCTGGTTGCATCTCATGTGACTAGTGGACCACTCCAGGGTGATTTGTTTTAAAATTTGTTTAAACTATATTAATACATTATGTAAAAGCCTAGTGTTTATGTCTTTATCATAATGATACCACAGCAACTGTTTTCAATTTGAATAGCAGATGAAACTGTATATTTAACTTGCGAATGCACGTAAATGTGTTTGTTTATATGAGCATAACAGTTTGATATAGAAACATATCCGTATCAAACGTATGTTTGCATAATGTTTTCAAGTGTTAATATATAAACGATGGACACGAAACCCATTGTTTAGTAGGTCAGGTATTCAAAGTTGATCAAAAACATTTTCCCATTCTTTTAATTTTGCGTTGGATCTCAACTCAACAAATAAATAATATAAATGGGGGAAAAGAAACATACCATATATTGGTATTTTCATTCATAGATAACACTGATACAAAATGCTTACCCATAACATATGAATCAACATCACATGCGCGCTTTCATCGTCGGTGTTGAAGCAGAATATTATCCCGCTGCATACCAAAGTTTGCACAAGATAGAATTAAGTTACCATAACATGACAAGGTTTGCACAAGATACAATATCGTCACGACAGGCTAAAATAAAAATAATCAACTACACAATATAATTAAGTATGAACATGTTATAATGATTTGTGCACACACTATAATAAAGTATGGACATAATGTAATAAAGGAAGCACATCATGTAATAAAGTGTCCACATAATGTAAACTTGTATCCACATCATAGAAAGATGTATCGACATCATATAAAGATGTATCTACATAATATAAAGATGTATCTACATAATATAAAGATATATCTACATAATATAATAAAATAATGTCAGAATATAAGTACAAAACCACAACACATAACCATACACTTACATAAGATAAATATGTTTACACCACATATAAAGAACTTGGTACATAATGCAATAAAAAACAAACATAATAATAGAGTTTTATCACTACCAAAGACAGTGCCGGCGTTCCATATTTTGAGATTATCATAATCAGTGAAAAAGCGATATGCATATCATCGGATCTATCTATAGCGCAGATATGTAAGATGTGACGTGTAAATCAGTGAGATAATTACCTATGGATTCGTTGCACATATTAGAAAAAACTCTACATTAAGTGTTTGTGATTGTCATTGTTTTATATAAATTTATCTCAACTTATGCATTAACAACACAATCAAGAGGTTTTCTAATTTTTTGCTCAACGGACACATGCTTAATGAAATGGCTCACAATGAGCCCTATACAATGATGCTAATATGTTTAAGTTTCTACAGGTTTCGATTGGAAATTTTAACAGTTCCGTCGGTTACGTCATATATAGGAAATCGACCGAGGATGAGAGCACAGCTGACATTGTCCTGTTGATAGGTATATTGGTATCTGTGGTCCTGGCTCTTCTGATAATAATAGGTAGGTACTTCTTACTGACATACTCATTTGGTATGGATTCGTAATCACTAACAAGTCTTGTTAACCGATTACATTTTGTTATCAAATACCTTTCACGAGGAGCGAAATTGTTCTACTTTCTAATTTAGGATTTGGGCTGTTGGTTTTACATTAAGCATATTTATTCAAGCTTATCCATTTTGCTGTGTGTATTTGTATTGTTGCAATTTCCTTTCGTACATGGCCTGGTTTTAATACAAATGGATCTAATAGGGCAGGGCGGTTTTGTCATTTTTTTGTATCGATGGTTGTTCGTTCGTGTTTAATTTATAATGTTTAGGGACTTGTTGTGATTATCATGACATGGCTAATTGTTTTTTAAGTAACCTTACATATAGCAAGTGTATGGTAGATCCTAAAAGATAGTATGAAGTCAATATAAATAAACTTGATAGGGCAGGGCTATTATGACATACAAATATCGATGGTTGTTGTGAAGTTCGTTCGTTTTTTACTTATAATATTATGTGACTTGTTGTTGTTATGATCATGACAAATGGCTATTTGTTAACTAATCTAAAATATAGCCAGAGTATCGTAGATCCTATAAGATAGTATGAAGTCGTATGAAATAAATAGAAACCTATATGAACAAACCACAATTTCGAAACAAAGTAAACAAATTATGTTTAGGTGTATGTAAATGCACATGTTCGTGCTATGTGTAACGGTGAAAACTATTGTCATTTTGCCATGCATTAATTATTTCGCCCTTATGGTCAGTCTTTCCGTATGGTGACAAAGAGGTTTAATTGGCGTAATGCACCTTTCTATAGAGTCAGGTGAATGCCAATGTGACTTGATATTTTCCAGGAACGGTTGTATTTTGCATCAAATACAGGCGGGTTAAGGCCAGAACTCCAAAAATGCGAAGAAGTAAACATAAAAAGACACAACTAGATGATGCAATAGGTATGTTTGGTAGCTTTTGCATGCCATTTCAAATCGAATTATTAGACCATGTTCCTCAACAGATTGAACATTATCCTCCTGTATTGTAGATATTAAAAGAAAGTATACCAGTACCGAATGATTAACAATGAAAGAAGAAATGATAGTGAAACATTCTTTATCGCCCAAAAGGTTCTTACAACAAAATATACACCGCCATGGAACCTTATATATATACACACACATACAATGGGATATATGTAACCCTTATAAAAATATGTTGGCGATACAAAAAAATAATGATTTCGATATTGATTTAAGGAGTACGACATGTTCATAAACGGCATCCGGACTGAAACACCGCTTAAGACATGTATGTCCAATAATTCTAATAGCCAATCATCTAAGATCGACGGGGAAAGTATCTTGCGATGTCTCCATATTGTCAACAGTTCAACCCGAATGCATTTCAGTGTATGAGTTTCCCTTGTAATGATTTTATTCAAGCCGAATGCCGGTTTAAACATGACGTGACCAATGTAAATGTGGAAATTGGTAGTGCTAGTAGTTTACTATAGCAAATACATAAGTATGCTATATACGGGTATTAATTAAGCCTATTTTACTGTAGACGTTTGATCTTACAAGGTGGAGTACTATCTTAAAGTGTATGCATAGTTAAAACTTTAACAAGGCTCGCACCGAATAAGCGAAAAGTATTTGTTTTTTAAAAATAAAAATGAATCTAGATGAATTTCAATTAGTTATTTGTGCTTTTCATCGTTACAACTCTAATTTAATGTAGTATATAAATAAACTCATTCAAATTACTATTAAGTTTGCATAATTGTGTGCAGAAGTAATAAAAGATACAACGAGTATATTTGTTGGTTGAATAGTTATAGTCTTATCATTTTGTTCACCATCGTCCAAAAGAATTGAATAGCATTTAAAGCATTACCCAATTCAACAGCCAATATTATGCACTTTCTGACAAGCCGTAGTTAAGCCAGCTTGGTAGTAAATCATCTGATGTGTTTATATAATGACAAAATAGGTACAACAGAACGCCACACGTCTTTCCCTACACACATAACTAACATAACCGGTGATGGAGTAACAGGAAAATCGACCATCATGGAACTCGATCATTGTCAAAATCCGGGACCGGATTACGAGAATCTTGAACGAAACCAGGACCCATGGAAGACGTAACGAGGATCAATAAACTAACACAGAGATTGACTCCGGAACGGTTTACGAAGGGTTGGATCGAAACCAGGATCATGATCAACACATTTACTTAGGATTGAATAAGAAAAAATGATTGGAGTTACTATTGTACGAACGATTGGGTTGAATTTGGGAATGTGTTTGTCATGTCAATATTGGTGTTGAGTTGACGATTTACATTTTATGAGTGACTAAAAACTTTTTTTTGACATGCATATTGATATCTACTGATGTCCAGATGAATGCTATACCCGTAGTTTATTCGCTCATTTTAGGAACTACTGAAAATTGGAATATGATTCACATATGAGCAATTATCTTTGACATCATTAGATAAATGATATTCTGCTTTGACATCATTTAAATACATATTAGCTTACAATTAGTAGAGGGTTTTTGTGTGTTTGAAAAAGCATTTAGGTGTAAATATCATGTTCGCGGACGGTGTTACTTATACAGTAACGAATTTTAGTAACGGCTTGGATTAATTTAGATATATGACATACATTTATTATAAGTTCTAAACGTGCAAGGTTTTATTTCTTTCTTTACGTCACGAAAGTATCGAAGGTTTACCTCATGATAACTTATAGGAAGCACTGCATCGCTATTGTATTAATAGTAAATGTTTAGATGTCCAAAATTGGTATGTATAGCAAAATTGAATAATTTCGTTAAGATTGGAGATATTTCGATAGTATTATCGGAACAAGACAAGACTGTATGCGGAGTAGAATATTGCATTGACTCAACACTATAATAGAGTTTCTAATCTGTTTATTCAATGACATTTCCGATCTGAAATACGCTTGCTGGCCGTTTTTGCAGTTTTGCAGATACAATTAATCAATTACAGATGCAAATAAAAAGGGTCATGCATTTCAATAGTAGTACAGGTCTATGAAGTATAATAGCTAAACTACGATTGTTCATGAAATCGTTACCAGGTGGATTGAATCTCCAAACTTTGCAAACAGGTTAAGTGCATGACATGCATCATTGTTAATATATGTGCCCGAATTGACTGCTTTGTCATTGTTAACATGTCTAAATCTAGCGCCTTTGGGACTAAAAATATTTTTTGCGAAACTTAATCATTCATTCGGACAGCTTCGTAGAATACGCTACATCCCTTTGTGGCGTAATTTATAGAATTTTATTTCAAAATTTGTTTTAATAATATTTATATAACAATTCGTTTGCATTTAATTGGTGTTTACCACGAGATATACATATACATTAGCTTTCTGACTTTCATTGATGTAAATTAATTTTGAATTGTGCTTTATTACATTTATCCTGCTGCAAATATATTCAGCATACTATAGTAGGACTCGGCTTACATGGTGAATTGGAAAACTGTGTGGTTCCCAGGCTGACCGTTTAAGAAGTCCATTCGAAAAAGCTGAACATGTTTAAAATAACAATGCCTAGATGTGTATTACATAATATTTTCTCTTTTTAAAGAGATCAACACACGGCACAACCATTTGAAATCTTAAGAATGTTGCACATTTTGACACTTGTTTTCTGGTTCAGTTATGTGGGGTGTAGAATGAAATTTGTATTCATGGTCCGATGTAATTTTTCAATCTTGCTGTATGAAAACTCTTGGCAAAGCTGTAGGGCAATACAATGGAAAAATAATATCAAGGATTTTGTGTAGACATGTGAAGTATACCTCGAGCTCTAAATATTCGCATGTGTAATTATATCATCTAATTGAATAGGTTCACTTCTCTATATCTAATCGCACCAAGAGTCGGGATGGGAATCCTTAACCGTTAGAAGACGTAAATATGAATTAGTCCTCTTTTCAAAATGGTGAAATGTCTTATTCCTGAGTATCTATCGTCATTAGAACCAGTACAAGTTGGTGACACAACTCGCTTTTGGCAAAGAATTAATCGGAATAGTCAAACTACTCTCTCTAGAAACGAGCTATATTCTAATTCTTGTCTACCGTCTGTTATCATTAAATGGAATTCTTTACCTGCATCAATTAAAAACCTTGAATCATTCTCTAACCATTCACCTATAAAATATATTTTTACGGGAAAAGAACAAATTGTAGTTTACTAAAAAAAACACCTTTTCTAAAAGATATCGCTGAGTCTCCCTTATTTCCCTGTGGCATTGTGTAAACTACATATCACTACTTTTTTTAATGCTTGCATTATTCTGAGGAAAGAAGAATTTTATTCCGGAAGGTAGGGAACATAACCAACATATTTCTTGATGAAACTTTTTTGCATAAATGTACTACATAAAATGTTGAAAATATTGTTTACAAAAATAAAAATAAAATAAAATATATATTTTTTTTTTTGCATGCAGATAATTACTTTATTAAAGAAATGATTAAATTCCTCTTTTTAAGCTGTGTCCATCAATATACTTCAGCTACAAAGAGAGTTTGACTTATCCACCACAAATCTAAACCTTTGAACTATTTTCCATCATCGGAAACACATTGTCAGACATGTTTAGTTGTAGTTTATTTCAAGCTGGAGCGTGACTTAAATAGTTGTATATGTTAAATGATGTAAATAAATGATGTAAATATGGTACCCGGCATACTTTTGTTAATTTGTAAGTCTGGCATGAACAGACAATGGCGACTTGCCATGTAGTCTGGTATCCTATTGTTAATTGGATTTTTGTTCGTATCCAGTACACATTAGTACATCTGGCATGAACACACAATGGTGACTTGTCGTGTAATCTGGTACCCAGACTACTAAAATGAATGAGTACGGCTGGCATTAATATAGTGCTCGGTGTACTATAGTAATGTGCAAATATACAATGGGATCTCCTAAAGAGGACCTATATAACTTGGTGATTGGAGTCATTACATACATAATGAAGCAAACTAATAACGGAGTTTGAAAGGTTAGCCTTAAAACGTTTTTGTTTTCGGAGTGTTTTGCTTTTTTCCCCCATGCCCAAAGGGGGCCGCCAATAGTAGTGTATGCCTGACAAGATAATGATATGATAGGGGCAGGTAATTCAAGACTAGCACCGACTGTGTCTATAACTTAAATGGTAACAAGCACCCTACACATTGGCTGCTTCGTTACGTTCGTTTAGTCGACTTCAAATCTTAAACGACGTATTTTTCCAGAATTTACTTACTCAACCACTAATTCTCGCATTTATTCCTTCTCGGTCTTAAGACACATGCACATATTCATATCAGCTTTTTTGTTATGCCCGTTGCCTGCAGGGCCTATAAATAACTCGGATCTAGATGTAGCAGAGCGTAGTCAATATGAAATCCTTGGTAGCCAGTCGTATGTTTATCTTCGTTTATATACTGAATACAAGAGAAAGATGATGCCAGGTATCAATGTCGCCGGAAAAAACTGCATTAATTTATTCCTTAACACACATGCATTCTTGACTTTCATTAGTGTAAACATACACGTTTTCATTAAGGACTAATTCCAGGATCTTTGAAATTCCACATACAAATTTAAGGATTTCTATTGGTCAGGATTTTGGATGTTTTGTATTTGTCAATAAAACCACAACACATACAGTTTGGAATTTAAATCTACATGCAATAAAAAGCTATTTAACCCTTTCATGCGCGGACATCGATGTTAAAGGTCACGAATCTAATTGTATCTATAATGCTATTGGACGAAGAGAATGGTGACGTCATGGGCTTGCGTCTGATGGGAGTTGGAAAAGAGGACGACGACTTTCCTTTGGACCAATTTAGTGATCCAGGAATGAAGAAAACAATCGCGTTTTGGAATTTTGGGAAATCAAACCAACTTTTTCGAAAATTACAATACTAAAGAATCAATTGTAATTTTTGACTGGGGGTCAGATCTCAATATAGAAAAAGGGGAATCGCTACTCTCCTTGTTGACCTTTCTCTGAAGTTTCTAAAGAATTTTGACATGTCGCCTATATACATCACAACCGGGGCTTCGTCCTTGTAATCCATGAGGATTTTCGAAAGATTGGGTTTCGAGCTTTTAACAGAGGTTAAATATGGCGAGCTTAAAATGGACGGTGACATTGTTATCAAGAGCACTGTTGATAACACGTGTTTAAAATCCTACAGAAAGGTAGTATAAAAATATAGCCTACTGATAGGTTCGGTATAAACATCATTAACATGGGTTGAATAGAAATATAGCCTACTGATAGGTTCGGTACAAACATCATTAACATGGGTTGTATAGAAATATAGCCTACTGATAGGTTTGGTATAGACTTTAAAACATCATATACATAGGATAATACTGTATAAATCATGACCCTAATGCAGACGATATTTGACGATATTGCAGCAGAAGACGACTTTGTTAGAAATGACGAAATTGCCCACTAAACGAGCAATTTCTCCTTTTCCAATAACAGTTTACAATCTGCAGATGTACTGGACAAATTTAAACTGCTTTGACGCATTTTCACGCACTAGCAGCAGACACCTTTTTAAAACATTGTGATAAAAAGAGATACTGACCATATTTGTTTTCTTTTTACATTAATGTTTTCAACTATATTCAATTTCCATATGTTAGCATTTATGTTTTAAAGTCGTCTGCTACCGATGTATTGTTTGTGGGAAAGGATTACCACATCACCTCAGTAATTAAGCGATGCTAAAGGAAAACCAACCTTATCGTAACAAGCAAGTTTCTTGAAGCACGCTATGATAATTGGCTCACAGTACAGACCAGATCAGACTATGTGGATCTGGAGTTACTCTTGTCGCAAATGCATAACGGTTGGTTTTCGTAGATCGCTGCTCAATTATCTAATTTTCGAGATAGTAAAAGTTTTGAACAAGTCAGAAACTTCTTCTTGTTAAAAAGGAATGAAAAAAGTATTAATTTAAAGATATAAAAAAAGTAAATATTGACAGATAATTTTACTATGTTTTATTTATTTTATTCTATATACATTAACATGAAAAAGTAATCATGTCTATACTACAAAATGTAGGGTTAATGTGAATGTATACATGTGACTTATGCATATGGTATTTTTAGCACACAAAAACATGACAAGATAGTTATCGAATTATATGTTGTTGTTGAGGTTTGTGTTAGTATAACACATTTTACTAAATGAGGATTCTACTAACATTCCATCCACAGATGTCATAATATGGAGTTATTTCTTCTTATTATACAATGTTTTTTTTTATATTTTCATTATTCCATTAAATGATCTAATTTGAATTGTGTATACGCATATTATCTAATGGCTTATTGGATATGGCTTAAGTTAAGATAGCTTAGTGGTGTTAACTATAGAGTCATCCCTTTTGAAATGGCCAGTCATTTCTGACCTATGGGAGACATACATAGGACCCCACTGTCGCCACTGGGATTCGAACATGCGCCCACTCCTTCAGAAGCGGATGCATTAACCGATAGGCTACCTACACCGGCTACGTGTAATCAATTTATATAAACAACGCGGGCCGAACAACCAAAATGGTGTGATTCTCACAATGCAGTCTAATTTCACATACTGGTGTGATTCTCACAATGCGGTCTAATCTCACATAATGGTGTGATTCTCACAATGCGGTTTAAGTTCACATAATAGTGTGATTCTCACAATGCGGTCTAATCTCACATAATGTTATGATTCTCATCGGTCTAATTCCACATAATGGTGTGATTCTCACAATGTGGTCTATATTCACATAATGGTGTGATTCTCACATTCTCATGTTGCCACAATGTTTTCAACTGGATTCAATAATAATAATAATAATGATAATATCTTCATTTATCATTTTTACCTAAATGTTTTCAAAGTCGTCTGCTGCATATTTGTTGTATGTGGGAAAGTGTAAAAATGATAAGACCATGTCAGGTTATGACCTTGCCGATATATACTGTGTTTATGAAGACACACAGTTAAATAAAGTACCTTGCACACATATGTTGTTTTGAACGAACTATGGACAAGCTTACATATGAGGTTATACTTTATCGCCGATTATGATATTAACCCTTTCTAGATACACACTAATTTTAACGCAACTGCAGCAGACGACTTTTGCCACAATCTAACACGATTCCAGTCATACTTTCATCAAGCTAGATTCCCATATTTTACTGTATGTATGATCAATTAGGGAAAGGGTTAATATTTTTTCCGATACGGTTTATTTGATTTATGGCTCACCTGTGCACGAAGTGTTAACTGTGAACTATTGTGATTCTTGAGTATATCTAGGCTAAGTTTAAATATAGTTTATGACCGATCATAAACTAAGTCACTAGGCAAAATCGAAAGAAAACCTTGATAACACTTTAGAGGCCGCATTTCTTTCTTCATCAGCTTGATACGTTGTGAGAATGTTTGTCTTTATAGTATATATAAGCAGATTTCGAATATGGATCATGTCGAGATTGATACTAGGTCACTAGATCGAATTGTTATAACTCTGAATGCCGTATTTTAAATTTGAGCATGTTGAAACTTTGTCAGAATGTGTGTTTTGATAATATCAAAGCTAAGTTCCAATATAGGTCATGGCTGGTCAAAAACAACGTCACTAGTCCAAGTTCGAAAAATCTTGTCAACACTAAAGTACACATTTTGAAACTTTGTCATACTGTTTGTCTTGACGATATCTAGGACAAGTATGAATATGGGTCATGTCGGGTAAATACATGTCAGTTGGCATTACTCAGGTGAAAGATCCAGGGCCATCATGGCACTCTTGGTTTTAATAGATCCGAGGGAAACATTTCTGGAAACCCAGCAATATCCGTATTTCTGAGAGCATAAGAGAAAAATAGATATAACGCTTTCTGTGCAATAATTCCGTTTCCCACAATGTTTTCAATGTCGTATTCTGCAGAAAAGAGTTATAACGTTTATCTCAGACTGAGCTCTAAATATATCTTTATCACATATCTGTATGTCAGCTCAGTCATTTCTGACTCTTAGACATAAACTGATTCAAAATACTTTTTTAAAGCAGCTTCCATTTGGATCCCAAGCACGGATGAGCACGCATATATTTCTCTGCGCGTGGTATGATAAGGGTGATGTTTGTTTTTACGCGCCCAATGTTAATCACAATGTAACCTATCGAAACGACACCTCAGAAGATCGAAAACCCTCTTTAGCACGACAGTTTAATAGTTTTGTTCATATTCAAACGAAAAGCTAATGAGCAAATAGAAACAATGGACAAAAGATGGAGCGGAAAATATTGTTGGGGAAAAAGAAGAAATAGCTCGTTGCCTGCATTCAGATGCGTCAAAATGATGCATTTCTAAAAGGGGAAAGTTTTAACCCTTCCCCTCATACCACGAATCTGCAGCAGACGACTTTGAAAACATACCTGAAAACATTTGGTAACTCCCTTTATATGAAAGCAGAATAATTGAATAGAGTTTAAATCATGGTGACAAATGGAGAAATTGCTCGTTTTGAGCAATTTCTACTTTTGTCGCCATGTTTTCAAAAAGCCGTCTGCTGCAAAGGCGTCAGAAAACGTCTTTATGAGGGAAAGTTTTAGTATCTCTAAAAGAGAATCACCACTTGAGCGGCTGTATTAAAGTCTGTTACTTATTGAATGAGATTTTCCCTCAAATATAAACCCCCTCTTAACATTGTTTGTGCACACGTTTATCTATGGATACCCTGGCCCTGATAAGCAGAATATCCATAGATAAATGAGTGCATCCATCAACACGATTCTTCTTTGGACACAATTAAATATGTGATCACGTGACAATATTTCATTTAACTTGTGTTTTGTACTCAATCATAACCTCATGTTGAACAACTATATATGTACCGAGAGATTGATTTAAGTTATGCTATGTCATGTTTATGTTTATGTTATGTATTTACTTGCCCTAAACCAGGCGTTGCTGCAGCGAGGTTGCACTGTATCTAGAACCTACGGCATAAACCCTTGTGCCTCTGAATTCCTGGAACTGGTAAAACCAAACAGGATTTTTCAACAGTTTCTATATCATTGTGATCGAGCCGCAATTGTCCAATCGGTAACGACGAGGTCTGTTAATTCGATTCCCGGCTCGACCATTCATTATTTCGATGATTGGCATAAGTCATTGCGACTTGCGTGTATTGTCTATGTTATAAGGTAAAATAATATTATGAGGTGTACCAGTCTAGTTCGAGAGAGCTAAGAAACACAAGTAAGGTGAGCTGACTACCACGATGTAACTGACATACCGTTTAAAACGGATTATAACTCAAAAGGTCAGGCAACTAAAACTCATGTCAATAAGAAATTGTTTCCGTTCATTGACGCCGCGTGGAAGCGCGGCGTATGGGATAGGTTTTAATTGTGTACCATGGGGTGACGTAATCAAAGAGGGAGCAACCAACATTATTATTGTTAAGAAAAACTATGTTATATGTTTGAAAAAAACAACCTTTATGAATAAATAGATCGTATAAAATGATTTAAGAAACATCAAGATACAAAATACGTATGTCTTCTACCGCTATTACAAAACGTTAGACAGATGTAATGGGTATTTAATAACTTTCCCCTAACTTCCTAGGCTACGCTCTTTTTATAGTTTGGTTTACAACCCGATTCATCAAAGCTCAGAAAAAAGATTCTGGCGATGTTTTTGCCTATTTACGATATTGAGATTTTTAAATAAATGGGTAATCTTAAAAAATTCAATGATGATTCATCTTAATTACTACATATTACAGTATAATTCTAGAAACTGTAAAAACAACGTTAACCCAACTATGCAATACGCATGGCCGTAACGTGACCCGTTCTATTATTTGTAAATGCAGCATTCATCGCTTGGCGGTTTTGGTCATTCTTATTTAATAGACGACAAGGTGTCATCGGTTCTCATAGAGTAATTAAGTTGTCTCTGCTTCCTTCCGCTATGAATACTTCGCTGTTTTCACGATTTCATCCGATTTCTAAAATTCATTGGATTCGTACCACATTTCTCATGTTTCGTTCGAGATGAACGATTCGTACCAATTGGTTTTCGCTCTTTGCTCTTGGGGAACTGACTTGACCATTTTCTTTTGTTTATTTTTCAGTTTTCTACTGGCATGTTCAAAGCGATTAAAGTGACATTACAAACAAACAAAACAGACTGAATAATTCTTGCTATATGTTGACTATACATGTGAAATTTCATAATGCTCAATCTTGATCATACATATCTTTCTTTTCTTTTTTAATTACTTCGTATTTTTTGTTTATATACTCCCGTTTTTGCTATCATACTTCTGCTAAACTGGAAGGAGAATAGACTTCCACCTCTCCTTCATAAGCTTGTGTCACACTTAACTTATAACTAGAGGCAATACACCTTAATATATGTTAATATTTAAGCACCTGTGGGTTTTTTTTTATCTAAGGGATCTAGTTAGAGGATTTAAAACAGTTTATTGGTAAAAAAAATTGAGAAACTTCAGCTTGTATGACACATTATAGTTGCAGTGTCGGAATGTTAAGCAAACCGTAAACCAAATGGTTTCAGGACTAAACTTGTCATTTCACAACTAAACTTCACATGCTGAATATCACATAGATCGTAGCATGTAAAACGTTTAATCCCTACGTCAATATTGACCCTTTCTGCTCTCAGTAACCTTTTTATATAAGCTATGGTAGCAATATAGGCACATCTTGGCCTTCTTGTTTGAAATAAAGGGACATTTGGCTTTCTTGTTCGAAATATTTACATCCTGTCTGCTTGCACAGATTATTTAAATGTACTGAACTGCATCTGCTTCCTTTAAGTCATGCTTCAAAAGCATGCGCGGCGTCTTTGATGCTTTGCATCAAAATTCTTCTTGTAAAATAGTGTAGACTGTCGTCTGTTACAGAGGCATCTATATTCGTCTGTAAAAATACAGAAATAGTGGAAAAGATAAGGGGGAGTAAACTTGGTTTTTCCCTATAATATATCTGTCACAAGGGGAGAAAAACATGCAGCCAGTCCGTGGCTCGAACTCGGGACCTCTTGCTTTCAGGGTATGTACTCTACCGACTGAGCTTACCGGGCCGCTGACATGTAATCTCTCTTACTGTTTTCACGTTCATACCGCGACATACACCCATACTTAACTGGAAATTCGTCCTCGAATTTCGGAATTCCAGTGCCAAGGATGTCATAAATCACACTGCAAGCACTGTAAGACTGACCAAGCAGTGCTGTCCAAGTCCTTTATTGGGCGCCAATGTCACAAGGAGAGAAAAACATGCAGCCAGTCCGGGGCTCGAACCCGGGGCCTCTCGCTTTAAGAGCAAGTACTCTACCGACTGAGCTAACCGGGCCGCCAACATGGACTCTCATCTGTGTTCGGACAGCGAGATCTCTTTTATTTCTAAACCAAACCCTATGTTGTGGGTTCTAAAAAGAATCGTATCAGTGAGATGATTCTTTTGACTACCCACATCATAGGGTTTGGCTTTCAAATACGGATTTTAGAAAATAAAATACAACTTATATAGAGCTCTTAAGAAATATGTTGCCTAACTTGTGGTTGCTTCAGACATTAAGCATTATTTATGAATTAATAACAGGCTTTTGTCAAGACGAGAGAAGAAAACCCAATTCAAGATGGAATTCTAACGCTAATACAGAAGGAACATCATGGCAAGGTTCTGCAATTTCTTCGTGAAGAATTCATCCCTTACGAATACATCAGCAATGTTACTGGATGGCGATGGAATCCCGTTTTGGAATCCTTGTACATCATTGCTCTTGGTCTCAATATTTGTCTAATGCTACTGGATAAGACAAGCGGTGATGTAATGGGAGTTCGTCTGATGGAGATTTCGAAAGCAGGCGTTGAATTTTCTGTGGACAAATTCGAAGATCCCGGAATGAAGCGATCAATTGGATTTTGGAGGCTTGGCGATTCAAGAGCCCGATTCTATGAACGTTACAATACCAGTGAAGCAGTTCTTTGGACTTGGGGTCAGCAGTCAATATAGAAATAGAGGATTTGGAACAATGCTGGTAGACATGTCTCTTAAATTTCTGTAGAATCTGGAAATGTCCCCGAGTCGAAGCGGAAGGGTCTCTATGCGAATCTTTCAGAAACTGGGATTTGAACTTTTAGCCGAGGTGAACAATGACGAGTACAGAAAGGAGGGTAACCACCGGTGATAATACGGGCATGATTATATACGGAATGGTCATATGACTATTGTATCATGAATTTTAAACTGTCTATACTTTATAGACAAAGGAGAGAACACTTAAAACAATGATTTCCACTTCCAACACAGGAGAGTGTAGCTTCCAGCAGCGATTCACACAATGAGTGTACACGATTGTAATGTGTATGTTTTGTATTTCTGTTATGAAACACGATTCAAAAGTACATATTTTGTTGATTGTGATTTTCAATTTGTATTTTAATTTTGTAGAAATATCAATGATTTCCAATGTAAATCTTTAATGCAATGTAAGTATATATACTTAATATCAAAGCCGAAAATAAGAATGTAAACGCATAACATGTCCAATAACCGTACAGAAAACCTGATGGTGTGTGTATGCGTATTTGTTTAGAAAATTGAAGTGTTTTCGCAACATGATTTAGCCTTTCCATGTCGACAATTGACCCACTTCATTTTTTGCCCAATACTAACTTAAGTAAAATTTAATGTCTGAGTGGCAAACAGTGAAGATTTCAAGAGAAATCACCTGAATCAAGATGGTTTGTAAAACCCTTTAATTGACTTTGGCAGCGAAAGAGTTAAAGAAATATCATGCACCTAGGTTGGACAATGGATCGGGTCTAACAGAAGCCATATCAGCCGATAATATTTATTTATCATTTTTATAAATCGCCATTTCAGCAAAATATATCTTATAGAAAGGCTGCCAGGTCATCTAATCATATGTTTCCTGGCTCCATGGCATTGACACTCAACACCATGTCCCTTCATTGCAACTGGCCGAGCCCCGGTAGCTCAGTCGGTAGCGACACGGGCTGTCAATCAGGGGTTGTGAGTTCGAATCCCAGCTCGGCCAACTCTCTTTCCGACGATTGACAAAAGTCAATGCGACATGCGTCATTCGTCTTCCACTAATGGGCTAAGCCTATGTGGAAAAGCAGCCATTTGCTTGGGAAGATTGTTGTGCGGAGTACTGGTGTGAGAAAACCAGGAAATGCATGAGTAGGTGAACTGGCCGCCGTGATATAACTGAGAAATTGTTAAAAACGGCGTTAAACCCCAACAAAATAAATCGTTGCAAATGGGTCCGTTCAGCCTGTTGGTGGGGGAAGAACGACGTATTTGTATTAGAAAAGTGCCATATTTCTATGAAAAAAGATGTTGTGATTCGATTACAAAATACAAAATGTTTATTTTTTCCCTTATTATAGTAAATGGTTGTGCATATCTGAAAACAATAAATGTAGTGTTTTGAATGTTTACATCCAGACATGTACTGCTATTGAAATACACGGTCCTTCTTTTTTGCATCTGTTATTGTTTTACTGCATCTGCAAAACTGAAGAAATCGTCAGCAAGCATCATTCACATCGGTGATGTTATTGGATAAACAGATTCCACATTATATTTAAGTGTTGAGGCAATTTACTATTCCACTCAGCATACAGTCTTGTCTTGTTCCGATAAAACAATCGAAGTATTGCGTCTGAGTATCTCCACTCGTAGCGCAATACTTAAAATTTTATACATATATGTATGGATTGACATCTAAATATTCACCGTTAAAATCATTGCGATGCAGTGCATCACATAAGTCATCGTGTGCTAAACTATCGACACTTGAGTGACGTTAATGGAATATAAACATTTAGAACTTATAAATAATGCCTGTCATATATCTTATTTGGTCCAAGCCATTAACAAAACGTTACTTCATAAGTTAGACCTTCCGCGAAACGTATATATGTATAAGCTATTTATGTCAAAATGTACTGCTCACATGTGTATCATATTCCAATTTTCAGTAGTTCAGTAGTTCCTAAAATGAGCATGCATACTTCCGGTATATCATTTAATTAGACATCAATAGATATATATATGCCTGTCAAATACCAGTTTTTAGTCGTTCATAAAATAGTACATTTATATAAACTTCGCATTAATCGTCAACTCATACAAACATTGACATGACTAACAACTTCCCAAACTTCATCCATATCGTTCTTACTATATTAACTTCAGTCGCTTTTTCTTATTCAATCCTAAGTAAATGTGTTGATCATGATCCTGGTTTCGATCCAGAGTTTCGTAATCCGGTCCCGTATTTTGACGATGATCAAGTTCCATGTAGGTCGATTGTCCTGTTACTTCATCACTGGTTATGTTAGTTCTGTTTGGAGAGGACGTGTTGCGTTCTGTTGTACCTATGTTGTCATAAGGTAAACACATAAGATGATTTGTTATTAAGCTGACTTAACTAAGTCTTGCTAAAAAGTGTTTAAGCTGTTTGGATTTACGATATTGAATTGTACAATGCCGTAAATGCTATTCAGTTCTTCTGGACTGATGGTGAATATTTGAAATTTTGATCTGCATGGTCATGCCAGGCTTTGTTGACAAAATTCTTAGGCTATAAAATATTAAAAATCATATCTTTGGAAATATGTTAAAATTCAGCATAAGTAACTTACATGTAATCTGAAATAATTACATTTATGTTTTAGTGTAAAAGTTTCTGAAATTCTAAGTTTTATCTTTTATTACTCCAAAAGATCATGCATACTTCACAGTGATTTTAATACGTATATTGACAAACTACATTAAATTAGAGTTGAATTGATGAACAGTACAAAGAACTTCGCGAAATTCCGATTTTATAAATCGTAACATGTTCATCTGGTTTCGTTCGTTTTAATTAAAAAAAACTAGTTATCTGACTCTTTCGGTGCGAGCGTTGTTTTAGTCTAAACTATGCAAATATCTTAAGATAGTACTCCACCTTGTTAGATTCAAAATATATGTTAAGAAGGCTTAAACAATCCCCTGGTGGAGCATTATTATGTTTTGTCTACAGTAGACCTTTATTCATAAAGAAAGTTGAACCTGACTAAATCCTTTCTTTAGTAAGGTTTCAACGAATGTTCATACTAACACTACCAATGTCAACATTTACATCGGTCAAGTCATGTTTCAAACCGTTATTCGGCTTTAATAAAATCACTACAAGGGAAACTCACACACTGCAATGTATTAGGGTTGAACTGTTGATAATATGGAGATATCGCAAGATACTTTCCCCGTCGATCTGAGGTTATAAACTGGTCTGAAGCAGTGTTCCAGTCCGGGTGCCGTTTATGAACACGTCGTCGTCTTCTTTAAAACAATATCGAAAGATTTGTTTTCTTGTATCGCAAGCATACTCTTATAAGTGTTACATACTAATCCTATCTTATATATATAATATATATATATATACTGTTCCATGGCGGTTTTATATTTTGTTGAAAGAACCTTTTGGACGATACAGTATGTTTCACTTTTATTTCTTCTTTTAATGGCCATATTACTGTACTGTTTTTTTTTTTTTAAATTGTTACATGACAGAAGGGCAAAGTTCAACCTGTTGAGGAACATAGTCAAATAATTCGATTTTGAATGGAATGCAAAAGCTATCAAACATACCTATTGCATTATCTAGTTGCGTCTTTTTATCTTTATTTCTTCGCATTATTGGAGTTCTGGCCTTAACCCGCCTGTATCTGATACAAAATATAACCGTTCCTGGAAAGTATCAAATTACATTGGCACTCACCTGACTCTATAGAGAGGTACATTACGTCAATTTAACCTCTATGTCATGCTAAGGAAATAAATCAAAATGGCAATAGTTTTCACCGTCCTGTAATACATAGCACCAACAGGTGCAAAAACAACATAATCACAAACATGATTTGTTTACTTCATTAAAATTGTGGGTTTTTTCTTATAGGTCTTTAATGATTTAATACGTCTTCATATTTTCTTGTTGGATCTACCGTGCACTGGAAAATGTGTAGGTAAATTAACACTTAGCCTTGTGTCATGATAATAACAACAAGTCACTTAACATTATAAGTCAAAAATGAACGAACAACACTCATCGATACGTGTATGTCATAATAGGCTATTAGCCCTGCCTTATCAAATATATTTGTATAATAGCCAGGCCATTAACGAAAGGTTAATACAATTGTAAAAATACGCAGAGCTAAAGGTTAACTGCTCAAGGTAAAAGCAAGAGTCCCAATCCTAAATTAGGAAGTAGAACAATTTTGTTCATCGTAAAGGTATTCGATTACACAATGTATTCGGTTATCAAGACTTGTTAGTGATTACGAATCCGTACCAAATGAGTGAATCAGTAAGAAATACCTACCTATAATAATCAGAAGAGCCAGGACCACAGATACCGAAATACTCAACAGGACAATGTCATCTGTGCTGTCATCCTCGGTCGATTTCCTATAATTGACGTATCCGACAGAACTGTTAAAATTTCCAATCGAAACCTGTATAAAGTTAATTAAACATATTAGCATCATTGTATAGGGCTCATGATGGGCCGTTTTGTTAAACATGTGTCCGTTGAGCAAATGATCAGAAAACCCACCTTTAAATTATCATGTGCTAATTCATTCTAGCATTTATTAAATCCCTCTCGATTTTGTTTTTAATTTATAAGGTATTAATATGAAACTCGAATAACAATCACAAACCCTTAATGCATAGTTTGTTAATATGTGCGACGAATCTAGAGGTAGGTATCTCACTGATCTTCACGTCACATATTACATATAAGCACTTTAAATAGAGCCGATTCTATGCATATCGAGTTGTCACTTATTGTAATGTACGTGTTAATCTCAAAACGTTGTAAACATTATATGCTGGTCTTAAAACTCATCGAAGGCTGGATTGGAGCGTTTTGTACCTTTTCTGTTTGAAAACAATTCCGTCATAAGCGATACGTGTAAAGGATATTAGTGCAATAACAATGCGTTCAATATCATCAGTTATTGCATTATTTTATATTGCTCCTTCTATTTTCTATTAAAAAAAAGGATGCAGTATCTACCGATATTAAACACAGTGATATTGCAAACACTGATTTTGTACTCAGATCCTTTTCACGTGTTTCTAAGAACGGAACTATTTCTACACAGAAACGCTACAAACCGCTCCTATGGATCAACACTTGGGGAATACTAAAATCAGCCTCCCATTTATGACGTGTTGATCAATGACATCACCTTTTTTAGATTCGCTACACGACACTTATACGCTATATTGGCCTTATTGCTTTTGATTGTCGTTGACCATCTATAATAGGTACATGTATATCTCAATTATACATCACCAACCAAATAAAAAGAGATTTAATAACTGTGAGGATGAACATTTTTGTTTTTCTCCGATGTGAAATATTTTTCAACGGAAAATAGAAAATGTGTTCTCGCTTTACTGAACCTACTGTGAGGTCCACTGGACATCTAAATAACAAATATATACACAATTTTCGTCTAAATAAAATGGGTTGAAAAAAATGGCAACGTATATTTATATTTCTCCACGACCCTAGCAAATATTTAAATGTAAATAATTGCGCGCTAAATCGTAAATGTGAATTTAAGGTTAGACTTCAAAACAATTGTTATTTGTTTAATGCTCGAAGTGTTTAAAGTTTAAAACATGTAAAGAATAACAAGATACTGATACACAGTTCGTTTTAGGATCGATAATGCATGCATGTGAACTTTTATAGTTAAAACAAATTATATATTGATTGATTCTAGTTTTCATCGGTATTTTAATTATATCACGGCCACTATATAGACTATTTAACTCTTTTGACGAAAACATATGACCCTAGTCACAATGAATTGTGGCGATTATCAGCAGTAAAATAAAACGCCGAGAATGGATTCGAAGTCATAACGACCCAATGATTGATAGCCTTCTGACTGAAGTATTGCAGTTCAAAGGAATTAGTGAAGACACGATAATGCATTCAATTACTTACAATAACTTCGAAATGCTCATCGTCTGGCCCTGGTGAAGTAGCAGGTAACAAACAGGTCAGATTTTTTTTTTTTAAGATAATTTCGTCACAGATTCCTGTTTGACCTATATATATGATATAGTCAGCTTCATCTGCTCCTAGATTCATATACTGTCCCTGCAAGAAGTTCGATTTCATATTACTATACAAAGATACATGTGTTCGTACACGCGAAACAGTACACGTTAGCAATTCTGATTATTGTAGGTGCAGATAAGCATGAACATCTTCTCAGTGATAATCTACACATCTAGACAGAAGCTTTTAACAATCTTATGTTAGTAATATATCAATACATGTAGTAGAGATCGTGAATAGACTGTGTTGATAGATAGGCTATATCTGGATTGATTAACTTCACAATATAAAAATAATCGAACGGGACTGGATCAAATAAAAACGTGCTTATGCCATCGTAAAAGGCATTGAAGATACGACATTATATCATATACACGTTTTATATGTTGGAAAAAGATTGGTCGTACAATTAATTTTTAAATGATATAAGTGTATTCTCTGTATTCAGGATTGCGGAATGGAAGTATGAATAGGAGATACTGGCGGTATTACTTTAAGTTTACAACTAATCCTCTTTAATGTTGGTACTACAAAATTTAATATTCAAAGATTCGAGAAATTATACTTATAATACGTTCGCCAAAATACTTAAATTAATTAAACCCAGAATCATTTCATTCTAACTCAGATCTCCATAACAAAAATAACTTAACAATATTTTTTTAATGAGATTGTAAACGGACTCTACAAATACAATTAATATGGATACAACCCTGATTTTTCAAATCAATTTTAGACAGAATGTTTTGAAGGGTTAAAACGCCGCTAGATCTGATAGATATGTCCCTTTTAACCAATTAACGTGGTTTGAGGAATCTGATATAGAGAACAATTTAAAGATATGATTTGAAAATCGGAC
This sequence comes from Serripes groenlandicus, assembly GCA_031761405.1. Classification (NCBI taxonomy): domain Eukaryota; kingdom Metazoa; phylum Mollusca; class Bivalvia; order Cardiida; family Cardiidae; genus Serripes; species Serripes groenlandicus. Next base: position 49,325,021 of record JASEVX010000007.1, on the reverse strand, counting down.
CAACAAAGTTTCGAGGAGATTTTCTTTAAAAGTCTTCACTTTATCTATAAAAGACAATACAGGCCCCTACTGGCAACTCTTTTTTTTCAAGATATTTTAACCCAGACCGTTTCGTACTATTTTAGATCTCGATTATGCCTAAAGAGAATTACAGTTTACATAACAAAACAGGTTTTATGAGACTGTTAGCGGAATTAACAAATAAAATTACAGAGTGCTCCGTAAGTTGGAAAATTCTGCATACAAACCTTGGTTACGCAAATCGATACTTATCTAACCATTGCTAGATTCTGTTAAATTGCATACGAACATGCATAGTTTCTATTGAAATGACATTGCAAACTTGACGAATCATTTTCATAAGACAAGTACCTTATTTAAACATATGGAACAATAGTGATCATGCAGAAAAACAAATGCCACAATAGGTTCAGTATCATTTCACTGTCACTCTGCAAATTAACTCTAAAATGAAACTGTTAGAAGGTAGACGGTCACCAAAGACATATGTGATAATACTTCAAAATCAGAAAATAACTGTTTTAATTTACACTGTGGAAATAAAGGGTGACACAGAAATTTTGTTAATGATTATCCATGAAAAGTGCCTACGAAATAACTAGATAATGGACCAACAGATTTCTTTAGAAGTAGGTTTTTGAAATTCATCAGTAAGCTAAGAGAGACCGCAATATAGATATAGCGACCGCGTTCTTTGATCAATCGACATGTCTTAGGTGAATCTTCTTTGGTGGTCACCAGAAGAACATTTATAACATTATTGGAAAATCTGCCAAATGGTTTCGGAGGAAAGTATTTTGCTTCTGGCAACCAGAAATCCTGCATGGATGCAAAACTTTTGAAAGCATTTAGGAGAGGTCATTGGGGGACATGCGAAACTTAGCACACTTGACCCAGTGGTTACATAGGAGAAGTCGTTTAAAGCTAATACTTAATGCTAGCACGCACTTTATAAAAGAGATAACACAAAACAAAAAATCATCACATTTTCTATATTCATTTGTGTAGCTGTTGAGCGTCGATTTGACTGATATATTAAAGGATACAGACACAACTGTTCTATAAAAGTCGATTAGAGCTGCAGTCTAATGAATTATTAGAAAAGAAAGAAAGATTCTTACATTTATCAAAAGTTCTCTATTACTTGGATCAACCTGTACCACGGCACTGTTCCCTCCAAATGTGGCTATAATAGGGTTCCTGAAGTACTGGAATGTGAATGTCTTTACGTAGCCATCGAAGTTGATCGACGCGTCAGCAGATATTCTTCCACTCTCTATAGTAAGGTCAGCATCCGGAGCATTTAAGTTTTCTTCCATTTCTTGTCGCAAAATATCCGGCGCACCAGGGACTGGGCAAATTGTCTCTTCTGGTGAAAGGTTAGAGCAGTTTCTAACCTAAGATTATAGAATTATACACTGCTTTTAATATAATTAGGTGTTTTCTAAAAAAAAAAGTTGTTGCAAACAGGTTAAGACCCACATTATCAGAGGACGTCGATGGTTTCCTCGACTGTGTGATGCCATGGATAACTCTGGTAGTAAGATTATTCTTCAGCATTTAAGATTATATTTTAAACATTTCCTTAATTGATGTTGTGATATTGAGTACTATAACATGTGTAAAGCCTTTTATAGTGATGCAATATGTAAAATGCTGTTGTTGACGAAAACTCGTGATTAGTCTTTCCGCGATTTTTGCAATAAAGATTAATCTCGGAAAAAAACCAGTAGAGGTGGGTATATTATAAATGTATTATTCCTAAATCTCCTGCGATGCAAGATTTTTTTCTTTAAAACTTATAAATGCTAACACAATTCGCTTGGTTTTAAATATCAGTTACCATAACCTTGCACATCGTACAGCATATAAGCGGATTTATAGCCTAACGTTTTCTATTGCTTTCTTTACAGGTAGGTCAATTGTTTTGCGCCTGGAATTATGTTTCCATCATATCGTTTTTACATGCATGGCAACCAACAAAATAAGACTTTTCCACCTTGTCATTGTGTTAAAAGCTCCGTTATACGAAAGCTTGCTAGGTAAATCGTTAAGCTCGAGTTTGAAATAAGAGATCAAGTATATACTTTCTCAAATTTAAATGAATAACAAAAAATGCCATGAAATGATGCTACACTTAATACGCAACTACATGTGCGGCATCCGTTATACAAATAAGTATCATAAGGATATTATTAAGCATTAAACACACATGAAATTGAATGCACTGATGTAAGACATTGCATTATCAAGATCCTTAAAACGGAGCGTTTAAAAACGGATTGTTGCTTTGACGACTAGATTTTGCATCTATAAAATAGATATGTCATTGTATTAAGAAGTGTAAAGATATATATGACATTTCTACGAGCTTTGACATTTGTTTCCGTAAATGCATAGAGTACAATATACAAACAGTAATATTTCAAATATTTGTTATGATATGAAATATATTGCTCTTTTATTCACGCAAAAATATGGGTGTATGATAGTCCAGATCGGGATAAACTGGGTACGTAGCTGGCTTCCTTTTATGTCGTTCTCCCCAAAATAATGTCGTGTTTCGTTTGGTATTATAAAACATGTTAGAAATAGAGAAACACGCATTGTTATGAATCTTTTGACACAACGACAAGGTTAAATGAAACAAAACAGTACGCAAAGCTGCAATTTACTGGGACACCCATCGTATACCAAGCCTATGATTCAATCCAACTCGCAGTGCTTTCTTAAGTTTAAAGACTTGTCAGAAGGAACGTAGTTATCTTCATAAACCCATATTTCAATCTTATAAAACAATGATTCAATGTCAACACTGTAAATGTGTTTTCTTTGTGTTCTTTGTATTGTGGTTTATGCCGCTTTTAACAATTCAGTGAGTCAGTCGTAATGCCAACACCACAAACCTGAGCGCCAAGAATGGAAAGACATCACTACCACTTTTAAAGTCTTTGGTATGACCCGACCGGGGATCGAACCCGCGACCTCCTGCTCCTGGGGCGAACGCTCTACCACTACACTACCGATGTATTTAATGAATAGTATTGTCAACAAGAATGTTCATTGAAGTAATCTACACATTTGTCTTCATGTACACCGAACCTATGATTCAATCCGATAAAACATTGCTTGAATGACAACCCATTGTATTGTCTTTAATGTTAGGGACTTGTCACCAGGAAAGATCTTTGAAGCATTCTACAGAATTGTCTTCACATCACATTGATTCGTTTTCAATTATTATATATATGTATGCATGCTCAAGACGGTTTTATTAACATTATCAAGGCATAATACATAATGCTAATAATACCGTTTTGATTTCATGTTAATTTTAAATAATTAGGCTAACTACTCATCATATAAAATGCATTTAACCAAAACAAAATGTTATGAATCATATAATGACTAACACTAATTTGAACAAACAAAAATATACCTGTTCTGAGTCTGCGTAACGTACTTTGATTTTCGTTTCTCTAGCATTGTTCAAGTTTTGGCCAGAAATAGTAATATTCGTTCCACCGCTGAAAATGTATATGACACATCGCTTGAATATCAAATATCAAAGGTGTGTGAAGTATATTTGTGATACCAAGGCCATTCAGAGTATATTATAAGATAGACGAGAGTTAAATACTAATGTAATTATCTTAGCATGGACTTAATCATATATAAAAAGTTACCTGTATTAAATGTACAAAGAGTTCAATGTAATTCGTCTTGCAAATGGAATTATTTAGATCTTTTATATTAAAAGAATCAACCTCAAAATAGTTTTCTGACTCGAAATGTCTTCTATAACCGGATTGTTAACATAGCTGTATGATACATCATCGCTCTGGTAGAGTTCTTCATCGATTCTTAGTGACACATTAGTAATATTTAACCGTTTTGAAACTTTTGCTGTAGTGTACATTATCCTGAAATAGAAACAACTTTCGTATAAAAAGTGACTACAGTTGTCAGATGTATAACATGCTCACATATTCGTATTGAATGGAATACAATAACAGTAAATAAATAAGTTGAGCCTTTCCAAAATATAATGCGTTGTAGGACACCTTCCCATCGAGTGTATTTTTAATTATCAGCGACAGATGCATCAACATACTTCTCTTATCGAAAACAGATTGATCTTTGCTGCTCTGATGCATATTAATACAAGAACTTCATGTATCAGTCGATGATAACTAAAGTAGAAAAATATAAATTCCTAAGTAAATGTAGATATTGTTACAACTTACATATTAGGTCAATGCGAGGGCAAAATATACAATCAATTTCGTCTGAATAATTACAATATCATATATATGATATGAATATAACTCCGCTATTAAGGAACGTGTAGTTATGAATCAAATACTCTGCCTTGACTCCCTTTAAATACCCATTAAACAATTTACAAAGGAGAAATAACATCACAGTTTAGGTAGCTGGCGTTTGGTTTCTTTTAGTATGCACTTTTCCAAATTGTCCTTTATCTATTTAGCTGTTAGTTTTTATATGACTAATGACGAAACAATGCGAATTCTTTCTGGACAAAGAATTGTTATCACAATAAGGGAAGATTCTAAGCAATAAAGAAAGCAAAGGTCAAAGTTGTTAGAAATGGCTTGATTTCCCCTGGCCATTTATCCATCTGTGAATTTTCAACTGGTTACTTAGCAATGTAAAATGAGAAAGTCTTGCTGTTTTTTTTTGTTTTTTTTCGTTAAAAGGACAGATAATTCAGCAATCAAGGAAGAGTTATGGTACGTGGGTTCTACACTTCATCTCATTCACCTTTCAACGTATACATATTGTCCAAATAATTGAGATATCTTAGTTATTCTTTTAAAATGATTAACAAACAAGTTACATTTCAAGAACGACCTAAGATAAATAAGAATAATATTTTCAAACCTGTTTTCAATCAAGGTACCAATTCCGCGAGGCAAAGTACCCAATTGAACTTCTTGCAGAGCGTTTCCAATCATCAGATCAGTTCCTGTCATAGTTAGAACTGTACCGCCACTTATAGGTCCAAATATCGGTTCAATATGAGTCACAATTGCGTTCTGAAAGAATAAAAGAGGGCAGTTAAACTATCGTTCAAATCGCGTGTAATCTCGTTTCAATAATTTGAAGTAATATTGAATCAAATTATTGGTGTAACATATATGGAAAGTTAACATAATTTGTTTTTACATTTCACTGGATTAACCCTGTACACGGTAATCGATAGCAGTTGCAAAGGGGGAAGTGACCCTTAAATTACTTCGATAAGTCACCGTGTTCAAAGGGTTTCCTCGATTGTTGCTGAATTTGTTTATGTATTTTCAGCTTCAGAATTCAATTGTACTTATATATTTATTATGAAAATAAAGCAAGTGGTAAGATCATCTACATATAACAGTGCAGTATCAGTTATCACGAGTCCTCTGTTTATCAACTACGATACTACGTATTAATGAGAAGAGTAGTTTTCTATAGTTAGCTATACGGTAGGAAGGATCGTGAATAAGTATGCTATTAGTTCCAAGAAAAAAATCCCGAAATATGCTGATTTTGCGGACATGGTATGGTTTAACATAAAGTGTTGGCAAAATGATGAAATTAAATGTTCTAGTCAATCGAAATACACATGTAACTGATGATATACTAAACACGTGTATCCTTAAACAAGCACACCACCCCAATCCTGTCCTTCAAGGAGCAAAGTCACTCCTACCATTTGTTTTAGTTATTTGTTATACACTTTCGAGAAGTAGAGTTCGTCACTTGGTTGGAATGTATGTATGAATACATCGAATGTAGCTAGCACAGTATTACGGGACGGAAAAGGGTGGAAACATTACATCAGGCAAGTCAGGAATTGTGTTATATCAGTACTATAAATTGTTTCGCTTTCAGACCTACCACAAGTCTATAGCTTACAGGTTCCGCTTGAAGACCTTCGTCAATGAATGTCAAATTCACGAGCCCTACCCATTCAGATGAAGCAGTGTAAAGTACACGTACATGACACAGGATCCTGAAAAAATCGACATGATAAACACATAAAGTAATGGCGATGTTTAAACTACTGTAATGTTTAATATGCAGACAAAAAGTATTTTCTTAATACTAAACTGTTACATAGCTAAATTGTTTTGCAGTGGACACGGGATTACTCGCAAACGGGAAGTCCTTCGTTAAAGAATGTCAGATTTACAAACCAAACAATTATATAATAAGATGACAAAAGGTAAATGACAGGACACAGGGGCCTGTAAAAAATCGTGTTATCCCTCAATTTACGCTCATATATTGATGTTTTTCAGTTTCCAGATCCGAGCCACGATATATGTTATTGAGGGTCAACTGTTTTGGCAATACTTACACAATTTTAAACACTTTAAATTAAGAATACAAGAGAAAGTTGATGCAATGCATCAATGTCGCCGGAAATCCATACTGAAGTTATGCATAAAACTAACAGTATAGTAGTTGAATAAACAGTTATCAACTAGGGGCATATTGGAACATCAGGGGTGGGGTCAAGTGAAAATGTATCATAACTTGCATTGTTGTGTCAACGAAGTGAATGATAATTGAAGCCTTTCATTTTTTATGATCAATCTTCATTCCAAAGAAGGTTGACCATACACACAGCCAACTAATTATTGATCATAAACAGTAATGGAAATGAGTAATCTTGCCAATCATTAGTCTTAGTATGTATACAGTGCTTTCATTAAGGAATAATTATAAGATTTGTGAATTCCACATACACTTTTCAAGATGTTTGTCAGAATATTTGAATTTTATAATTTATCAATAAAACCACAAAACAGACAATTTAGGATTTGCATGCAATAGCACGTCATTTTACGTTTCCCCTATTAAAGTCAACATTGGACACCTTTGCAGAAAACTACTTTTAAAACAATGAGATAAGGGTTAAATCGCAGAAGATATAGCTTGGCATCCTAATTATATCATACTTTAACAAATGATGAAATGTAGTCCAATATTTATAAATTAGACCACCTTCGAAATATAATATCAGCTAAACAGTTAAATCTCATTGAAATTGTTGTATAACTTAAACTTAATTTCGAACATAAACTGAGCCCTACAATATGTTAATTTATTTTAATTCTTTCCTTCCTATTTTATAATGAAAATAAAAACAACTCATGTTTTAAAATTATATTATGTGTCAATGGTGCATAACAATATGCAGATCGGAAGCAATATGCCTTTAGGGAATTTATTGACACATTTAAAATTATCAAGGACGAAATAATTGTGTACGAAAGACCTGATTCGTGACCCACATTCTTCTTCGCAGAGGTGTCGTTCTTGAAACTCTCTTTATAGGCAGAGAGTGTTCGTTCAAAGTCATTTTTCTATTAAAACCAGTTTTATCTCCGTTTGTTCTTTTCTTCATTAGTTTCGAACCAAATAAACATTTTAAATCACCTATAATTTACTATTTGTAAGTGAGTGTAAAGAGCGGCTCTCTGCAAAGGAGATTGATCTACGCAGTTGGTATTCGCGAGTCACGCGATCAACAGTTTTAGATTAGAAACAGTTCATATTTTAGATATACATGGATAAACATTATAAATTACATTCTTCACAAATCAAGACATCTCTTTGAACATGAAAATAACATTCAGTAAGTTAAAATTGCCATTTTAAAGGAGAATTCGACGTGATTTTTATCTCGATATTGCCGCATAACAGTCTGCTGCAAGTCTCATAGGGACGGGTTTGTCTTCGTAAATAAAACCCCAAAAAAGAAATGCGAGTCAAAATAAAGAAACTGCAAATACTTAAAACATCGGAATATTTATTTCATTTTAGATGTGTCATAACTTAGTGTTTTTAAACAAACGCAATTGTAATATGTTCAAGATATTTAAATTTGTTTTTTTCTAATAATTACTCCTCCTCCCATGTGATTTCAGAAAAGCTATTAGAAATAGAAGTCGCGGGCTTCTGCCCGGCGACTAATGATTATATGTCAAGAAATGATAAGTGTCTTGAAACATTTTTGGTTGAATAAAATATGTAACGTTAATTGCTAAACATATTTTACTGATAAGACTTCAACATGACTTTGTTAAAACTAAATTGGACATTCATATTGAACCGGAAGCGAGGTAAGTTGCTGATGAAGAAACGTGTATAGAGGCTTTTACTGAATGATTAACATGTGAATACAAGGAATAGCATGCAAAACGTATATTTAACCATCTTTGAAAGTTTTCTAAATCGTATACTTACTCTTTAATGACGGGATCAAAGTCAGAGTCATCAGTTTGTATAATTTGAAGACGGTAACATTCACATGAAAAATCACCATCTGTCTCAAACGTAGGCACTTCAAGATTAAATTCAATTGATAAAGTTAATATATGGATATATTGCTTTAAGTTACACGCCGTTTTGAAAGGTATTTCAGTTCTATCTAGACGGTCAGTTCAACAATATGTGTTTCCTGGCTTTATGACACATGTACTCTACAAAACATTGTTCCCAGGTAACTGTATACCATTATAATAGGCTGAAGCAATAAATAAACCTTCGCAAAACATACAAGTTTTATATTTTACAGGCGGTATGGTAAGGCCATTGACACAGGGGAGTATCTCTTGCTATGTTGTTGTCTATAATGACAATATGAATACAACTATTACTTTGAGGAAACAACTTACCCAGAAAGCTGTCATATGCTAGTCTTCTAGATGTTTTAAAATATCATAAACTCCTAATACACCTGCGTCAATGGAACGTTTATGAATAACACACCAGAATGTCATACACTTTATTATTTACAGCGACTATCAGGATACTTATTACAAGACAACTATACGAGTATATGAAAGTGTGGGAAGGGCTTTTAAACGTTTGAAAATAAAATAACCAATATGTGATTGTGAAACACCAATGACCCGATTTAAAGCAGGTCAAATGCCAATGGCAATGCCACAAGATGAAAGAGTATGAAAGCCCAACAGGTCAACCGTTAAAGAGTTTGCCAAGGATAAATACAGATGCCCCCGAAACCGAATAGATTGTATTTCATAATAGTTAGAACCGCAATGTAACATTATGCTATTTGTTTTATTTGATGTAGAAAAAAAGCAACTTTCCACATGCAACTTCGTATGTTTCATATGTACATACGTACAATATTATACAAATTGGGTAATATGTTGCTATAGCATGTGGTTCTATATGAAATCAGATACGCAATAACTGTTGTTTGCTTTTCCTTTCTTGAAGACTGAAACTGCAGTCACATGTGTGTTATGTATATATACCCATGTAAATTACACGTGTATTTAGTTATGGACTGGTATCCGATTATTCCATACAATTTTAATCAATTTTTACCGCATTGGACGTAATGTAGACTACTCGGGTCTGTTCCAAAGTCTGTTCCTGATAAAGTAATAATCGTGCCACCTTTAAACCCTCCTATAGAAGGATTAATCTATAACAATAAAATATACACAGAAATATATGCTGTACAACACAAATGATCCTATTATATCAGTCAGTCTGTTTTTTATTCTGATACATGATACTAGTATACATGTGTGGATTAAACAGTATTAAAATCGATCATTAAGAACAAACCCGATAGCATGAAGTAGATTCTTAATGTGGGATTGTAAACACAAATATTTGTCTACACTATATGGGTGACAAACGCCGTACCAATACAATCGTAGGAAAATAATAATGTTCTATTGTATGCGTGGTAAGAAATGTTAAAATAAGTATGTGCTGCTCTTTTTCATTTCCAATGTACGAACCAATTTGTATTTGTATTGCATTTATGTCAAAGGGAAGTACAGTAAATCGGATCTGCTTGCCAGGCAGACAATTGTGTCCAGGAAATTTTAGATGAATATATAAGACTGTGGTTGGCTCCAATCGGACAATAATGATTTTATTGAAAGTTGAAAGTGATTTTCATAAAGATGAATAACCTCTGACTGATTTATTACCAAAATAGTGTAATTGACACTTTCAGTAAAGTAATTTCAATAAAGATATATCCAAAGTAGTCTGTTATCGATTTAATTGATACATGTAGTACTAAAAGTACTGAAGTTGATGAAGTTGATGAGCTAGTACACAACTGTAAGGCATTAAAAGAAAATCGGGAGCCAAGTAAACAAAATCATAAATAATGACAGATAAACATAATTAATCAGAATACCTGACCCTTCCCTGCTGGTGATTTGAAAGATAGCCTACGTTAACACATCATAGACAGTTTCTATGTAGTGAAAGTGTATTTTTAAAATAAACTTCAACACCTTGTGAAAAAGGGAGAAATTGCTCATCAAGATCAATTTCGTCTTTTGCGTCAATGTTTTCAACACTCGTCTGCTGCAGATGCGTCTACATTTGGGAAATGTGGGTGAAATCATTATTTATAGTAACATAACAGTAATTAAACATAAAACAACATTTAAAAACCTTCAACACATTTTATAACAAGAGGCCCAAGAGGGCGAGTATCGCTTCGCAGCCATTAGGCAAAAATTAAAAGTTCAAACAGCCCCGTCCCGTGGTGGCTATGATTTTTGAACATTCACCATGGCTTGAAGGAATCACGTAGAGTGTCACCCAAGGAACATTTCCGCAAAACTATTTGAAAATCGGCCAAATAAATTGAAAGGAAAAGATTTTAAAAGTTTTCACTTAAGCCAAAATAAGGCTAAGAGCCCCGCCCCCTGTCAGCAGTACTTTAAAACCAATCAACATGGCTTGGTGAAATATGATACAGTGTTACCTAAGGAACATTTCTATAACATTATTTGAAAAACGGCCGGACACTTTCTTCCGAGAAGATTTTTTAAGTTTTCACTATAGCCATGTAGGTCAAAACAGCCATGCCCCTGTCGGCCATGTTTTACAACCAATCACCATGGCTTGAAGAAATCTGATAGAGCGTCACGCTAGGAACATTTTCTACAAAATTATTTGAAAATCGGCCTGACTCTTTCGGAGAAGATCTTTTAAGGTTTTTATTATAACCATATAAAGCAAAATTTCCCCGCCCTCTGGCGGCCATGTTTTTTGACCAATCAACATGGCTTAAAGGTATCTAATAAAGAGTAACCAATGAACATTTCTACAATATTATTTGAAAATCGACCTGACTCTTTGGGAGAAGAATTTTTTTTTAAGTTTTTATTATAGCCATAAAAGACAACATAGCCAGCCCCGCCCCCTGGTGACCATTTTGTTCGACCAATCAACATGGCTTGACGGAATCTGAAAGAGGGTCATGCAATGACCGTTTCTACATAGTTATTTGAAAATCGGCCAACCAGTTTAGGAGGAGAAGAATTGTAAAGTGTTTTCCTTTCAGTTACCATGGAAACCATAATTGTGCATGGATCCAATCAATTTGAAGGACTGTAGCAGAGCATATTGAGATGATGCTTCCTATGATGACGTTTCATCCCAATTGGCTAAATGGTTAGGGAGGAGAAGTCGTTGGAAGCAAAAAGTTGACAATATATATTTATAGAATTAAACTGGTCGTAAAATTTCAGTTTAATAATAAATAGATTGGACACCGCATTCAGCACACCTCGGTCGATTCCGGTACCCTATATCTTAGATGTAATCTGCAGAGGTGTTCCAAATGTCATAAACATACACTTATATACTAGCAATGACCAGTAGGTGTATATTATATCATCACAATTACGAGAATTAATTAAACAAATACTTAACATATAGGAAATATATATTTCATTCTAAATGAGCTATAAGTAAGTCTTCTTACAATCAATTGTAACTGTATTTTGACTTAGGCATTTACATTTAGCTTATCGTAATAATAACTTCTCCTTTCATTGTCAACTATGGCTAAAAGTTCAGAGTAACATCATAAAGCCCGGTGCGTGATCGTACCGCGCAAAAAATTGATTCATGAAGAGCCAGCCACCATACAGGAAGTTTCTAAAACATTCAAACAACCCCTGTCTGTACTGGATATTTTATTTTTATAATTGTGTACGCTGTGTAACTGTTGTACTCAACATGTAAAAACAGTACATACGGATGTATCAATCCATATCCACTTTTTAGATTAATTGCCAATATATCGTAATACCTTTTGAGCATACGATTTCGTCTGTTAATGTAATTTAGTTTGATACTTACTCCAGTAATCCTTGGTGGAGGACATTTTACAATATTGTTACACACTGATCTGTGACCACAATGACCATCAGGACACAGTTACATTCATATCGGCTTGTGTTCAATGCATTACACATGGTACAGTCCGTTGCCAGATAGTCGCATTTGTAGACAGTAACTGCAAAATGATAACAAAAAAAGCTCGTCATTGCAAAAAGTACAAATCGGTTTGTGTAAAGATTGCAGAACCAGATCAGACAGTGCATCCACACTGACTTTCCAATGTATAGACATATATATCGCTCATAAAGGCTGTCAGCTGATTTCTAAATGTGTGTATATTTCTGTATAACAAAACGGCTTATCTGAACGTACACTATACAGAAATATCAACATGTACCTTAATTTCCGCATAGACGGACGTGTTCTTTTTTATGTGAATTTTACTTTAAAGAGACCTGTTCATAAGGAATGCTTAATAACACCAATCATCTTAAAGGGAATATATATAATGTTATTTTATACTGGCCAGTTTCGTGATCTTCACGTTTTTAGACAAACATAAATAGATTCACAAAATATCTAGTAATATTTTTAAGTAAAACGTAAAAGGTAATACTTAAATAAGTTTTATGTAAAATATTAGGACCTGTAAATGAACGTTTATGGTAGGGAACGGTAGCCAACCCATCAATTAAAGTACAGCTGTTTCACTTCCTGTTCGAACCGTTACAAACCGTAAGCTACACAGGTGTTATTCTGAATGTAAGACTGGACAGTAACGCTATTAGTTTGTAATGCAGTTTAGTTATTAGTTATCGCTTGAGTGTTGGACTAAAGATATATTAGAAAGGGTTTAACCCTCTAAAAAACCTTTTTTCTTTTACATCAATTCATTATAAAGTTTAAAATTAATAATCATGTCAGAACACATCGAAGAAAAAAGCAATTGTGACGTACCATAAAGCGCATATTCATTTAAAAGTTCCGTTTGCTTAGATCCCGTGACTTGAAGAACAGATACTGGAAACTCTTCTTTAGCGGTATTATTCTCAAATAAACCCTATCAATATATTACAATATAATAAGGGTACGTTTTACGATGGAATATAATAATATGTGCAAGTATCTGGCAATTGAATTACAACATTCTTACATGTAACAAGAAACAATATTTTCATAGCCGCTCATTTACTCTATATGACAACAGCTTCTGGCTTATTGATTACATTGTACATGGAAATAGTATTCAATGTCATCTATAAATGCAGACATCTGTAATATTTCGTTTGTTTAGTCAAAGTATTGCTTATGTACATTGCGGTAAAACAGGTTCCAAACATAACATTTCATTTCCTTTGTGTCAGCCTGTTAATGCAGGCGCAACTAAAACCCGGTCTGATACTTTATGACTCCAAGTGTTTTTGTTTTTGTTTTTTGGATAAACTACCCTAATACTTACTTCGAGCACACATGTCAGGGTGTTCTGATCAATATTAGCTGTAGCATTCGTCTTAACCGTCCGAGTCATCAATTTTACAACACACTGATATTCAGTGCTTTGAACCTGGAATTGAATAAAATCTTGTTATACGAACCAATCGATTGTAATTGTATAATTATAATTGTGTTGAAAACCAATAGTATCAGTATAAAACTATCTTGAAAGAATAAAAATCAACTTATATATTATTTCTAAGTAAATAGAAGTTCTTAAGCAAACAGATTATATTTATTTCTAAACGGATTGATAAAGATATACTTATGAAATGGATTAACCCTTTGATATATAAAGACGCATGTTTTACACATTTGCAGCAGACGACTTTTGAAAACATTGCGTCAAAAGGAAAAATTAATAATGATCAACATTGTTACCGATTGCTCCAATGTTTTCAACCATATTCAATAATAATACTTTAATTTGCAGAGAGTTTTCCTAAAGTCTTTGTTATCCGTACCAAGTTTGCAGCCTGAATAGTTACACTCTTTAGTAATCCACTGGGTAGATACATGTCATGGTTAGCAAGCAACGCTGGACAACGTTTAACTTCACCCTATAAAACAAAGGTGTTTCAAAGAAGATATAATTATTTGTTGTGAAAATCAAACAATCAATAACATTCTCCGTTTTTGCATATCGTGTTTTTGTGAAGAAAGAACACCCATTCGAGTCAGTGTGTAATATCAAATCACTCGTTGAACTATTACTTTTTGTAAAGTTCACTTTTTGATTTTATGTCTCGATGGATAGAAACTTCATATTGGCATTTCTTAGACACCATGGTCCCCATAGAAAGATAACAAACATAACTAGAACCTTTACAGCAATAAGACATGCCATATGATTCGCTACGTGAATTTATCTCGACATTTCGGAGTCAACAGGTGCGTCTGAAAAGGCTATATATATATAAACACAACATAATATTGAACACTTTCGGGTGCAACCAATTTCAACATGACTTGAGATCAGCACGATCAAAACAAAGTGACTTCAGCTCAACTCTCTTCTGGATCAGCAATACGAATAGGCAGGAAGGATACGGAAATGTTACTCTTTTCTTTCGCTAACTGCAATGTCAGTATGACATGGTACGGAAGAAAGCATACACTCTATAATTTGGAAAACCTGTCATGTATTTGCAAAAATAAGATAAGTTTGGAACAATCTAAGGATCCATCTTAAAACCTGTATTTATCTATTTGAAACAAATAAATTAGCAGTTCTCAGAAATGGCGCAGAAATTCTTGAGAAGAATTAAGAGTATTGACCACAAGCTTCAGGTAATTGTAAATAACTGCCTCAGATAAATGCTCCGTATGAGGTGGGCGGAGAATATTTCCAACCAGGAACAATGGGGAAGTACCAATCAAATCCCCACCGACGATTGCATTATAGGGAAGAAGGTCTGATGCCGACCTACGTTGGATCAGAAGCAAAATACAGAGACTGGTGGAAAAGAGTGATGTTGTACCTATTTTTTAGGCGGAGAGAAAATGTCTAAGAAAGCAATGGTTAAAGTATAACGACAACACAAGAAGACGTATAACAACAACAACAAACAATATACAAATGTAGTAAATCTCTAAAATATAAGATTTTTTAATTTTAACAATAACATGTTCACTGAAATAGCTCGACATTTCTTGTGGTCAGAAGGAGAAACGTATAGCTACTTATACATGATTGTCTAAATGCTTCGCCCATTTTAGAAATCTAGTTTAGGATTAAACGAGTATATTGTCAAGTTAAACACAGATTCGTACAATAATCGCAAAATGTGAAATGTATTAAAGACAAGAGTTATAAAAGTTAATGACTTGATATATACAAGAATATAAACGTGCTAGATTAAACATATTAGAATACCTGACTGATAGACTGTCCAACACAATTTTCTGAACACTGTAAGGTTGTAGTACACCAACTGCAGTTAACTTCTGGGGAAACCATACAAGATGCACAGCTATTGAAAAACAAACTAATGATAAATCAAAATGTATATATATACAACTAATCATGAATCCAGCAAAATAATAAATATTTGTATAATATTACGTTTTTGGGGTTAACAAAACTTTGCAAACGAACTGAGACATATAAAAACACGTATTTTCATGTCTCTGAGACGACTAAACTAATATATTTATTGGCTCTTTACATCCCTAAGAAATAGATTTCAAACCACAACTAAACTAGAAATGTTCCAACCATATGCCTGGCCGTAAAAAGGATAGTTATATTACACCGTGTTAAAACCAACTACTTTTTCATAATGAAGCCATAATTTAGAATTTGCCTTTTAGA
The DNA here is from genome assembly GCA_031761405.1 of Serripes groenlandicus. NCBI lineage: Eukaryota > Metazoa > Mollusca > Bivalvia > Cardiida > Cardiidae > Serripes > Serripes groenlandicus. The sequence continues at coordinate 49,309,039 of JASEVX010000007.1, read as the reverse complement.
GATGGGTACACGTTTTCTGCCGTAAGGTTAACATACGAAATGTTCTCTGAAATGGTTATCAAAAACATAATAACACTACGTTTATTATTTACGTGTTATGTAGTTCCTAACATTAACAGATCCAAAATTACAAAAAGTAAAGCATTTTAAATTGCTTTAACACGTTCAAATTATTATCGGTTGAAGTACACATTAAGCATTTAAACTTTTAAAAGTAATAGCATGAGCGTCAAACAAACGGGCGCCATTTTAATGCAAAGCGGTTCGTTCATCCAATTTCTTTTAAGTTTGAGGCATAACAAGTGGGATTGCGTTTTGCATTAATTAAACAGTGTAGGTCCCTCAGCTTATATAACGGAGGAAATCAGATATATGCAAAGTTTTGATTAAAACTATTTTATATTGAATTAGTTAACATTGTATTCTTGTCATTTAATAATAAATGCTTTATAAACATGTCCGTCAAACGAAGCATCACATGTTTCGACATAAATACATCATATTGTCAATTTATCGATCCAACAATATGCATGCTACTTTCCAAATATACTTGTTGATTAACGAAGGAGATACAAATTAGATACAAAATAAACGAAATATTTTTAAATTATAAATGGCATTTCAATTTTTTTTGTGTGGCGCATTTTGAAAATAAGCAATTATCACGAACAAGGGACTTTTCTTTATAATATCAACACTAACCTTGGAAAACTGTAACACCTGTATATTTGTATAGTTGTTTCAGCAATTGGAAACATATCGAAAGGACCTACTAATATTATCTGCAGTCGTAGTACAACATGCCCTGAAATATAATACGAGGTAGCATATAGATATAATATGATGTTAAATGTAATTCAATCAGTTGAAATCAAATGCTTGAGAAAACGCTTTTAGTTCGAAGTTGACACAAATGTCAACCATTTTGATAGATATAATCCATTGAAATCGTTATTCGTAAAGGCAAGATTGCTTTATTGAAATTAAATATCAAATTAGTTTTATATATGTACAGTTTTTCTCTTAAGATTACAAAAAATCGTACATGATCATACTAGGTAGATGTTAAAACTACACATTGAATAATTAAGACTGGCAGCTTCTTCACATAGACTGTAAGCCTATCGATGAAAGAAGGATAACTTTTGTTGCATTTTTGTGAAATGTTTGAAACAATTTAAGCCTACGGTCGTTCGAACTCATTACCGTTATATTGACAGCCCGTGTCGCTACGGTGACTCGTCAAATCAAAATTGAGGGAAACAACAATCATAACATAATTACATATGTCTCGGACTACTCATTCCTGTGTGCATGAGCTGACATCGTGTAAATGAGTTCTCACATGTAGGCAAAATAAACTCACAAGAGCAATTTAGTGAAAACAATAACTGTTTAAAAATGCGACCCGCATAAGGAACGAGAGATCTGGTATTATGTTTTGTAGACAAATATACTTAGCTTTAGTAATTAGTTAACATTTGATTTTGTTTTAGTGATAGTTATCGAAACCGTCTATATTTGTCAAACTCACGTACGAAATCATTCCAAACTACCGGCTGACAGAAATTATGAGATTATACCTTTCGGATACGTTTTCCTTAGCAACGAACCGTGATCAATTATTTCTAGTTCAATACGATAGCAACGTTGAAGCGTATTGTGCCTATACTTCTGATAAATACTATAAAGTATAAACAAAACTCTCTCTTTTAAATGAGGTTTACCAGTTGATTAAACCAATAAGTTTCTTCTATCAATGAAAGTGGAGAACACTTAATAACATTTTAACTGTTCATATTGAGACTAATGAGTTTGATAATGTCGATATTCTTATCGTAAACAAATAGTAAATGCTTTTTGTTGCCAATTTTAGATGTTTGATGAACTCGATAAAACAAAATACTATCTAATGATAACTGTGATGTCTGAAGTCGCTAACAAGCCGTTTTCAGACAAGGATATAGTAATTAAATAACTGTCAGCTTCATTTCTAATCATCTGTTTCCTAACCCCTTCATTTCTGGTAGGCTCTATACACTGAAGTTAACGAATACATTATGCAAGTTTAAAAACTGTAGCCTCTGTCGCCGCAAAAGAGTTATTCTTAAGTCTAAGTAAACATTTATTTAAATGCGATTACACGTGTCATTTCATGCGTGTATGCTTAGTGCACTCGTAGAAACAGGTACTCTTGGCAAACGAGAACCTTGAATTAATTTAATGGCGTTTTTTTTTATTTTCGATAGCTTCATTGTTCTTAATGGCAGCAGTATGTGCATGTTTGTTATGAAGTAAAGAATCCGATGAAACTTGTGGCATCTTGTCTTTTTCATAATAAGGGATTGTTTTCAGACATACTTAACGCCCAAACATTTTGTACGGTTTTGTTTTGTATGCGACATTTCTATCAAATATCACTACTGTTAGTGTACCTGACAAAGCGAGTTCCAATCTCATTATAAACAGACACAAACTTCGCTGCAACATCTTTAATTAACAACACAACATCAACACCTTCAAGTCATGTGCACTCATTTATGTACCCGCTTGGTCGTTCAAAAGAATACCGACGGCCTTATCATATTTAACCTTTTTCCTTGCAACAAATCTGCCGAAGACGACTTTGCAAAAGTATGGAAAATCTCTGTAAATGAAAGTATATTATTGCTAATTGTTGAAAACATTTTGGCAAAAAGACGAATTGTTCATTATGAGCAATGTCTAATTTTGCCACAGTGGTTTTTTTTAAGGTCGTCTGTTGCAGAAGCGTCCGAAAGTATATGTATGAGTGAAAGGATAAAACGTAACGCGTAAGCATAAGATGTACGCATCACGTGTTTCTGACAAACATAACTGATGTTATTTTTCAACTCATTTTCACTGACATAGACCTAATAGAACACGTGTAGGACCAATTGAAGTGCGTACATGTATGATGCTAATCAGTAATGTTTACAAACGTTCTAGTACAGGAAAGGAACAATATTTATATCATCGTTCATGCGTTGTGCTTATTTAACTGTGGAAAATGCATGCTAGTTTATAAGTCGGATTTATTTACACTTAAATGATAATTTGTGAACTCACTCAGATCACCTGGGTCTTTGCACTCGAAGACTTCATTTGAAATACTGCTCGCAGTAAATAACATTCCAATCTGTTCATCCTTATATAAGTACCTACATCGGAGATCTGAAGTAACACTCGTAGGGAAATTCTTTGTTGTTACGACAATATCTGCATTCTGCAATTTAAGCAAATGAAATATCTGAACATAATTTTAACATGTATGTTAGAATATTGTTATGTCATTTTCAACAGTTTATCGGATATATCGTGCCCCGTATAACTTGGTTGCAAATGCTTTCCGCGCAACACCGAGGCGAAGATAACACCAGCATACTACAAGTTCGAGCTATTTCATATGATCAAAAGAGATCATGAATGTGATCGCCAGCTCCTGAGATGGACTATCAAATACAAGTTTCAATGAATATATGACACTGAACGATCATTTAGAAAATAAATCATCGTTTCCACATGCTGTTCAAAAACGTTTACATGTAAATCGATTAAGGTATCAGTATTTTTATACTTGAAAACTGTTGAGTTGATACCAAAAATATAAACATACTATAACAATGAGTTTTATTTGTTAGGGTGTATTATAAAAATGTATGTACATTCGTGTGAACTTCACCATTAATTCCTAAATATCACGAAGTTAAATATATTCGATTATCATCCAAACAAACAAACAAACATTCTATTTTGTCCACCATTCTGTTAGCTGGATTATGAACCGTGTTTTCGTCCCTCCTTACGATTTATTAACTCGCGGTTCCCTATAGCATTCGATAGAGCTACTCCATTTCGTCAATAAAGGAAGTCTGCATACAGGGATGTCATGATGAAAAAATAAGTTCGGAGAGCTCCTCCATAAAGATTTACTCTTAGATAGATGATCCCAAATTACATAGAGATTTAGAGGTAACAACCAAAGGTATTATAGTACTATTTATCAGATGTTCGCGTGTCTGCCAATTACTTTGACAGGTTCATAAGTTCGTTGTACGTAATTGTTTTCGCACGCAATTAAAAAGCATTGTATGGCAGTACATCGGCAATTTCATTAACAAAATAAAATTTAATAATGAATGTAAAACAATGAAAACTATGTTTATTTTAAAATAAAGCTTATAAAGTAGATGTGACGGGTAACGTAGTTCAGTCCACCGAAAAAAATCAATAAAATTATATAAATTTATAAAGGCGACTTGTTCGCATAACCATGTGTTTCCTGTCTTTCTCGCACGAGTAATCAACAACACGTTCTTCCCATGTAACTAAGTGCCTTTAATACATTGAGTGAGGATAAAAGGTGCAAATATATTCACAATTACTTGTGTCAATCATCGGAAAAGTTACAAGTATATGTTGTTATTCTTGTTTAATAATCTATGCGAAATGATTTCACACATTTGCCTACATACATTTCCAAAGCAAAAAGCTGTACCAAACGGCCAGTTCGGTCAAACTATTTCGAAAGGCTATAAAAGTATACTCACACCCCTACTATAAACCGAGATGTATTTAGGTGAAGCCTCAATGGATACGCATTCAGAAAACGAACTCAACCAGGTACGTGTACACTCAGTTTTCCTTGTACTTCTGAATAAAATAATTGTAAGATCTTTATAAATTGAAAATTCGTTCAACTCAGTACGAAATTAAGAATCTATCTATATGCGTTTATGAGTGCTTTGTTGTTGTTTATATCCGTATGTAATACTCTTGTTGTTTGTATATAGTAACGTTGGTATATGTCACGATGTGCGCTTGCATTTCATCCTTCCTTTTTATTTCGTTTCGACCAAGTGTTTGAAGTTGTGAACTTCATGCATATTGTTCCTCCTACACATAGTAGTGTCACATACATGTTTCTGCTGTGCCGGTCGGGTATTATGTACTTAAATATAACAGCATTTCTTGTGCAGTATACAACATCTGACAATTATTTGTGCTTATGGTATAATACAGTCTGGTGTTTAACCTCATACGACAATTCTGCTGGCAGACGACTTTAAACATATTTTGTCAAAAATGGAAAATCTCTAAAATTGAATGGATAACCTATGTCTTAAAGTGGAAAACATTTTGGCAAAAGGAGAATATGCTCGTTTTGAGCAATTTCTTCTTTTATCATTATGTTTTCAAAAAGCCGTCTGCTGCAGAGGCGTCAGAACTCGTCTATATGAGGGAAAGGGTTAAGGTTATGTGCCTAAGCATTTACAAATGTAACATCCCATTATCTCTCTTTCTATCCACCTCGTTTAACTCGAACTAGTTCCTTGAATTGATCGAATTGATCTGTGTTTTTGATTTATAATTCCTCAGAAGAGCAATCAGAAATACTTCTGTGCTTCTTTCCTGATAGTATGTTATCACTGGTTTGATTTTGATACTAAACGGTACAGCGATCGATCGAACACGTCGATAGTTTAGAGTAATTCATGGGTCCCTTCGACTTCGAGTTATCGCATGACCACTGTATAATATGTTATTAAAGGTTGAACTAATAGTTATTTCATCGTATATTTACTTACAAGGCACATTTCCCAGCCTAGTACTGTTTTGTTTACCCAGGGATGATGAATAAGTAAAGTGTCGCCGTTATAAAACTAAAATAATGTTGAAAACGGCGTAAAACCTTAATAAAACAAACTGTATACTCACCTATTTTCCTCGAAACACCAACCACATAGTGGGTCTCTCATCTCTATCGTTTCTCTGCATGTTTTGAAAATGGAGCAGTCTGTGTTTTTAGCCTTAAATACCTTGAAAACCATTTTATTTGAAATGCGATCATAATTGAAGCCTGCTTTAAGTTCTTATTTCAATCAAGATCATGTAAACCCTTTCACACATATAGCACATGTTGAACCGATTATGGCAAAAGAGGAACATGCTCATTTTGAGTGTTTTCTCCCTTTGTCAAATAGATTGTTTAAAATGCGTCTGTATGTCAGAAAAGGTTAACTCACATACATAAATTAAAATATATTGCATTTAGCTAAGAACTGTTGAAATGTGCAGGTTCATCTTGGTCTATGCTGCTGGCGGCTGTTTAATTTGCGATCAGCAGACAAAATGTTACTCTTCATTGAGCACATATCTGGAACAGCAGCTTACAGTTTTTAAACAATTTGTATTTCTGGATATGTGATCACAATTAGGGGAATCTGGTTAGATTTAGCATAACTCTAAGGAATAAGATCAAATCAAATTGAAACATAAATACAATACATATATGAATGAGCTCATATATTGAACAACAGCTAACAGACAGTTTATGAATACTACGTATGTGTGGCTATGTGACCACTGTAAGCGATACCGGTAAGATTTAGCATAACTCTAGAAATTACTTCCGGCTCTAGCTCTAGCCCAATGAGATGGTGCAATAAAATCGCTAGCGAATACTACCACTGCAGCGCTAGGGGCGACTGACGTCAAAAACGACTGTAAACATACCCTATCTTTCAAAGGCTACCATTTGTAAACAAAGGCCTAAATAAAAAAATCGTAACGGATACGTTTTTTCAAAATATCTCGAAGTAGCTATAACAGAAATTTCGGCTCTCCACATTTAAAACTGTAGGAGAAGATAGAAAAATGATTTCGGTTCTAAAAACGCGTTTTTATGCTAGCTGCATAGTAACGGCTATCTTTGAAAAGCTACCATTTGAAAACAAAGCCCTAAATCAAAAAGTCGTTGCGGATACGTTTTTTTTTAAATATCTCGAAATATCTATAACCGAAGTTTCAGCTCTCCACATTCAAAACTGTAGGAGAAGATATAAAAATGGTTTTTGTTCTTAAAATGCAGTTTTTCGCTAGCTGCATAGCAACGGGAGGGTTCTTAGCAACGAAACTCAAACGCGCACACCTTGAGCTCGTTTGGCACCTGTTCACCAAGTTTAATCGGAATCGGCCTGTCGGTTTGGGCTGTGGAGCGTCGCTTTACAAACATTTGGACATACACACACACACACACAGACAGACGGAAAAGCCTGACAATAAGGGATACCTAGCGAATCCCAATATTTGAATAATGGATACAGAAAACTAGTGTTATTAATATTCTAAATTCACCCTTCTATCTGAAAGAATGTAGACATCGTCGGGACTAAAATGTATATCCTTAATATGATGGCCAGTATCAATAATCTCCTGTCCATGGCTTGAAATGCTCAAATTTTCACCAACACCAATCTGAAACAAATATAACTATACATTTAAGATTATCTTGTTAACAGCATATGAGCCGTCCCGCGAGAAAACCAACATTGTGGACTCTGCGTAAAGTAAAAACCCGGATCAGCATAAGCATGCCGCACAGGCTAATCCGGGCAGATCCTTTTCGTCTCCTGTAGATTTTCTGTTTCAGGAATCATTACTCTATACCTCTATCGCCCTGAGGCGGAATTTGTCGGCCCGGATTAGCCTGCGCGGACTGATCAGGCTGATCTTGGTCGATACATTACGCAGAGGCCATTACGTTGGTTTTCTCGAGACTCATATAATGATAACCTGCTCAAACCTTTCAAACATATAGACTCGTTTTAAGGCATCAGCAGCAAGCATTGTGACAAAGAGGTAAATGCTCTCAATTCTATTCAAAATTATGCTATATGTTTTCATATTTCTGCCTATATGTAGCTTGTGCTATTTTACATTTTAAATTTACACTTTTTCATCGATCCTTGCTCAAAATGATGTCATTGATCCATATGTTATGATATGGCCGAAATGCTACTACAGCAGACGACTTCTGAAAACAAATGGAGCAATTTCTCTTTATGTCACTACAAAGTTTCAAATCTGTTCAATCATTAGACTTTCATTTATAGAGATGTTTAAATACCATTTGCAAACAGTTCAGACAAAGATCAGTATCATGTATCTGATACATACGTGCAGTCTTATTTTTTCACTCATCGTACATTAGTTATATGCACAAGCTTATTCATGAATGTGTTAGAACTTGTTAAAAGATTATGAGTGATTATGCTTGTTTTTGTAATACAGCAATTTAAAGATTAATTCCTGGATTGATAGCCCTCCTTGTCACAGACTAAAGTATCTCGGCTGGACAGTTGAAGCTGTACCATATGGTCTGGTGTCTCATACTGTTCTTAATGTTACTCAATTCTACCCAAACATATATAATTACTAGTGCTATATAGACGAGTGGATTAAGCGGGAATTAACACCATTATGTTGTAAAAGTATGGTTAACGTTTAGCATATTCTTCGTTTTGGATATCAAAGCGTATTGGACTCCCATGTATGTATATGTACATAATCATACAAACACACATTGTCGTACTATTTCAATATCATACTGTTAACCCTACCTTGATTATAGATCCTTTATCTGTTCCAAGAAACACGTCAGGATAAAGACCGTATCGTTCCACACCTTTAACTGTTGTTACAGTAATACTGGTATCCTCGAGCCTGTACGTTGTTGTTGGGTGTAGCGCCATGGTACCAATCACTTTAGTTCCACGGCCTTCTTTAGGACAAATGTAATCATCTTTCAGTGATTCATAATTCTGCAACATTATATAATAACTTTTATTTCGTATTAAGTATATATATCATGAATTATTGTAAAATATAACGTACAGCACTTTAATAATTACCAGATGACCTTTTGGAATAAAACTGTCTTTTCTTAAACAGGAGTGCATGAGGTGTAACATAGCTATAGTGAAAACTTTAAAAATCTTCTTTTCCCAAAGTGTTGAGACGTTTTTCAATGTTGTAGAAATGTTCCTTGGGTGATCCATTATCAGATACCTTCAAGCCATTTTGATTGGTTTTTAAACATGGCCGCCACGGGAGCGGGCTGTTTTGCCTTATATGGCTATACTGGAAACTTTAAAATTCTTCTTTTCAAAACCTGGTTTGCTGATTTCCAAATAATTTTGTTGAAATGTTCTTTCGGTGACCCCCTATTATATATTTTTCAAGTCATGTTGATTGGTCAAAAAGCATGGCCATCAGGGGGCGGGTCTATATTGTCTAAGCTATATGACTATATTGAAAACTTTAAATATCTTCTTCTCCAAAAGGATCTGGCCAATTTCCAAATTATTTTGTTGAAATGTTTCTATGGTAAGATGGTTTGGTACTTAAGAGCGCACCCAGTACTAGATTAAAATGTTGTCTTCAATCAAAATAACATTATTGTGTTACAAAAGACATGAATTGCATCATTTAGAATTGCAGCAATGAAATCTTAAAAAGAGACTGTTGGTTGGAGCTTGTGATACGAGAAAATTGGCACTAAGAATTTCAAAATTATTTTCAGTAGGTTATTAAAAATACTCTGCATTTATATTTTTAAAACCATACTTACAAAAGATTCAAAAGTAACTGACAGCAAATCCGAGGATGCTTGAAAATAATATTGTGGAAAAAAAAAAGGTCACCGATTTGGGTCCCTCACCAAAACAGGGCATTGTACAATACATTTCATAATACATTTCATTTGAAATTCAGCATCTTGAAGAAATCACTCGACAACCATGGACTCTATATCACTATGAAACATATTAACTAAAGACCGACAGATGACAATTAACTAATGTTAAAGCAGCATTTTAGAGAGGATATCTTATTTAACGATCTTTCCACTTTTGCTCAAGAATATATCTTGTTCGTCGGAGTAAAACGGATAAACAAATTTCGTAGAGGGCAACTAAAGGAACGTAAATCCAAATCGGAGGAGCGACAGGCTTTAAGCTGGATTTTTCCAGCGGGTAAGATAGTGAGTATTTATATGGAAATATTTTAAAATAAGGCAATTGGTCCAGGAGGAAACTTCACAAATTTGTGGCCATCTTTTGCAACGGATCGTACTTGATTTGACAACAATTTGAGGGCCGCTCGAGAAAAAATCCTGATAAAGCATTTTAAAATTTGATTGATTTTTGAGAAAATATGAACTTAAGATAGACGGACGACGGGTAATCACAAATGCTTGTTTTGAGCACTTTTACCCAACATGTTATTGTATTAAACCAAGACTTAAGAATATATTTTTGGTTAGGTTTCGTGAATATTGGCTGAAAATATGGTCTCTAATGTGTAAACAAAGTATTTCCAAAAATTTAACCTAGTGGTCTAGTTTGTTCAAACCCATTTGACTCAGTTTCAAAATAGATAGAGAAATAAATACCGATAAAATTGTATGTAGATTTGATGAAAATTTGACCCATTGACCTTGTTTTTACCTTATTTTCAGCTTAATTCACTCAGACTTGATGGATACAACTGTTCTGTTAGGAATGTATAGAGTTGTTCTATGTTTCGGATTTAACTATATGTGGTAGAGATACATACTCTAGTGAACTTTCGTAAAGTTCGGGTAAAATTTCTTTCTAAAGATAGATTTAGTAACTAATTTTTACTTCAAATGACAAAGTTTCGAACTTGGATAAGATTTAATCACGATAAATGGTTTGATACACTTTTCTAGAGGGATCAGAAGGTAATGGTTGATGACGGACGAAGGACAAACGCTTATTCCAATGAATCTAGTGCCCTTGAATTTGAACGCAACTGACCAAGTTTATATTTTGACCGAAATGTGATTAGGATAAACAATAGATCAACTTCAGCACTCATCGTTCGAGTGAGTTAAAATGTGCGTTGCAGTCATAGATATCAAAAATGCAACAAACTCTAGTCAACGTTGATTTATTGTAAACATCAACAACCTCAGGTAGAAGAGGACTAAAAGAAGCGAGCTAAAAGAAAATAAAGGCAGGAAATACTCACGGATTGTGTCAGACATGTTTGTAAATCTATGTCCAGGTAGGCAGATTGTCTATCAACAGAACCTGTCGCATTACAAGTAATGAAGTCTTCTTTAGCATTCAGTATTGCAGCAGTCACCGTATCGACGGTGTAAACACATATTGCACTGCCTGACTGTTGATTTTCTGGATCATTTCCTTTTGCAAAAGCAGCCACAAGAATATGTTTTTCCGGCAGAAATTCAGCATCCTGTAGTAAAGTATACTCGACACCATCTACATTACAGGACATAGCTATGTCAGTGTATGACTTTATTTGTTTTCTTGTTATACGATTTGCAATTGTTTCATTTATACACATGCGAATAATCTTTGACACATATCTCTCTGAATATGTGTTTAATTTCTGATTTGTTAAAAAGTAAATAAAGCCTTTATGCTCAAACACTTTCTTAAAATAAACAAGATAGTTGTAATATGGAATGCCTTTAAGATCAACAAATCCGAAAGTATTAAAACTCTCCTTAATACCTCTCCTTGACAGTAGATGTCTGTATGTATTTTCTGTTGTATCAATACCAGGTCCATATGTTACACCTAGAAATAAATCCTCTTCGTGAACTAACCCAACAGCTGGTCTGTCGACGGAAGAGGATACTACTAAATAATTTTCAACATCATTGGTTGAACTGTTGTATGTGAATTGAGTTCCATTCCAAACCTGACAAATTCCGTCGTTACCAGTTCCACACAAAATAAGCACATCCTCAAACACTGATAGAACCTTGTTAATGTTTACGCAGTTACTACCTGCACAGGTTGGAAACCTCCCCAGAGGTGATAAATTCGTATCTAGAAGATTAATCCAGCCGTTCTCAGCCACATAAATGGTGCCATTCACAACCATGTTTGTAAACATGTCTCCATTCCTATGTGTGGGAAACCTTCTATCAATACCGGTGGTATTTGGCGAACAGACTAGTATCGTCAAGAGAATGGTGGCCAATGAGTTCATCTTGAACATCGATCAATTCGAGTGTAGGTACTGTCAAACCTTCATGAATTCCTAAAACATATTAAACGCCGGTTACAAATGTAAAGTAATGGAGCGTATCCGGAGCCAACTAATTTGTTAGAATTCATATACAGGTGTAACTTAATGAAATACTAAGTCTCAATTGACATCTGATTTAGAAGTTAGCTGTACAAAGCAGACAATCGGGGTTTTTTAAAGCCAGCTTGCAAATTTTCATTCTATTTATTAGCATGTGTGGACTAATTACCCACATTATCTTACTATCTGAACTGACTGTTGGAGACATGTTGGTTCGTTTCATTGTGAATTGTTATATATATATATATATATATATATTGCCTATTGTATGCATACTAAGGGACTGTTTGGGGGCACTTTAAAGCCAGAATCTGCAGAAAATAATATTGTTGATGTCATATTTCCTAAACAAGTGGTCAGATTATCACACAAGCATCCGCGGCCTCTCTAGAACAGCTGCATTTCTTTTCGACCGCAAGGTGTTAATTTGTAGAGGCTGTACTAATATAACAAATACGCGAGGTTGCACGCAAATGTTTACGTAACCTTAAAGAGTGCGATCCAGACGGGGCCGCCGACGCCAAGACGAGTAGAATAAATTAAAATCATAAGACGTTGTCAAAATCCACAGACCAAAATATTTCCCCATAGCAATCAATACATCATTATTATATTTTCTCCAATAGCTTTTATGGATTTCCTTTTTTAAGATCGTATTTTTGTATGTAGTAAATTCATAAAAAGCAAATATTGCACAAGTGCTAGAGGAGCATGAAGTAGGTATAACCTTGGACTACTAAAACGGGGTAGAGAAACGAGTGCGATAAGCTACATGTATATAGCGCTATATATTATGCTTGTCGTTCTTATCGGTCGATGTACGAAGTTTATTTACCCGATTATTGAGGTTTACGTACTCGCGTGATTAGGAAAAATCAATATTGCTGATAATCGACTATTTTACTGTTAAAAAAAACGTTATCTTCTGTTTTGCTATTTTAACAAATGAGATGTTCGAAAGAAAAAAAAAACGAATTGACATAGAACATGACGAATGCTTTCCAAATGCTTTCAGAACACGACGAATCGACCTAGAATGGACCGAGCTTTTTCCGCATGCTTTCCACACGCTTTCCGAACGATTTCGGGTTACTCTGACATCCGGCCGAATGCTTTAAGAACCGCCCATATAACGGAACTTTTTCAAACACGCTGGAAAATGCGAGGAGGAGAGACATACACGAGCCTTTTGGATTATATATTTATCGTACTGACGTATGTCCATTCGGGCTGTTCTGAAAGCATACGGAACATACTGTGCATTCTGGAAGTGAACGAGCAGTTCGGAAAATATTCTAAAATAATACTGGAAGGGTTCTGACTATTCGTTTTGCGATCGGCGGCATAAATGAAAAAAATACGGAGAGGATACTTAAAACCTTCGGAAAGCATTCGTCATGTTTTAGGTCCATTCGGGGGGTTCGGAAAGTATACAGCACCTCCAAATGTTCATTCCGAATGCACCAAGAACTAAACGCATGTTTCCCGAACGTTTTCCGTACTATTTTGAACATGCACAACAAATGTTTGAAGCTACCGAATGCCGTTTCGTGTGCATCTGCACGGAGCCGAACAGCCAGTATGCTCCAAAAACACACCGAATGCTTCCCGAATATGATCCATTCGCTCCCCGAACACCTAAATTCCTATTCGGAAAGCAAACGGAATGGCATTCGTCCCAATGTGATCGCCCCGAAATGGATTCTTTTTCTAGAATGCACAGTATGTTCCGTATGCTTTCAGAACACACCGAATGGACATAGAATGCATGCGGAAAGAGTTCGGTCCATTCTATGTTGATTCCGTGTTCTGTTAGCATTCGGAAAGCATACGGAAATCGTTCGTAAATAAAAAATCGAAATCAACATGCGGGAAGCATTCGGTCTGTTCTAAAATCATTCTGAAACCATACTGAAAACATTTGGAAAGCAAACGGAAATCATTCGGTGATACATTGGATAAAACACATTCCGAGGGACATTCGGACAGTTTGAAAAATCACTCTACCTTCGTATACGGAAAGCAAACGGAAGCTCATTCGGGCCAGTGTGATCGCCCCATAAGCAAATTTCCATTTCCTAAATTGAACCACCTATTTACTTCAAAATTGAATAAATCTGCTTCTTCTACATAGTTCTGTCACATAGATATACGTCAAGTGAATAAATGCAATTAGGAAAATGATATATCGCTCGGTTTGCACAATTTCTTTTTTTCCAACAATGTTTTAAAATGTACATAGTTCGTTAAATGCCGACCACACTATGATGTGTGTCAGCGAGATGTGAAAGAACAAATTAAATCATAAATTAGTACTGGATCACTGACTTACCGTGCAATTTACTCCCACTTATACTGTTTTAAAGCATGTCCTAACGTATCTATACCACTTTCACACAACTTTTAAAAATAATGTTAAGCTAACTTCCTGGTTAAAACATTTTTTTTTCAAGAGGCCCCGACTGAAGGTATGAAATAGGAACAATATAATATATTAAAATAACCCCGATTGTTCGAAAACGGTATAAATAATGCTTAAAATAGATACCCTCTTCTTAGACTACCAAGATGTAAACAATGTAAGCCTTTCAGTATTTAAAATTAATATTCACGATTTCTTCCAAAAGGTGTGCTTTATAATTGTGTATCATTTGGTCTTAGAAAAATGTGCTTTAAATAGATACCTCTGTCTTAGACTCCCAAGATGTATAATCCTTTCAGTGTTTAAAATAATAAATATTCACGATTTCTTCCGAAATGGGTGCTTTATAAGTGTGTATCATTTGGTCTTGGATTGAACAATAATGCTTATGTGTCGAATAGTTCGAATACATATAAACCATTTACACCAGCGAAATATGAAGTAATCGCAAATAATCAAAATTAAGGTTTTCATGTGTTCATACTCTTGACATGGCAGGCCTATAAATGCCTTAAATGATATATATATTTATATATAATTCCACGCAATGTACCCATTTCCATTGTTGTTGCGGATCAGAAGATAAAGAGAGTGTTCAAAGTTATACTTACCTAGGATTACATTAAATCTGTAGAACACATAGTCGGGCATTAAGCAAACAATATGGCTATCGTATATAACTCTAATATTACCTTACTTGTAAATGTCAAGTGTTACTTTTTTGCTTTTTTTTAAACGTTCTTTTGCACATGAAGTTCATGAAACTCACGTGCATTATACAAATAGCTGCTCACCCAAGTTAAACACTGTTGTGGTTCCCCTGGACATGAACGGAATATAAAGTAGTCTGCTGCAAATGTGATACATGAGGCAAAGGGTTAAGATCTGTATCGATATTTGTTTGAAAAGATGTCATCCCTTTATTACGGATACGTTAGATTGTGTTGGTTGTATTGTGGTGTTCGCCGCTTTCAACTGTATTTCACGGCGTTCCATTGGAGTGGTACCACGCCGATAACAATATTTCACGGCGTTCCATGGGTATGGTACAAGTGCTGCATGTACCTGTATTATTCGGCCTGGCTCCTTTTGTCAACAAGCTTTCAACTCTATTCAATTATTGTACTTTCATTTAAAGGGAGTTTCGAATACTTTTCGGGTTGGTTTTCAAAGGCGTCTGTTGCAGAATTGTTGTATGTGGGAAAGGTTGAAGAAAGTTTACACATACATGTACTTTAACTAACGAGTCTTCACAAGTTAAACTATTCGAGATATATGATATACAGAACAACAAAAATTAAATATATTTCCATTCTAAAACGTAATAATTAAAACGGATACAACTGATGAGGGAACTATGTTCTGTTCTGACATGACATTGCTTCCATTGATAAAATCACGTGTTGGCTATTCTATCTTTACTCTCCATTGTATTTGTTTTGGCAATATTCACGGATTATTTCAACTAACGAAACGTTTAAAAAATCAGTTTTATTAACAGTCTATGAATATTTTATTCATATTACTATTTCAACACATGGTTGAATATATAACAAATGACATGCAACAAATGAGTCATTTATTATGACAACAGCTAAAAATAGCAACGCGGAGATGACTTTGACTCGCTATGAAAAAGAAAACACATGTTTTTGAGCATTTTATCGATTGTCCACTTGGAAATCATGTTGACGTTGACGGTGCTGTTGGATATAGTTCCAGAGAACATGTTCATAACTGCTTTAGGTTAAATCGACCAGTTTCAGTCGTCAATTTTCACATTTGCTAAGCGTTTCTCATGTAGAACACCATATATCATTGAAAAGAGTTACTTCCTAGCTTTAAAACAATCCAAAGAAAATATGGGGTCATGCATTATGCAAGAAATAACTCACCAGGCGAAAATGGTAACCGTCTTTTTGGACCAAATCGGGCCCGGACAAAACCGGTGTTTAACATTCTCTACTTTCGCTTTCAAACAAGGTCAAAATACTAAAAGTGATCAAATCAATCATTTCCAGTGCATCCTATATACATTCACAATGCATTTAAACTCAATGACATATATTCAATACATTCTGGGGATGGTATACACTCATTTCTACGCAAACAAAGGTGTTTTTTTAGTGTAAGTCAGCGGATGTATTTAGCCTAATTTGACCTTTATGCTCTAGAACATTCATTAACCGTGTTGGAATTAGAAACACAGTCAGTGGCAGTGGATGGGGAAGTGATGTCAACGATTTGTTTACATCATGTGACTTCATTCGTAAAATGTCAAGCACAGAATATAAATTGTCAATAGTGTTAGAATAACAATTATACGTTCATGTTAACCCCTGTCGTAGAGTTTTCTCATGGTGCAGATTTTTGAAAAAATAGCGATAAAATGTGACTTTCCGATTTTTTCTTTTTCGTTATCTAACAGTAAATGTTGAAAAAACAGTCAATTGAAAGTCAAGAAAATGTACACAATTTAGCTTAATGGGTACTACCCAGTAAAAAATGAAGCATATACAATCAAGATTAAGATGTTTATGATACTTGAAAGTGAAATTATTACTCTAATTTTATCCCAGAATTATGATTCTAATATTTCAAGACAACTTTTTAACAGTTTTAAAACTTTGACTTTAATATATATTTTCTGGAATTCAGCACCATTTGCTTTTCGTTAGAATATGAAAACTATTTAACTGCCATGCTAAATAGGTTTTTCGCTCAACTGGGGTGTCGTTTCAATAAATCATAACACGCACAGAAAAAGATATGCGTACGCATCTGTGCAGAGGACCCAAATGGGTACTGCTTAAAATAATTTAAAGTCTTAAGAGTCAGAACTGACTGAGCTGATATATAATAGATGCGTGATATGATATATAGAGAATATTATATCCCACATTGTGGGAAAAGGGGTTATTGCACAGAACGCGATATTTCTATTTTCCCTAAAGCTCTCAAAAATACGGGTATTGCTGGGTTTCCAGAATTGTTTTCCTCGGATCTACTAAAAAAAGTATAATAAACCATATCGGACTAAAAAGTAACCCTTTTCCTAATTCAGCATACATGCAGCAGACGACAATATCTAGGCAATCCGGTGGAAAATCGCTCTATATGAAGGTATGATTATTGAATCGAGTTAGATTGTGGCAAAAAGGTCGTCCGCTGCAGTTACGTTAAAATGCGTCTTTATCTAGAAAGGTTCAATATCATATTCGGCGATAAACTACATACATACCCGTTTGATGACCTCATCTCAATATATATGTTTGCGATGTACTTTATTTAACTGTGTGTCTTGTTGAACACAGATTGGATCGCAAAGGTCATGACAAAACATGGTCTTATCGTCTTTACCCTTTCCCACATACAGCACATCTGCAGAAGACGACTGTTAGGTAAAAAGATAGATTATCTCCATAAATGGAAATATTATCATTATTAATGAATCCAGTTGAAAACATTGTTACAAAAGGAGAAATTGTTCGTTTTGCCACAATGTTTTCAAGGGTCGTCTGCTGAAGGTGCGTCTCACTCTGAATGCGTCTATGAGTAGAGAAGGTTTAATTAGAACAGTGTAGGATCAGGCACTTCATGTATACTCAAAGACATTCCTTGGCTAATGTAACCTACTTTTAAAATGTATTTTTTATTCGTGGCTTAAATTGTAGCCCGTTTATATATATAGTTATATTCATGTTAACGCGATAACAAAGGGGAACACTATAAATGAACTGTTGTATTCGCTGGCCCGTTTAAACGTACTTGAACTGTGTTATCAGGCTGTTTGTTCTATTTTATATCACCATGTATCGTGTATGTCAAGTAATCTTTTAAACACTTTCCCACTTGCAGCTTGGAAGTTTGACGCATTAACAGCAAATACCTTTTGAAAACACTGTGGAAAATGGAGAAATTGCAACAATCTTGTCAATGTTTGTCATCGATTAAACTAAGATTTATAATATTGTTCATATTTTCGCCAATCTTATTTCAAAGTCGTCTGCTGCAGTTCTGTTATATTTGGGATAGGGCTAAATAACATGAAGAATCCGCCGGGACCCAGTGTTTGGCGTGGGAGATTTGGGACAGGGCGAACCTTATTCAATCGAAACCCTTGAGAAAGGAATATTTACTACCCTAGTAAAGTTTTGTCAAAAATGGACCATTGTTGTCTTGGGACCGTGATATACTGGAAAATATGAAAATGAAAAAGGCGCGAACCCCAAATTAAACCTATGTTCCCTTTCCCTGCGAAGGCGAAAATGCGTCTCGTTCCATCTTCGTAATGACCTATACATATCTATTCCATAATAGCTTTGGGTGTGATTCTTTAGATTGAGACCTCGATTTGAGATTATAACGCATTATGAGAATAACACCATTTTGTGGGATCGGACTGCATTGTGATAATTACACCATATTTTGGGATCGGACGGCATTATGAGAATTACACCATTTTGTGGGATCGGACAGCATTGTGAGAATTACACATGTTGTGGGATCAGACTGCATTATGAGAATAACGCCATTCAGTTGTATCGAATCGCATTGTGAGAATTACACAATTTTGTGAGATCGGACAGCATCATGAGAATTACACCATTTTGCGGGATCAGACAGCATTATGAGATGATTACACCATTCTGCGGTATCTGACCGCCTTGTGAGAATTACACTTGTTTGTGGTATCGGACCGCTTTGTGAGAATTACACCATTTCGTGGGATCGGACCGCATTATAAAAATTACAAGATAATTACATTATGAGAATTACACCATTTTGTTGTATAGGACCGCATTATGAGAATTACACCATTTTGTGGTATAGGACCGCATTATGAGAATTAAACCATTTTTATTAGCGGCAGTTTCCCTTCTTTGATCGGAATGAATGAATGTATATTGTTTTATGGCGCATCGACAGCCAAGGTCATTTAGCGCGCAATTAAATTCTTTGATCGGATTTTCTTCTATCGTCTTTATAAAAGCCTACAATTTGAAATCAAATTTAGAAATCGAGTATAAAATATTATGATAAAATGATAAGCTGTTCTTTTTGGCCAATCATTATATATATATAGGGCAGCGGTTATCTATGCTGTGTTAACGGGACCAACGTTGTTATATATCGACAATGATGACACTTACATACTCTCTCTAAAACTTGGATTGATTGATTAATTGGGTATATTTATTCAGGGATATCATGGCGGCTAGTTCACCTACTCATGTGTTTCCTGACGTTCCCACACCAGTAGTCCACACAACAGGCTTTCGAAGCAACTGACTAGTTTCCCACTTAGACTGTTGGTGGAAGACGATTGACACTTGTCAACAGTGACTTTTATTAAACGTCGGAAAGAATGTTGGCCGAACTGCATGCAATCCGAACTCACAACTCCTTAATGACAGCCCGCGTAGCTACCGAATGATCTATAGTGGCTTCAAAACTTGAAATATTTGTCTTTACCTTAACTTTGACAAAAACCGATCAATGATTCATGAAGCAACTCAGTTTCGGAGCGTTATACGTCTGCGATACCACAACAGTACCAGTCGAAGACATAATAACACACAATTATTAACTGCATATGAGTTTTCAGTCATTTTGTCCTGACAAAACAATTATTTTAGAAAAAAAAAAAAAACACACATTTTAAAATAAAGAAAGTATCACATGTGAAGATTGTGGAGTACTGGTACGAGAAAACCTGAAAATAGCCACGTTATGTGAACTGGCCGCCATGATATAACTGAAATACCGCTGAAAATGGCGTTAAACTCATATCAATCAATCAATTAATCGCTTGTCCCAGATAAGTCAAATTGGAAATGGATAAGAAATGAATTTACGACACACCAACGCAAATATAACGATAAATTGTTGATATTGAATTATGATATACTATATCTATTCTCGGCTCCTATTTACGGCCGAGTCCCCATTGATCTACTCTTAGTTGCTATCTACTGTCGAGTCTTCATATATCTAGTCTCGGCTCCTATCTACTGTCGGGATTCATATATCTACTTTCGGTGCCAATTTACGGTCATGTCTTCACAGATCTTCTTTCGTCTACCATCTTAGGTTGTGCCTTCGTATATCTGCGTTCGGCACCTATTTACCGAGCACGGTAGCTCAGACAGTAGCGATACAGGCTGTCAATCCAGGGATTGTGAGTTTGAACCCTAGCTCGACCACCATTCTTTCCTACGTTTGACAAAAGTATAAGCGACAAGCGTCGTTCGTCTTCCTTCATTTGGCTTAAATTCTATTGGTGGCGTGCTTGACAAATTATTCCACAAATAAAATTACATTTGCCATCGATTTTATGTTTAGCTTGACCAAGCATTGTTGGATCGTGTTCTAGTAACATTTCATAGAAATGAAAAGAACAAGACGATACCTGATGAAATGGATTTTCATGTCGTGTTTGCGTATTTTGTTATTTCTTTGCCGGTCTTGGCAATATTTCGGGCGCTTGGATGACATACTAGCGTTCATTTACGTGTTTGGTTAGTTAACTGTAATATGAATAAATGATTGACAGCCGATAATTGGCTTACAGTACAGACCCAGATCGGACTACGTGGATCTTGATTTACCCTTGTCGCAAATGCATAACGGTTGGTTTTCGTAGATCGCTGCTCAATTTTCTAATTTTCGAGATAGAAAAAGTCAGAAACTTCTTCTTGTTAAAAAGGAATGAAAAAAGTATTAAAGACATAAAAAAAAACAAGTGAATATTGACACATAATTTCACTATGTTTTATTTACTTTTTTATACATACATTAACATAAGTAATCGTGTCTATACTACAAAATGTAGGATTAATGCGAATGTATATATGTAACTAATGCGTATGGTACTTTTAGCCAAAAAAAACACCATGACAAGTCAGTCATCGAATTATGTGTTGTTGTTGCGGTTTGTGTTAGTATAACAAATTTTACTAAATGAGGATTCTACTAACATAGTATCCACAGATGTCATATAATAAGGAGTTATTCCTCCTTGTCCTACAACCTTTTATCATGCCCCAAAATAATGTATTATATTCATATTCCATTAAAGGTTTTAATTTGAACTGTGTTTACGCACGCATGTAGTCTAATGGCTTAATAGATATTGTTAGAAGTTAGTTAGTTTAGTTTTGTTTACTACAGTTTCACTCCGATTGAAAGGGCCTGTCATTTCTAACATATATTACAAGTTACAACGGACACCGCTATCGCCACTGGGATTCGAACATTCACCCACCTTCTCCAGAAGCGGATGCCTTAACCGGTAGGCTACATACACCGGCTACGTGTAATCAATTTATATAAACAACGCGGGCCGAACAACCAAAATGGTGTTATTCTAACAATGCGGTCTAAATTCACATAATGGTGTTATTCTAACAATGCGGTCTAATCTCACATGATGGTGTTATTCTAACAATGCGGTCTAATCTCACATGATGGTGTGATTCTCACAATGCGTTCTAATCTCACATGATGGTGTGATTCTCACAATGCGGTCTAATCTCACATGATGGTGTGATTCTCACAATGCGTTCTAATCTCACATGATGGTGTGATTCTCACAATGCGGTCTAATCTCACATGATGGTGTTATTCTCACAATGTGGTCTAATCTCACATGATGGTGTGATTATCACAATGCGTTCTAATCTCACACCAATGTCTGAATCTACCGAGGCACACACAAGGAGGCCGATCAAATACGGGACGCACTGTCCCAACTATTTTACATGTTACTCGACTTTAAAACAATCTATGCAAAACTATGGACAATACGTATAAATGTTAGTATAATCGGTGATAAGCTTTGAAAAGATTGTTGCAATTTCCCCTTATGCCCCAATGTTTTCATAAGGTATGCGTCAAACTTTACAGCTGCAAGTGGGAAAGGGTTAAACAGATTACTTGACATACACGATGTATGGTGATATAAAACAGAACATCCTTAAAGGGTTACAAAGATTACTTGACATACACGATGTATGGTGGTATAAAAATAGAACAGCCTAAAAGGCTTTAACAGATTACTTGATATACACGATGTATGGTGATATAAAATAGAACAGCCTAAAAGGGTTACAAAGATTACTTGACATACACGATGTATGGTGGTATAAAAATAGAACATCCTAAAAGGGTTTAACAGATTACTTGACATACACAATGTATGGTGATATAAAATAGAACAGCCTAAAAGGGTTACAAAGATTACTTGACATACACAATGTATGGTGATATAAAATAGAACAGCCTAAAAGGGTTACACAGATTACTTGACATACACGATGTATGTTGATATAAAATAGAACAGCCTAAAAGGGTTACAAAGATTACTTGACATACACAATGTATGGTGATATAAAATAGAACATCCTAAAAGGGTTACAAAGATTACTTGACATACACGATGTATGTTGATATAAAATAGAACAGCCTAAAAGGGTTACAAAGATTACTTGACATACACGATGTATGTTGATATAAAATAGAACAGCCTAAAAGGGGTTACAAAGATTACTTGACATACACAATGTATGGTGATATAAAATAGAACATCCTAAAAGGGTTACAAAGATTACTTGACATGCACGATGTATGGTGATATAAAATAGAACAGCCTGATTTATAATTGTCCTCTTTGTTATCGCCTTTAAATGAGTAGAAAGGGGCTTCAATTCAAGTCTCCAATGTAGAAACATTTAAAAATGAGGTTTCACTAGCGCAGAAATGTCTTTGCGTATTCATGAATCGCTTGGTCCTAAGATGTTTTAATAAACCCTTCTCCATTTGTAGACGCATCTGCAGCAGACGACTCTTATAAACACTGTGGCAAAAGAAGAAATGAGCAAATTCTCATGTTGCCACAATGTTTTCAACTGGATTCAATAATAAAAATAATAATATCTTCATTTATTGTCTATATGTTTTACCTAAATGTTTTCAAATTCGTCTGCTGCAGATTTGTTGTATGTGGGAAAGTGTTTAAACGATAAGACCATGTCATGTCATGACCTTACCGATACATACTGTGTTAATGAAGACACGCAGTTAAATAAAGTACATTGCACACATATGTTGATTTGAACGAAATATGGACAAGCTTACAGATGAGGTCATCAAACGGGTATGTACTTTATCGCCGATTATGATATTAACCCTTTCTAAATACAGACTCATTTTGACGCAACTGCAGCAGACTACTTTTGCCACAATCTAACACGATTCCAGTCGTACTTTAATCAAGCTAGATTCCCCATATTTTAACCTATAGATATGTTCATAGTCGTCTAATGTATATATGTTGAATTAGGGAAAGGGTTAATATTTTGTCCAATACCGTTTAATTGATTATTGGCTCACCTGTGCACGAAGTGATCTATGTGAGCTATTGTGATTACGTTTTTTCCGTCGCCCGTCCGTCATGCGTCGTCAACAATTGCCCTGTTTACACTCTACAGACCACATTTTACATCCAATATTCACGAAATTTCATCTGAACATACATCTCCATCAAATATTGGCCAAGTTCAAGTTGGTTTACGGCTCACAAGGTCAAATTGAAGGAAAATAGTGTTAACACTCTGGAGGCTGCAGATTAATCGTTAGCATGTTAAAACTGTGACAGAATATTTGTCTTGGTGATATGTAGGCTGAGTTTAAATATAGTTTATGTCCGATCATAAACTATGTCACTAGGCAAAATCGAAGGAAAACCTTGTTAACACTCTAGAGGCCGTATTTTATTTCTTCAGCAGCTTGAAACTTTGTCAGAATGTTTGTCTTTATGGTATAGAAGCAAATTTCGAATATGGGTCATGTCGGGATTAAAACTAGGTCACTAGACCAAATTAAATGAAAAACTTGTTAACACTCTGAATGCCGCATTTTTTTTAATTTGAGCATGTTGAAACTTTGTCAGAATGTGTGTTTTGATAACATCAAAGCTTAGTTCCAATATAGGTCATGGTCGGTCAAAAACAAGGTTACTAGTCTGAGTTTGAGAAAACTCTTGTCGACACTATAGAGTACGCATTTTTGCTTCGACAGCTTGAAACTTTGACAGAATGTTTCTCTTGACGACATCAAGGACAAGTATTGATATCGAGGGCTTGGCGTGAAACGGTTGTAACTTAAAACCTATTTTGAAAACCCTGGTTTAGGGGCGATTTTGACCCCTTTGTAAACAATGCAAACTTATGTGTCATTGCTCAGAACGAGCAATGGCATCTAAATTCACATTGTTTACCAAGAAAAATGATTTAACACTTATAAAGATTTTATGGCGAGGTGATTAAGCTTGGTAAAAAATACCAATTTTAGTTACAACCGTTTCACACCAAGCCCTCGATATGAGTCAAACAATCACTTGGCCAAATGTGGTTGGCATCTCTCAGGTGAGCGACCCAGGACCATCATTGCCCTCTTGTTATTAATAGATCCGAGGAAAACATTTCTGGAAAACCAGCAATATCCGTATTTCTGAGAGCATTAGGGGATTATAGAAATAACGCTTTCTGTGCAATAATTCCGTTTCCCATAATGTTTTCAAATGTCGTTTTCTTCTGCACATGAGAGTTATGACGTTTGACTTAGGCTGAGGTCTAAATATATCTTTATTACATATCAGTATATCAGCTCAGTCTGTTCTGACTCTTAGACATAAACTAATTCAAAACACTTTTGTAAAGCAGCTTCTATTTGGATCTCAAGCACAGATGCGCACGCATATATTTTTCTGCGCGTGTTATAGGTTGATGTTGTATTTTTCGCGCCAAATAGTAATAACAATGTAACCTATCGAAACGACATTGTGGGGGGAAAGGGAGAAATTGCTCGTTGCCTGCATTCAGATGAGTCGAAATGTTGCGTTTCTAACAGTAGGAAGTTGGGAGGCTGTATAAAAGAATGATACGAATTGTACTGTCGCGTTATCATCATCGTACTGTCGCGTTTTCGTTATTGTAGTTTCGTGATTTCGCGTTTTCATCATCGTACTATCGAGTATCGCGTTTCAGATCAACACATTCACAGGCGATGGTCCTAACGGAATTCCGTAGATTTCCCCTCAAATATAAAGCCCCTCTTAACATTATTTTTTGTACACGTTTTTCTTTGGATACCCTGTCCCTCATAAGCAGAATACCCATAGATAAATGAGTGCATCCATCAACACGATTCTACTTTGGACAAAATTAAATATGTGATCACGTGACACTATTTCATTTGACGTTTTGTTTTGTACTCAAGCATAACCTCATGTTGTACAACTATATTTGTACCGAGAGATTGATTAAAGCTTTGTTATGTCATGTTTATGTTATGTATTTACTTGCTTGCCCTAAACCAGGCGATGCTGCAGCGAGGTTGCACTGTATCTAGAACCTACAGCATAAACCCTTGTGCCGCTGAATTCCTGAAGCTGATCACCTCAAACAGGTTCTTTCATATCATTGTGATCGAGCCGCAACTGTCCGATCGGTAACGACGAGGTCTGTTAGTTCGATTCCCGGCTCGACCATTCATTAGTTCGATGATTGGCATAAGTCAGTGCGACTTGCGTAATACGTCTTCCACAAATGAGTTTATGTTATAAGGTCGAAGAATATTATGAGGTGTACCAGTCTAGTGTGAGAGAGCTAAGAAACACAAATAGGGTGAGCTGACTACCACGATGTAACTGACATACCGTTTAAAACGGAGTCAAACTCCATAAGTCAGGCAATAATTATATACATATGGATGAACTTATCTGTTGATACATGAACATAAATCACCATTGTAGCGTTCGTAAAAGAATGTAGACTATCCGTCTTATACAGAGGCATCCTTATTCGTCTGTAAAAAAAACACAGAAATAGTGGACTAGATAAGGGGGAGTAAACTGGTATTTTCCATACAATATCTCTGTCACAAGTGAGAAAAAATATGCAGCCAGTCCGGAGCTCACCTCTCGCTTTTCGGGCAAGTACTCTACCGACTGAGCTAATAATCGGGCCGCGTACGTGTAATCCCTCCAACTGTGTACAAGTTCAAACCGCGACATGCACCCCTACTTAACTAAATATTCGGAATTCTACCGCCAAGGATGTCATAAATCACACTGCAAGCGCTGTAAGATTGACCAAGCATTGTTGTCACGGTCATTTATTGGGCGCAAATGTCACAAGGAGAGGGAAACATGCAACTAGTCCGGGGCTCGAACCCGGGACCTCTCGCTTTCAGGGCAAGTACTCTACCAACTGAGCTAACCGGGGCGCTAACATGGACTCTCTCCATGTGTGTACAAGTTCGGACAGCGACATCTCTCTTATTTCTAAACCGAACCCGATGTTGTGGGTACTCAAAAGAATCGTCTCAGTGGGATGATTCTTTTGACTACCCAAATCATAGGGTTTGGCTTTCAAATAAGGATATTAGAAAATACAGACATTTAGCATTTTTTATGACTTAATTACAGGCTTTTGTCAAGACGAGAGAAGAAAACCCAATTCAAGATGGAATTCTAACGCTAATAAAGAAGGAACATCATGGCAAGGTTCTGCAATTTCTTCGTGAAGAATTCATCCCTTCCGAATACATCAGCAATGTTACTGGATGGCGATGGAATCCCGTTTTGGAATCCTTGTACATCACTGCTCTAGATCTCAACATTTCTCTAATGCTACTGGATAAGACAAGTGGTGATGTCATGGGAGTTCGCCTGATGGAGATTTCGAAAGCAGGCGTTGAATTTTCTGAGGACAAATTCGAAGATCCCGGAATGAAGCGATCAATTGGATTTTGGACGCTTGGCGACTCAAGAGCTCGATTCTACGAGCGTTATAATACCAATGAAGCAGTTCATTTCTTCGGACTTGGGGTCAGCAATAAATATAGAAATAGAGGATTTGGAACAATGCTGGTAGATATGTCTCTAAAATTTCTGACGAATCTGGAAATGTCCCCGATTTATGTTAAAGCAGAAGGGTCATCCTTGTTCTCTATGAAAATCTTTGAGAAACTGGGATTTGAACTTTTTTTAATATTTTATTTTTATTTTTGTTTAAACAATGTTTTCAACATTTTATGTAGTACATTTATAATAAAAAAGCCCAGCAAATAAAGGGTTAAAGAGATAAAAAAAAAGCTCGTGGGTGAATCAATTCGAGTGGGTATATAAGTGAGTAAGTTGTGAATGAGTGAGTGAATGTCTGAGTGTTGATTGATTGAGTGAGTGAGTGAGTGTTTTATTACTACACTAAACCGATGTTATATTTTGGAGTTGGGGATGTTAGGGTTTTGCTGCACGATTAAAGGTTGTCGTGAAACCTGGTGAGGAAATAGTCGTTCGTAGATTTGTTTTCGGTTACTTTCCAAAAATAGTTAAATTCTTGTTTAAAAAGTCTATATATGTCATACGATTTTGTTCTGCTATCGCTAAGGAAATATGCTTTATATATGCAGAAACAATATAAAGAGAATATGACATTAAGATAATAATAGTTGGATTGGGATAGCTTATATCCCATTACCACTGTTTGCATAGAGCATAAGTTTTTGTCTATTCCACACGAAAGGAGCAAATTGTGTAATTTTAACCAATTTGCTGTTACTATCGGACATCTTATAAATAAGTGTTCGTAAGATTCTGTTAGATTACAGATGTTGCAACAAGGAGAAGAAGACATTTTCCATTTGAAACGCACTTCTTTCGACGGGATGATTTTGTGTATTAACTTGTACTTGAATTGTTTAATTCTATTGTCATACAAAGTGTCATTGAAATTATATATTAATGACCAGTCAGTCTTTTGTTTGAATAATTTATCCCAGTTATCGTGTACATAAGGTACACTGAGCTGTTTATTTATAAGAGATGTATAAACATGTTTATTACTATAACAAGTCAAGGGTTTATCGAAAATGTTAAGGTCGAGTTTGGTTTTGACCTTTGTTTTAAAGGACGCTGTACTTGTTAATAATATTTAACCAGGTTTTTGGTATGCGAAGTTTTAACGAATTTATTTTAGCTATCCAGTTAGTTTTTATCTTTATTTTAGCGTATATTGTTTTGACACAGAATATGCCATTTTCGTCTATGAGATCATTTATGAATAGTATGTTACTATCGATCCAATTTTTAAAAAATAAACATTTTTTTGTCAAGTTTTATGTATCTATTGCCCCGGATTACTTGTTTTCTTATATCATAGAACGTTTTTGTATTTCCTTGAACGTAATTTGTTGTTTTAATCCATAGTTCGAGGATATTTCTGTAAAATTCACTCAATTTGACTGTATCTAGGCTTTTTATTGAGTCTATGTTCATACTAAATACCAAATAATTGCTTCCGTATCTATTTAAAAAGTATCTGGGAATAATTTGCCAGTGGGCGTTAGCATTTTGTTCTTCTGTAAGCGACTTAACCCATTTTAACTTTATTGAAGTGATGTAAGAATCAAGTTGAATTAGCTTAAGCCCGCCTTTCGGCTTTGGACCTGTGATAACAGATCTTTTGATTTTATCTTTTTTGTTATTCCATAAAAACTTAAATATCATTGTATTGATTTATTTTATAATCGGTTCAGTTACGATTAATGAGTGAAATAAAAATGTGAACTTTGGAATAATGATGCTGTTTATAACCTGTATTTTACCGTAAATTGTTAATTTGCGTTTAGTCCAATTTTCAATAATGCTTTTACATTGTTCTATTTTATTGTTCCAATTCAGAAGATTACAATCTTTAGGATTTGTTCCAAAATAAATACCAAGGGCTTTAATTGGACTTGAACTCCACGAAACATTTCCTGGCTTTTCTGTATTTGCCTTTTGTTTTCCAATCCACATAGCCTCTGTTTTATTTATATTTAGTTTGAGTCCAGAATGCTTTCCGAATATATTTACTATTTCAAGTGCGTTTTCGACGTCAATTGTGCGTTTTAAAAATAAAGTGGTATCATCCTCTAGCTGTGATATACGTATATCATTTTGATTGTGTTGGATTGTTATGCCTGTTATGTTTTTGGAATTACGTATTCGGAGTGCCATTATTTCTGCTGCAATTATGTATAATAGAGATGACGCCGGACATCCCTGACGGACGCCCCTCTGTGGTTTGAACGTTTTTGATTTCCAGCCGTTATTTATTATACAGGTTTGGCAATTTGAGTAAAGTGTTTTGACCCATCGGATGAATTCATTTTTAAAACCAAAGTAATGCAACGATTCAAATAAAACGACCATTCTAGAGTATCAAAGGCCTTTCTAAAATCTAAAAAGACAATTGCCCCGTTTATTTGTAACAATTCGGCGTATTCTATTATATCCTGTATCTGTCCAATAGTGTAGCCTATAAATCTGTTCTTTATGTAACCTTGTTGGTCCTTGTTAATTATTTTATGAATAATTTTGTGTAACCTATTGGCTAAAACTCTAGCCGCTATCTTGTAATCCACGTTTAATAATGATATATGTCGCCAATTTTCAAGATTTGTTGGACATCCTCTTTTATGAATAAGTGATAAAATACTAGTTCTTTGGGTATATGTTAATTCTGATTTTGTATAACCCTCATTTAATACATTAGTCAGAAGAGGACCTATTATATTCCAAAAATGAGAATAAAATTCAACTGTTAAGCCATCTGAACCAGGACTTTTATTAGATTTCATTCCTTTTAAAGCGATTTTTCATTCTGACAGACTTAAAAGACCTTCGCAGAAATCTGCGTCGTAACTTGAAAGTTTAGCTTCGCTTTGTGTTTGCGATATATAATCTTTTATAAGAGCAGGATCTGTGTTATCAGAACTATATAGTTTTTTGTAGAATTTTACTTCTTCTTGGAGAATGTCGACAGTGTTTGTGATTTCTTTACCATTTACATCAATTTTGTTAAATGTTTTCTTTTTTTGCCTTGATTTTTCTAGGTTAAGAAAGTATTTTGTATTCTTTTCACCTTGTTCTATGTATTGAACTCTCGATCGGATTTTTGCACCTTCTGCTTTTGCTAAGTAAAGGTCATTTAGTTCCGTTTCGATTTCTTGCAATCTTATTTCGTTGTGTTTAATGTCATTTAACTGTCTGTATTCCGTTTCAAGAATGTTTATTAAATTTTGTTTAACTTTACTTTTGATTTTACCGTATGCTATAGAGTTTTCTTTAATTTCTATTTTTAAAAGCTCCCAAAGAACTTGAATTTCCAGATTGCTTTGATTAAGTAAGAATCTATTTATTAAATTAGATATAAGTGCGATGTATTCTAGATCATGTAATAACGAATTGTTGAATTTCCAGTGACCTGGTCCTCGTTGAGATTGTTTAGCTATTTTCAATGATATTGCTAAGTGATCTGTGTATTTAATGCATGCAGGTAGAATATCAGTATGGAGTATAGTTGAAATTATGGACTTATCAATTAGCCAAAAATCAATTCTACTTTTTTCGGAATTCCATGTTCTTTTCCAAGTAAACTGTTGTTTGTCTGTATATATTTCTCTCCATATGTCGCACAGGTGTTTGTTTTGTATTAGGGCATTTAGGGATTTTACTGTCCTACATGTTTGTGTACTTTTATGTCTTGACACTCTGTCATTGCTTGATAGAGTGTCATTCATATCTCCACCTAGTATTAATAATCCTTTTGCGTTTTTATCAATCAATAAGTTTAGCATTGCGATGAATTTATTTCTGTCATTGAAATCATTACATGCATATATGTTAATTAATGTATACGTGATACATTCCAGTGTTAAATTTAATATAATATAGCGGCCATTTGCGTCTATAACTGAATCGATTATTTCAAAGGCTAAGTTTTTGCTGAGAAGAACTGTGCATCCTTTACTTAAACTACTACCGTATGAATTTATTATTTCCCAGTCGTTTAGTTCAAGAGATATTGATTGCATCAAATCGGGAGTAAAATGAGTCTCTTGTAGGAATAAGATATCTGCCTTTTGTTGTTTTATGTAGTGCTTTAATCTGGATCTCTTTTTTTTATCGCGCAAACCTTGACAGTTTAAGGACAATACATGGATGTGGTCTGGCATGGTATATTATAAGTTGGATTATGTTATGTTGTTTATAGTGTTTAGTACTCGATATAATACATGTAAACTAAAGAGATCATAAGCTCGAATATGAGTTTCGAATTTAGAACTTAACACATTTGCTGTATTGCATAGCAAGCATCGGTGGATGGAAAAAAAATGAATACCGACCAACCTTCTATAACAATTTGACTTCCTTCACAACGATTAGGAGATGTGAAGCTTAGAGTACAATTAGAACTTATACATCGTAAAACGAAGTATTTAATGAAAGTCTTTTTCAATAGGTGAACCAGAATAATCGTATGATATGTATTCCATAAACACACAAACACACACACACAGATGCAATCCTTTCCCTAAAGCTACAAATCCTTATGGCTAGATCGCACTTTTGTGACATAAATGGAAAATAATACCCGAGCATAATATTCACAACTACTAATAAGTTAAGTATAATCTCTATGTACACAAATGCAGTAATTATAATTTGACATCTAAAGTTTTGAGAACGGAGCAAGTGAAGACTTAAAACAATGATTTCCACTTCCAACAAGAGAGTGTAGCTTAGAACAGCGATTCACACACTAAGCGTACACGATTGTAATGTGTATGTTCTGTATTTCTGTTATGAAACACGATTCAAAAGTACATATTTTATTGATTGTGATTTTCAATTTGTATTTTAATTTTATAGAAATATCAATGATTTCCAATGTAAAACATTAATGCAATGTAAGGCTTTTTACTGGGTTTTTTTTTCGATTTCTTATTTGTCTCTTTCGTATATATACTTAATATCAAAGCCCAAAATAAGAATGTAAACGCATAACATGTCCAATAAACGTATGGGAAACCTGATGGTGTGTATATGCGTATTTGTTTAGATAGTTGAAGTGTTTTCGCGACATGATTTAGCCTTTCACTGCAGAATTTCAGAAAGTCGACTATTCCATGTTGACAATTGATCCACTTCATTTGTTTGTCCAATACTAACTTAAGTAAAATTGAATGTCAAAGTAGCAAACAGTGCAGATTTAAGGAGAAATCACCTGAATCAACATGGTTTGTAAAACCCTTTAATTGACTTTGGCAGCGAAAGAGTTAAAGAAATATCATACACCTAGGTTGGACAATGGATCGGATCTAACAGAAGCCATATCAGCCGAGCATATTTATTTATCATTTTTATAAATCACCGTTTTCAACAAATTTATGTTATATCACGGCTGCCAGGTCATCTAATCATATGTTTCCTGGCTCTATGGCACTAGCACTCCACACCATGTTCCCCATTGCAACAGGGTCCTTCCAATGTTTACGTTCAGCCTGTCGGTGGAGGAGGAACGACGTTTTTGTATTTGAAAACGGCCATATTTCTAAGAAACAAAGATGGACTTGTGATTCGATTACAAAATACAAACTTTTATTTGTTTCACTTATTATTGTAAATTGTCACCTGATACATGGCAGTTACATTTTTATGTATAAAACTAACAAAATCAAATAGAAATGATTCAAATCGAAGAAAACCCATGTAGCACCAAATTTCAAATTTGCCTGATTCTTAGATGGAACTAAACTTAAGTTTCAGACCAATTATATTTAGTCCCTATGGCGCGAGTTTCAGACAAAAAAGATAAAAAAAAAATGAACGGAAGCAGTCAATTCTGGAACATCTATTTACAATGTTATATGTTATGCACTTTTAAACTGTTTGCGAAGTTTGGTGATTAATTCCACCTGGTAACGAGTTCATGAACAATAGGGGTTAACCCATTATACTTCATAGCATAATTAACATGTAAGGATAACATCTTATGATTTTTTTGTTGACGACAATTTTGTTTTAAAAGAAATGCCAAGATATCTGAAACGCGAGAAAATATCGATAGTATTTCCACCAAAAAACAGTCCCCTGTATGTTTGACAATACCTACATTTCTGAAAACAATACATGTAGTGTTTCGAATGTTTACATCCAGACCTGTGCTGCTATTGAAATACACGGTATTGCGTCGGATTATCTCCAATCGTAGTGCAATACTTCAATTTTATATACAGAGATGTATGGATGGACATCTAAATATTCACCGTTAAAATCATTGCGATGCAAGGCATCCCATAAGTCATCGTGTGGTATACTATCGACACTTGAGTGACGTTAATAAAATATAAAACATTTAAAACTAATAATAATACCTGTCATATATATCTAATGTCCAAGCCATTAACAAAATGTTACTTCATAAGTTAGACCGTCCGCGATAAAACACCTAGTTAATATGTATAAGCTAAGTATGTCAAAATGGACTGCTCAAATGTGTATCATATTCCAACTTTCAGTAGTTCAGTAGTTCTTAAAATGAGCATGCATACTTCCGGTGTATCATTTATGTAGACATCAGTAGATATATATATGCCTGTCAAATACCAGTTTTTAGTCGTTCATAAAATAGTACATTTATATAAACTTCGCGTAAATCGCCAACTAATACAACCATTGACATGACTAACAACTTCCCAAATTCAGCCAAATCGTTAGTACAATATTAACTTCAGTCACTTTTTCTTATTCAATCCTAAGTAAATGTGTTGATCATGATCCTGGTTTCGATCCAACCCTTCGTAAACCGTTCCCGAGTCAATATCTGTGTTAGTTGAATGTTCCTCGTTACGTCTTCCGTGGTCCTGGTTTCGATCCAGACTTTCGTATTCTTGTCCCGGATTTTGACGATGATCAAGTTCCATGTAAGTCGATTGTCCTGTTACTCCATCACCGGTTATGTTAGTTCTGTTTGTAGGAAAAGACGTGTTGCGTTCTGTTGTACCTATTTTGTCATAAGATAAACACATAAGATGATTTATTATTAAGCTGGCTTAACTAAGTCTTGTTAAAACGTGCTTAAGCTGTTTAGATATACGATATTGAATTGTACAATGCAATAAATGCTATTCAGTTCTTTTGGACTGATGGTGAACATTTGAAATTTCGATATGCATGGTCATGCCAGGCACAAAATTATTAGGCTATATAATAGTAGCCAACTATTTGGGTTAAAAATCATATCTTTGAAAATATGTTAAAATTCAGCATAAGTAACTTACATGTAATCTGAAATAATTACATTTATGTTTTTGTGTTAAAGTTTCTGAAATTGAAACTCGTTTTATCTTTTATTACTTCTCTGAAAGATGATGCATACTTCACAGTGATTTGAATACGTATATTCACGAACTACATTAAATTATAGTTGAATTGATGAACAGTACAAAGAACTTCGCGAAATTCCAATTCTAGAAATTGTAATATGTTCATCTGGATTCAGTTGTTTTCGCTTTTATCAAACGAAAACCTAGTTATTTGACTATTTCGGCGCGAGCGTTACTTTAGTCTAAACTATGCATATATTAGGATAGTACTCCACCTTGTAAGATTTAAAATCTACGTAACAAAAGGCTTAAACAATTCCCTGGTGTAGAATAGTTATTTATTGGCTACAGTAGACCCTTTATTTATAAACAAAATTTAACCTGAATAAATCACTTCTTTAGTACGATTTCAACGAATGTGCATACTAACACTACCAATTTCCACATTTATATTGGTCACGTCATCTTTTAAGCCGACGTTCGGCTTTAATAAAATAATTACAAAGGAAACTCATACAAAGCAATGTATTCGGGTTGAACTGTTGACACTATGGAGTTATCGCAAGATACTTTCCCCGTCGATCTGAGATTATAGGCTATTAGGATTATTGGACATACATGTAACTAGTCTGAAGCAGTGTTCCAGTCCGGGTGCTGTTTATGAACACGTCGTCTTCTTTAAATCAATATCGAAAAATAAAATCTTGTATCGCCAACATACTCGTATAAGTGTTGCAGTTTAATCCTATATATATATAAATATATAAGGTTCGATGGCGGTTGTATGTTTTGTTGTAAGAACCTTTTGGACGATACAGTATGTTTCACTATCATTTCCTCGTTCAATGGCCATATAACTGTACTGGGTTTTCTTTGAATTGTTACAAGACAGAAGGACAAAGTTCAACCTGTTGAGGAACATGGTCAAATAATTCGATTTCAAATGGCATGCAAGAGCTATCAAACATACCTATTGCATCATCTAGTTGTGTCTTTTTATCTTTACTTCTTCGCATTTTTGGAGTTCTGGCCTTAACCCGCCTGTATCTGATGCAAAATACAATCGTTCCTGGAAAATATCAAATCACATTTGCATTCACCTGAGGTAAATTACGTCAATTTAACCTCTAGATCATGCTACGGACAGTCTGATCATAAGGGCGAAATAAAGCATGCATGTCAAAATGGGAATAGTTTTCACCGTCCTGTAATACATAGCACCACAGGTGCAAAAATATAATCGCAAACATGATTTGTTTACTTCATTAAAATTGTGGTTTTTTTCTTATAGGTTTTTAATTAATAATAATTATTGTCTTGTTGGATCTACCGTGCACTGGACATTCTTTAGGTAAGTTAAACCTTAGCCTTTTGTCATGATAATAACAACAAGTCACTTAACACTACAAGTCAAAAACGAACGAACTTCACAGCAATCATCGATATGTGCATGTCATAATAGCCCTGCCTTATCAAATATATGTGTTTAACAGCCAGGCCATTTGCCAAAGGTTAATACAATTGTAAAAATACACAGAGCTAAAGGTTAACTGCTTAAGGTAAAAGCAAGGGTACCAATCCTAAATTAGGAAGTAGAACAATTGTGTTCATCGTTAATGTATTCGATAACAAAATGTACTCGGTTATCAAGACGTGTTAGTGATTACGAATCCATACCAAATGAGTGAATCAGTAAGAAATACCTACCTATAATAATCAGAAGAGCCAGGACGACAGATACCGATATACCTATCAACAGGACAGTGTCATCTGTACTGTCATCCTCGGTCGATTTCCCATATTTGACGTATCCGACAGAACTGTTAAAATTTCCAATCGAAACCTGTAGAAAGTTAAACATATTAGCATCATTGTATAGGGCTCATGGTGAGCCTTTTTGTTAAACATGTGTCCGTTGAGAAAATAATCAAATAACCCACCTTTAAAGTAAACATGTGCTAATTCATTTCAGCAGGTATTAAATCCCTCTTGATGTTGTTGTTAAGTTATAAGGTCAGATAAATTTGTATAAAACTCCAATGACAATCAAAAACCCTTAAATTAATGCATAGTTTGGTAATATGTGCAACTAATCTATAGGTAGGTATCTCACTGATCTTCACGTTACATATTACATAATTATTAGCGCTATAAATAGACCAGTTTTATGCATATCGATTTTTCACTGATTGTGATATACATGTATATTAATCTGAAAACGTTGTTAACATTGTATGCTGGTCTTAAAACTCATCGAAGGTTGGATTAGTGCGCTCTGTACCGTTTCTGTTTGGAAATAATTCCGCCTTAATCGATACGTGTAAAGGATATTAGTGCAATAACAATGCGTGCAATATCATCAGTAATTGTATAATTTTATATTGCTCCTTCTATTTTCCATTTAAAAAAAGAATGCAGTATTTATCGATATTACACAAAGTGATATTGCAAACAGTGATTTTGCACTCAGATCCTTTTTTTACGTGTTTTTAAGAAAGGTAACTATTTCTTCAAAGAAAAGCTACAAAGCGCACCTATCTAACATATGATGAATTATAAGATCAGCCTGCTATTTATAGCAATAGCTGTGTGTACAAAGCATACGTATTTTCTGACGCGTTTATGTGACGTGTTGATCAATGACATCGCTTTTTTTATATTCACTACACAACATTTATACGCTATATATTGGCCTTAGTGCTTACATGTATATCTCAATTACACATTACCAACCAAATCAAAAGAGATTTAATACCTGCTAGAATGAATATATTTGTTATTCTCCGATGTGAACTATTTTTCAACGGAAAAAGGAAGATGTGTCTACGCTTTACTGAATCTAAATAACACAAATATACACCATTTTCTGAACGTAAGCCCCTGTTAGAAATATGGTTCATTTTGCTAACGATTTAAAATTCGATTCGAAATAAAATGGGTTGAGTAAAATGGCGCCGTATATTTATATTTCACCATGACCCTAGCAAACATTTAAATGTAAATAATTGCGCGATAAATCGTAAATGTGAATTTAAGATAACACTTCAAACAGTTGTAATTTTCTTAATGCTCGAAGTGTTAAAAGTTTAAAACATGTAAACAATAACAAAATACTGCTATGCAGTTCGTTTTAGGATCGATAATGCTTGCATGTGAACTTTTATAGTTAAAACAAATTAGATATTGATTGATTCTAGTTTTCATCGGTATTTCAATTATATCACGACAACTACATAGACCATTTAACTCTTTTGACGAAGACAAACGACCCTAGTCACAATGACCTTTGGACTGATTATCAGCAGGAAAACAAATCGACGAGAAGGGATTCGAAGTCACGACGACCCAATGCTTGATAGCCTTCTGACCGAAGTATCGCGATTCAAAGGAATTAGTGAAGACAAGATCATGCATTCAATTACTTACAATAACTTCCATATTTTCATTGTCTGGCCCTGGTGAAGTAGCAGGTAACAAACAGGTAAGATTATTTAATGTTAAGATAATTCCGTCACAGATTCCTGTTTGACCTATAGATATGGTATAGTCAGCTTCATCTGCTCCTAGATTCATATACTGTCCCTGCAAGAAGTTCGATCTCATATTACTATACAACGACACATGTGTTCGTCCACGGGAAAGAGTTTAAGTTAGCAATGTCTTAACAACGTAGGTGCAGATCAGGATGAACATCTTCTCAGTGTTATGATAATCTAAACATCTAGACAGAAGCTTCTAACAGTCCTATGTTAATTAATATATTAATAGTGAAGATCGCGTATAGACTGTTTGGATGCATAGGCTATATATGGATTGATTCACTTTACAATATAAAAATAATCGAAAGGGACTGAATCAAATAATAATCAACGTGCCATCGTAAAAGGCACTTGAAGATACAATATTATATCATAAAAACGTTTTATATTTTGGTAAAGGATTGGTAGTAGAATTTAGTTTTAAATGATAGTAGTGTGTTTTCTGTAAACAGGATTGCGGGATGGAAGTATGAAGAGGAGATATTGGTGGTTTTATTGAATATTCAAAGATCCGACACATTATACTTTTGATACGTTCGCCAAAATACTTTTTTAAATTATTTAAACCCAGAACCAGATCGTTCTTACTCAGATCTCCATTACAAACATTACTTAACAAAAAAGTGTAAATGAGATTGTT
This sequence comes from Serripes groenlandicus, assembly GCA_031761405.1. NCBI lineage: Eukaryota > Metazoa > Mollusca > Bivalvia > Cardiida > Cardiidae > Serripes > Serripes groenlandicus. Next base: position 49,270,272 of record JASEVX010000007.1, on the reverse strand, counting down.
AACGGACTCCACAAATAAACTGGTGGTAGGTAGACGGTCACCAAAGACATGATTATGGGATAATACTTCAATATCAGATAATAACTGTTTTAATTTACACTTCGGAAATAAAGGGTGAAACATCCCCAATCCCTGGTGACCATGTTTTTTTACTAATTGACATGACATGACATCAAGAGATTTCGTTGGTGATTATCCATGAAAAATGCCTACGAAATAACAAGATAATGGACAAACAGATGTCTTAGAATAATGTTTTTTGAAATTCATCAGTAGGCTAAAAGAGCCCGCAATCTAGCGACTATGTTCTTTGACCAATCGACATGTTTTCGGGGGAATCTGCTCTAATGGTCACCAGAATAACTTTTATAAAATTATTTGAAAATCAGCCACATAGTTTCGGAGGCGAATATTTTGCTTCAGGCAAACAGAAATTCTGCAGGGATGCAAAACCTTTTGAAGTTATTTAGGAGAGGACAGTGAGGGACATGAGAAGCTCTTCACACGTGACCCTTTGGTAACATATGAGATGCCGTTTGAAGCCAAAACTTAATGCAAGCACTTACTCGATAAAAGAGATAACACAAAACAAAACATTATTACATTTTCTATATTCATTTGTGTAGCTGTTGAGCGTTGAATTTGACTGAAAATGATACAGACACAAATGTTCTATAATAAGTCGATTTGAGCTGCAGTCTGTTGAATTATTAGAAAAGAAAAGAAAAATGATTACGTTTATCAACAGTTCTCTATTGTTTGGATCAACCTGTACCACGGAACTGTACCCTCCAATTGTAGCTATAGAAGGGTTTCTGAAGTACTGAACTGTGAATGTCTTTACGTAGCCATCGAAGTTAATCGACGCATCAGCAGATATTCGTCCACTCTCTATAGTAAGGTCAGCATCCGGAGCATTCAAGTTTTCTTCCATTTCTCGTCGCAAAATGTCCGGCGCATCAGGGACAAGGCAAATTGTCTCTTCGGAGGAAAGGCTAGAGCAGCTTCTAACCTAAGATTATATAATTGTACACTGCTTTTAATATATCTATGTTTTTCAAAGAAAATGTGTTGGAAACAGGTGAAGACCACAGACGAAGTCGATCAATAGTTTCCTCAAAGGGCTCGTTAGAGCCAATTGCTATAGTAGACGAAATCCGAGGACACTCATCATTTTGAAACTGGAATCTAGACTAGTGTTTTACAATATCGGCAATAAATTACTTCACATCTGTCTTTTTATATCAACTCTCCGTTTATGAATGGGTTAAGAGAGATGTCTTGGTAGTTCTAGATCGTATTCGAAAGAAATTTAATGTTAAAATATATGGATTCCAAGATTAAAAATTAAAATGTTTTTCTACGCTTTCAACATAAAGTTCATGGGTGATTCCTAAATATTGTAAATCGAGTGGAGTAAAGGCAGCTTTTCGATTCCGACTCAAAAACAAATTCAGATAATCGAGTCCCAATGATAACATATATACTCAAAAAATCAAATTATTGAAATGATAATAAAATTAATAATTGACAAAATATAACATATACGGTAAATGTGTAAGTTAGCCTAGGCGTCGGAATTTCCAAAAATCCTTTCTAATAAAATGTAATTTTCTGCGGTTATGGTAATCAGGAATCTTAGTACAAGAGTATTTCATTTTAGAATCCTTCGTAAATACATCAGATTCTCAACCGAAATTAACCAGAATAACCCCAGAAGACAGAGAATAAGATCAAGTCCCAGTGATAAAATATACTCCAAAAGAGAATCAAATTATTTAAATGATATTTTTTTTTTATAAAGATAAAACACTTCAATTATAAATAATTCGCTACGTCGTTTATAGGTTTTAAATTAATACATTAACACGTGACAACGGCGAAGGCCGCGTACTGTAACGGTTAGCATTTTCGCTTGTCACGCGGGAGATTCCCAATCTGGTCAGATTCTTTTTCATAATAAAAATATATTATAATCATCTTTTTTCCTTTTTGTCTTATAAATTGCTTATATCAGTGATGCTTTTGTCATTTGACACCGCTGCTATAAACTCCTTCACAATGTTGGGATTTAAAATGAATTCAAAATCAATGCATATAAAAAAGTTCAGCTATGCGTTGTGAAACACATTAAAAATTTGATAAATTCGTGTGTATGATGTTTTACGTCGCTATTAACAATTTTTCAGTTATATCACTCAGAAGCAAATGTAGATAACACAGGATTTTATTTCTTCTCTGATAATAGTATTGGACTCTCAATATAATTATCAGTGTTCGGTAATTGTGATTTTGATATGACACGTTTGTGCTAATTGCATAAGAAAACGGCTAAAATCCATTGTAAACCAGGAGGTGTGATTATCATTAACTATCCAGATAGCAGATGCGCATATGTTTGTCAAATTTTAGTTTATCGATAGACCACCATACTGTGTGTACAGTATTTTGCGTTCAACTCCTTTATCATTCAATATATGGACATAACAAAGTGCTATTGTAAAGTGTTCAAGTAAGACTTTAGGGATCGGTAAATCCATGTCCAAGTGTAATCTGCAGTTAGCCCCTAGCTGTGATTTTTAATAATTCCATTAATGGAAATGTGATACTATGCACTGTAACATGTGTGAAGCCTGTTATAGTGAAGCAATGTGTAAAATGTTGTTGTGAACGACAGCTCGTGATAAGTCTTTGCTCGACTATTGTTGTGTAATCTGTTAAACCATTGACTGAACAAGACTAACATTCTTTGTCGATCAAATGATCTTTCATTGTATAAGTAATGTGAAACCTTTTATTCAGTGCAATAAAGATTAAGCTCGGAGATAAACAGTACATGTGGGTATATTCCATGTATTCCTAAATCTCCTGCGATGCAGGATTACTTTTCTGTAAAGCTTCTAAATGCTAACACAATTCGCTTTGTCCAAAATAACTGTTTCCATAACCTTGCACATCATACAGCATATGAACGGATGTATAGCCTAACATCTTATATTGCTTTGTTAACAGTTAGGTCAATTCGTTTGCGCATGGAAAAGTGTTTTCATCATATCATTTTTACATGCACGGCAACCAACAAAATAAGACTTTCCCACCTTGTCATTTTGTCAAAAGTTCCGTTATACGAAAGCTGGCTCGGTTAATCGTTTAGATCGAGTTTGAAATAAGAGATCAAGTATATGCTTTTCTCAAATTTAAATAAATACAACTATATGTGCGGCATCAATTATACACATTATTATAAGAATAATACTAAGCATTTAACAGACATGAAATGTAATGCCCTGATGAAAGACATTGCTTTACCATGTTCCTTGAAACTTCAAAACGGATTATTGCTTTGACGACTAGATTTTGCATTTATCAAACGGGTAGTGTATTGTATTTCGTAATTAATTAAGGCAGCATAAATAAATTGATGTCATTTCTTCCTGATGTGTTAATTATTACTGTTAATTATTACTGTAAACCATGTTACCAAAATGCATAGAGTAGACTACACAAAAGGTTAGTTTTCAAATCTGATCGGCATGAACCAGATGAGTTTCTGGCTTCCTCTTATATTGTTATCCCAACAATTTTTCGACATAAAGACGTGGATAATTATAATTTAATACACCCCTCGTACAAAGAGCCTTTTATTAAATACGACAACACATTGATAGAATGGCAACATTTAATAATATCTTTAATGTAAAGACTTGTCACCAAAAAGTTGTTTGAAGTATTCTCCAAAATTGTTTTCATATACACAGAACCTATGATTCGATCCAAAAACAATTGAATTAATGCCAACACATAATACTATCTTTAGTGTAAAGGTTTGTAACCAGGAATGTAATTAAAGTATTCTCGATAATAACCTTCACATCACATTGATTAAATTATTAATTATTCAAAAGACGACATTACAAATATTATCAAGGGAAAATGTTGATTTTTAGAACCCATGGAAAACAAAGTACATTTATAAACAATAAATCTCATAACGTGTTATAAATCACACTTATTTCAAGAAAGGAAATATACCTTTTCTGAGCCTGCGTAAAACATTTTGATTCTCGTCTCTTTGGCGTTTTTCAAATTTTGTCCGTAAATAGTGATTTTCGTTCCACCGCTGAAATGGTGTATGACATATCCCTTTAAAATCAAATATCAGAAATGTGTTACGGCTATTTGTGATACCAAAAATAATTCAGATATATTAAAATAGTTAATATTGATTTAATTAATATCCTTTGCTTATATTTTATGCAAGAAGTCAGACAAACTAATCAACTATTATCAAATGTAAAGCTTAGCCTGTTATTCTGATCACTTTCGTACGTCTTTTATCCGTCGTTTTCTGTTAGCTTCAAACGACATTTCCGCCAAAACCACTGGATACAATTGCGACCAAATTTCACAGGAATGTTCCTTTGCATGGTCCTCTTGAAATATTGTTCAAATATGTATATTCTATTTAGATATTTGGTTGCTGCGACATTAGAAATGGAGGGATGCAAAACTTTCAAATTCTTCTCCTCTGAATCCACTTGTCGGATTCCAAGAGAATTATGTAGAGATTGATTGATGGAAAAATAATTACGGCCAGACGATGTATACATGTGCATAACTTAGAAATGGAGGGATGAAAAACTTTCAAATTCTTCTCCTCTGAATCCGCTTGTCGGATTTCAAGATAATTATGTAAAAATTGATTGGTGGAAAATCATAACGACCAGACGATGTATAAATGCGCATAACTTTAAAATTCCATTCTTATGAAAGTGCATGTCCTTTGTTTAAGATAATTTAGTACATCTGATCTTTGAGTGACTTTCTACATACTTTGTTCATGTCATATTGATTGGTTTAAAAAAATAGTCTTATAAAATAAACTGTAAAACGTTTAACATAATTTCACGGGAATGTGTAATTGGTGTTCCTTTTCCCTAATTATCAAAATATTTTAATTATTTTGTGGTCGAAATTTGGATATTAAAGGGTAATATATTTGTTTATATAATTATATTCTTTTAAATCTTGATAAAGACCAAGTGGTCGAAATTCGATAATTAAAGAGTATTAATGACTTCAACATTCTTCTCCTCTGAATCCGCGTGTTTGATTCCAAGATCACATGGTAGAAATGTTATTTGGGTGACTCTCAAAGTAAGCGTCCAAGCCATACTGATGAAAAAAAAAACACGGCGACAAGACAGTATCAGAGAAGGGGGTATACTAATTTCATTATTATGAAAATGCCTGTTTGATTTCAAGATAATTTAGCAGAAATGTTCATTTCATTCAGTAATGTTTAATAAATTGTTGAAAAGGGTAGAGCTGAACTTTTAATTCCGGACGACACATCTTCTAGACCAATTTATCCATACTTTACATGAATGTTTCTTTGGTGTCCCTCTTTCAAAACCTTATGTAGCCTTTTAATACATTTTATTTACTGATAAGCTGCTTCATTTTCAGTGTCGACTTCTTGCAGTTTCATTCCAAATCTTGATAACATGATTTAAACAAATCCCCAGCATTTACAGTTAATTATTTGCTACTCTATCATCACCCAGATGTTCAATTTAGGGCCATCTTGTACAAATAATTCCAAAGTGTTTGCTTTGGAAATGGAATTATTCACATTTCTATTATTAAATATAATAACCTCAAGATGGTTTTCTGACTTGAAATAGCTTCTATAACAGGAGTGTTAACGTAGTTGTATGAAGCATCACTCCTGTATGATTCATCGCCGGTGAGTAGTGTAACAGAAGAAACATTAAATGTACGTGTAACTGCTGATGTGGTACATATTATCCTGAAAAAGAAACCATTTTTGTCCAACTACAAGTACTAGTTATGTCAAATGGTCAACATGCTCGATCAATTGTATTGAATAGAAACATTTTTTTTAAACGAACGAATCAGTTGACCCTTCGACTTTCACGATATAAAGCATTTATGGACACCTTCCCAACGATGGCTTCCTGAAATGATCAGCGACAGATGCATCAACACTCTTCTCTGAAGGAAAACAGATTGATCTTTGCTGTGATACATATAAAATGCATCTAAATAATTACAATATCGTAGGAGAAATGCTAACCACAGGAATGTTTAACACAGAAAGGGGAGATAATTCCATATTGTCGAGTAAATGGAACTTGGACTTTGCACTTCCTGTCAATAACACAGCCACAAACGCCAAGTCATACCTACAGTATAACAGGAGTTGTGTAAAATGGACTGGAAAAATATGATGTAAAATGTGGAATCACTCAGCATTTAAAGATACTGTAAATTCTTCAATTGCCTCTATCCATCAGCGAATTTTCATTTGATTACCTAACAATCTAAAAAGAGCAAGCTACGTACATCTTTTACGTAAAAAGAGTAGATAATTATGGTTATGGTTCTTAAGTTCTGCACTTCCCCTCATTTACTCAATCAACGCACAAACTATTTCGACCAAATAATTGAGATTTCTTTGTAATTCTTTTAAATTATACTAACAACTTACATATCAAGAAATGTACTAATATATATTACTCAGCGTTTATATATATATATATACATGTTTCAAACCTGTTTTGATTCAATGTACTATTTCGGCAGATCACACTTCCCAACTTAACATATGTCAGAGCGTCTGCAATCGTGAGATCCGTTCCTGTCAAAGTAATGACTGTACCACCACTTATAGGCCCAAATACGGGTTCAATATGAGTCACAATTGGGTTCTGAAAGTATTAAAGAAGTTAGCTTATCTCTCGTTTCAATAATTGTATATATGACGTGATGTAAAATTTAATCAGAATTGTATACGAAACGTTTACAGAATGTTCAAGACTACGTATTGACTGTTTAATGAATTAACCCTTTACCTAGTAAGTACAACGGTGTGTACATGGTAAATATTTCAGCACTCTTTGCTGACAAGCTGTTATAGAGGGGGTAAGGGACCGAAACATTACTTCGATTCACCGACGTGTTCGATGGATCCCCGGACTTACCAGCTTCGTAATTCATTTGTATTTAAATGCAATCTTTTTATGAAAAGAAAGCCAGTGATGAGATCATATAAAGACAACAGCTGTTATCGCGAGTCCTCAGTTTATATGTATAGAAAAATACGATAAAACGTATTGATGCGAAGAGAACTGGACTATAGTTAGATTTAAGGAAGGCTTGATCTTTTTGAGCTTTTAAGATGATTATAAGCAGCGTCGGAGAGAATACTTTGACGAAATTTAGAAAAGATTTATTCCAACAATCAATTAAATTAAAATAAATAAATATAAATGTTTTGATTGAACATTACAGAACCCAATATCAAGCCATACATAAGTACCGTTTGAAAACAAATGAGTTGAATGGTTGGAATTCCATCAAAATACTGAATGTCGACATCAGTCAACATCTGAAAGATATCTGGAACTTATTTTAGAGCTGTATTAGAGCATGCGAAAATACCAGCTTGTTTGGAGAAAGGGAGTATTATTTAAATTCCAAAAATAGAATATATACTTGTCTATGACAATGGCTGAGGAATAGATTGACAAATTAATTTTAACGCCGTTTTTAAGGGTATATCAGTTATATCACGTCGGCAAGTTCATATAGTGTGTGTTTCCTGTCTTCCTCATGCCTGCACTGCAAACAACATTCTTCCGTAATAACTAGGTACCTTCCAATATAGACTATTTAGCTCATATTTGGAAGTCAAGAACGCTAGATACAACTCACGACGTCTGTATTGACAGCCGTAGTCGTTACTAAGCTATCGCCGCTCGATTTGAGGATTGCAATATTCTTGCTATCAGTTCAGAGAAATATACTGATGGACGGATACGATGTGATAAATGTAAAGTCTTGGCAAAATAATAAAATAAAACTGTTCTAGCAAAACGAAATACACATGCAATTGGTGATATATTAAACACGTTTATCCTAACACCAGCACACCACAGCAACCATGACATTCAAGGAAGAAAGTAATCACTACAATCTTTCACACATTAATTGTTATTAACTGTACAGAAGGAGAGAACGTCACTTGGCTGGAATATATTTAGGAACAGATGCAGTGTAGCTAGAGTAGACAGGAACGGAAAAGTATAAAAACATTAAAGCAGGCAAGTCAGGAATTGTGTATTGATCAATACTGTAAACTGTATCGCTTTAAAACTTACCACTAGTCTATAGCTTACAGGTTCAGCCCGAAGTCCTTCGTATCTGAATGTCAAATTTACAAGCCCCACGAATATATTTTCAGATGAAAAACGATGTATGGTATAACGACACCGGAGTCTGTAAAATTCGATATGGATAAGAACATTTACATATTTCAATGCTTTTACAATAGGATAATATTTGATTGTTCAGCAAAACTTTGTCGAGTTATAGATATATGTTCGAAGTATTCCTTGATTAACGCTCACTATGTTGATGTTTTTCAGCGTCCATATCCGAGGCACGAATTAGTTCTAGTTGAACGATGAATTCGAATGTTCACATGTTATCGAGAGTACTCTGTGTTAGTAATAATTACTCATTTTTTATACTACCGTTTCTTAAAAACGGTACGTATTATGGAATGGTCATGTCACTCTGTCCGTCCCTCCGTCCGTCCCTCCGTCCGTCCCTCCGTCCGTCCGTCCGTTCGGGTTTCCTGCACTTTTTTCTTACATACTTTGAGCTATTGAGCTGAAATTTTGTATACGGCTTTGTAGTGATGAGTCACAGATCAAGTTCATATTTCCTTGGATTTCTGATTTTTTGAATGAGTTATGCCCCTTTTTGGACTTAGAATATTTGTCAATTTCTGCATGAGTTATGCCCCTTTTTGGGCTTGGAATAATGTTTTTTCACATTTTTCCTGACGGGCGTATTATGTACCGTATGCGGTACTCTTGTTAAATAATTAATTATATAGTGTCTTGTTCATTTTCTGTTGCATAAAATAGGTAACTAAACCGATTAATTGTTACATATATTTGACTGATAAGACTCCAATATAACTCTGCTAAAAAAAAATAAACATTAATATTAAAACTGAAACCAGGTTAGTTTCTCGTGAAGAAACGTGTATAGAGACTTCTACTGCTACAAGAAATAAAAAGCAATACGTATTTCTAATCATCTTTGCAAGTTGTTTAACCGTATACTTACTCTTTATTGACGGGATGAAAGTCAGAGTCATCAGTTTGCATAATTTGAACACCGTTACATTGGCACGTATAAATATCAGCTGACTCAAACAAAGGCACTACAGGATTAAATTCAAATGATAAAGTTAATATATGGATATATTGCTTTCAGTAACATGTGGTTTTTAAAGGTAATATAATCATATCTAGACGGTCAATACAGCAACGTGTGGTTTTTTTTACTTTCTGACACATGTAATCTACAAAATATTGTTCCTCGGTAACTGACTACCAGGTAAAGTCATTGCCAAAGCGTAGTATACACTCTTAAGGTAATGTAAAGTAGCTGAACATTGTGATATGCTGTTGTCTCTCATGACAATACGAATACAACTATTTCATGTGATTGTTAAACACCAATGACCCGATTTAAAGTATGTCAATGCCACAAGATCGAAGAGTATGAAAGCCCAACAGGTCAACCGTAAAGGTTTTTGCTAAGGATAAATATAGATGCCCCGAATCCGAAAAGATGGTATTTCATAGTAAGAACCGCAATGTAACATTATGCAGTTTGTTTTATTGCATTTAGCAAAAAAATAAACTTTCCAAATGAAACTTCGTATGTTTCATATGTACATACGTATACTATTATACAAGTTGGAGAATATGTTGCTATATCATGTGAAAATAACTGTTGTTTTACCAATATACCAATGTAAAGTACACGTGTATTTAGTTATGGACTGGAAATATCCGATTACAATAAAATTTGAATCAATTATTACCGCATTGCACTTCCTGTACACCATTCGGATCTGTTCCAAGGTCTGTTCCTGATATAGTAATAATCGTGCCACCTTTATACCCTCCAATAGAAGGATTAATCTATAACAATAAAATATATACAGAAACATATGCTGTACAACAAAAGTGGTCCTATTATATCAGACTGTTTTTTATTCTGATACATGATACTAGTATACATGTGTGGATTAAACAGTAGGAAGTGAGTTACAATCGATCATTAAGAAAATACTCGATATCATCAAGTAGATTCTTAATGTGGCATTGTAAACAAAAAATATTTGTCTACACTATATGGGGAAATGTTAAATAATGGTGTGCTGATCTTTTTCTTTGCCCTTGAACGAAGCAATTTGTATTGTGCATTGCAACGAAAACAAATTGATGGAGTAGTGAGTACTACAATGTATACAAGTACAAGAATTGCTGCCAAATGCAGCAAAACAAGTTGCGCGTTGGACGAAACAGTCTTTAAACGAAATATACTCGATTAGCATATTCCATTTTCGCATATTGACAGAGTAATTTCAATAAAGATATATCTAAAGTCGTCTGTTATCGAGTTCATTAATATATGCAGTACTTAAATTACTGAAGTTGATGAGCTAGCACACAACTGTGTGGCATTTGAAAAGATCGGGAACCAAGTAAACTCAATTATGAATAATGACAGATAGGCAGAATTAATCAGAATACCTGACCCTACCGTGATGGTGATTTGAAAGATAGCCCTCGTTAACACATCATAGACAGTTTCTATGTAGTGAAAGTGTATTTTCATAATAAACTTCAACACCATGTGAAAAAGGAAGAAATTGCTCATCAAGAACCGTTTGCTTTTTTGCCTCAATGTGTGCAACACTCATCTGCTGCAGATGAGTATACACTTGGGAAATGCAGGTTATATTATCAGTTATCGTAACATTACAAGAATTAAAAATAAAATAACATTTAAAAACCTTCAACACATTTTATAAAAATAGCATTATCATTTACAAATTCATTTGAAAATATATATTTATTAAATGAAACTTTACACACTGGTCATGCAATTACATATTAATAATAAATAGATTGGAAACCGCATTCGGCATTCTTCGGTCAATTCCGATACCCTATATCGTAGACGTAATCTGCCGAGATGTTCCCAATGTCATAAACAGTAATTTGTATAATATCAAGGACCAGTAGTTGTATATTATATCATCACAATTACGAGAATTAATTAAACAGATACTTAGCATATTGGAAATATATATTTCATTTTAAATGAACTAAAGTTAAGTCTTCTTACAATCAATTGTAACTGTATTTTGACCTAGGCATTTACATTTAGTTTATCGTAATAATAACCTTTCCTTTCATGATCAACTATGGTAAAAAGTAACATTATATAGCCCGGTGCGATTCATGAGGAGCCAGCCACCATACAGGACGTTTCTAAAACATTCAAACAACCTTTGTATGTACTGGTGGTTTTTTTATACAAACGTGTACCCTTTTTAACTGTTGTACTTAACATGTTACAAGAGGGCCATGATGGCCCTGGATCGTTCACTTGACTTATGCAATGTGATTGTCATGCCAACTACACAGTCAACCACATTAACTTATGTTGTGGTCAGGTAAGCTAATACAAGAGACCGAAGAGGGCCAGTAAAGCTCCACTGCCATAAGGCAAACATTAAACCTCTAAACAACCACGCCTCGTGATGGTCATGTTTCATGACCAATTACCATGGCTTGAAGCAGAATGACACCCAAAGAACATTTCTGCAAAATTATTTGAAAATCGGCCAAATAGCTTGGAAGGAGAAGATTTTTAAAGTTTTCACTAAAGCCAATATACGGCTAATAGTCCCGCTCCCTTGGTAGCCATATGTTAAGACCAATCAACATAGCTTGGTGGAATCTGATAGAGAGTCAACGAAGGAACATTTCTACAAAATTAATTGAAAATTGGCCAGATTCTTTCGTCGGAGAATATTTTTTAAGTTTTCACTATAGCCATATAAGGCAAAACGCCCAGCCCCCTGGTGGCCATGTTTTTTCCCAATCAGCCAGACACTTTCGTCGGAGAAGATTTTTTAAGTTTTCACTGGCAAAGTAGCTCCGCCCCCTGGCGGCCATAGTTTTCAATCAATCAACATGGCTTGATGGAATATGATAGAAGGTTATCCAAGTAATATTTCTAAAAAATTATTTGAAAATCGGCCAGCCATTTTGGGAGAAGAAAAATTTAAAGGTTTTTTTTCCTTTGGTTGGCATGGAAACCAGAATACTGCATGGATCCCAAAAGATTGAAGAAATTTTGGTAAGGTCATTGAGAGGATGCTTTCTGTGAGGTTTCATCCCAATTGACCAACTAGTTACTGAGGAGAAGATGTTGACAGACGACGGGCACCGCACGACCCACGTGCACGACGAACACCGCACGACGCATGCCGAACGCCGGACAAAAAGCAATCACAATTACTCACCTCGAGTAATTCGTGCTCAAGTGATCTAAACCTTAACACACTGATGTATCAATACATATCCACTTTTTAAATTAATTGCAAACATATTGAATTACCTTTGGCGCATACGATTTCGACCGTTAATGTATTTCTGGTAATTTAGTTTGATACTTACTCCTGTAATCCTTGGTGGAGGACATGTTACAACATTACTACATACTGAGCTGTGACCACAATGACCATCAGGACACCAGTTACATTCATATCGGTTTGAAATCAATGCATTACACATGGTACAGTCCGTGGCTAGATATTCGCATTTGTAGACAGTAACTGCAAAATCATAAAAAAGCTCGTCCTTGCAAAAGGATACAAATTGGCTTTTAAAAATAGTGAAGAACCAGATCAGACAGTGCATCCACACTGTCTTTCCAATATATACACCGTTCATATAGTGCTCATAAAGGCTGTCAGCAGCTTTTCTAAATATGTGTATATTTCGATAAGACAAAACGATTTATCTGAACGTACACTATACATAAATACCAACCTGTACCTTAATTTCCACATACACAGACGGGTTCATTTTGATGTGAATTTTAAAATGTTTATAAAGTAATACTTAATTACACCAACGGAGTGACTCAATCATCTTAAAAGGAATATATATAATGTTATTTTATACTGGCCAGTTTCGTGATCTTCACGTTTTTGGACACACATACATAGATTCGCAAAATATCTAGTAGTGTTTTTAAGTAAAACGTACAACATAATACTTAAATAAGTTTTATGTTAAAGATCTGACCTGTAAATAAACGTTTATTCTAGCGAACGCTAACCAAACCACCAAATAATGTAAAGCTTTTTCACTTCCTGTACGAACCGTTACAAACCGTAAGCTACCAAAGTGTTATACTGAAATTAAGGCTGGGAAGTATCGCTGTCAGATTGTCTAAGAATTTTACTTATTATTTATCGATTGAGTGTCGGACTTAAGATATATTAGAAAGGGTTTAACCCGTTAAAGCAAACGGGTTTTTTTGTTTTGTAAATTGATTTGCTTTCTCTAGGTCTAGATAACTCCAACTCATGGCTCCCGTTAATTGATACAGAAATGAAAACTTATTATTCACCTTAAAGGTATATAACAACTTTATGACCAACAGTGGATAAGAGAAACACTATTTTAGTTTGATTATGATAAATTCATACTTAAGTTTAAGATTAATTCATGGTCATTATTATGTCAGGACACAGCGAAGAGAAAAGCAAATTTGACGTACCATATAGCGCATATTCATTTAAAAGTTGCGTTTGAATATATCCCGTGACTTGAAGAACAGATATTGGAAACTCTTCTTTAGCGGTATTATTCTCAAATAAAACCTATAAATATATTACAATATAATTAGAGTAAGTTTTACAAAGGAATATCTGGCAATTGAATTACAAAACAGTAGACACATAATTTACATGTAGCAAGATATTCCATATCCGCTCATTTACTCTATATGACAACAGCTTCTGGCGTATTTATTACATTGTACATGGACATAGTATTCAATGTCATCTATAAATGCAGACATCTGTAATATTTTGTTTGTTTAGTCAAAGTATCGTTCATGTACATTGCAGTTACACAGGTAACCCACTGGTTACCGAGGAAAAGATTATTTTTGTGATATACTACTTTAATACTTACTTCGAGCACGCATGTCAGGGTGTTCTGATCAATATTAGCTGTAGCATTTGTCTTAACCGTCCGAGTCATCAATTTTACAACACACTGATATTCAGTGCTTTGAACCTGGAATTGAATACAATCCCGTTATACGTACCAATCGATTGTAATTGTATAATTCTAATTGTTTCAACAAACAATGGTATCGATATTAAAAACTATCTTGAAAAAAAAGAATCAACTCTAATCTTATTTCTAAGTGAATAGAAGTTCTTAAACAAACAGATGGTATTTATTTCTAAACGGACTGATAAAGATAAACTTATGAAACAGATTAACCCTTTGATGAATATAGACGCACATTTGCATCAGACGACTTTGCGTCAAAAGGAGACATTAATAATGATGAGCATTGTTACCTTTTGTCCCAATGTGTTCAACCCTATTCAATAATAATACTTTTATTTACAGAGAGTTTTCCTAGTTTGGCCAAGCGTTTTCGCTGAAGATTTGTTGCATATGGGAAAGAGGGTTGAAGTCTTTGTTATTCGTACCAAGTTTGCAGCCTGAATAGTTAAACTCTTTAGTAATCCACTGGGTAGATACATGTCATGGTTAACAAGCAACGTTGGACAACGTTTAACTGCACCCTATAAAACAAAGGTACATCAAAGAAGATATGAGTATTTGGATGTGTAAATCAAACAATCAATAACATTCTCCGTTTTCGCATATTGTGTTTTTATGAAGAAAGAACACCCATTCCAGTCATTGTTTAATATCCAATTACTCGTTGAACTATTACTTTTCGTAAAGTTCAGTTATTGATGTTATGTCTCGGTGGAAAGAAACTTCATATTGGCCATTCTCAGACACCATAGACCCAATAGAAAGATAACAAACTTAACGAGAACCTCCACAATAATCAAACCTGCCATATGATTCGCTACGTGAATTTTTCTCGACGTTTCGGAGTCAACACGTGCGTCTGAAAAGGCTATAAATATAAACACTTACAACATAATGTTGAACACTTTCGGGTGGGACCAAGTTCAACAAGACTTGAGATCAGCACGATCAAAAAGCGACTTCGCTTCAACTCTCTTCAAAGGTCAGCAACACAGATAGATGGGAAGGATACGGAAATGTTTACTGCTTTTATTTCGCTATCTGCAATGTCAGTATGACATGGTACAGAAAAAAGCATAAACTCTAGAATTGGGGAAGCCTGTCAAGTATTTGCGACAATCTAGAGATCCATCTTAAAACCTGTATTTGTCTATTTGAATATAATGAATAAGCAGCTCTCTGAAATGACGCAGAAATTCTTGAGAAGAATAAAGAGTAATGACCACAAGCTTCAGGTCTTTGTAAATAACTGCCTCAGAAAAATGCTCCGTATGAGGTGGGCGGAGAATATTTCTAACTATGGCGAAGAACTAATCAAATCCCCATCAACGATTGCATTATAGAGAAAACCACGTGCAAAACACAGAGACTGGTGGAAAAGAGTGATGTTGGCCCTATATTTCAAGCGGAGAAAAATTGTCTAAGAAAGCAATGGGTAAAGTATAACGACAACACAAGAAGGCGTATAACGGCATACAATAAAGTTAGTCTCCAAAATATAAGATTTAATTTAACAATTACATGTTCACTAAAATAGCAGGACATGTATCGTGGTCAGAAGGAGAAACGTATGGCTACTTATACATGTTTGACTAAATGCTTCGCCCCTTTTAGAAATCTAGTTTAAGATTAAACGAGTATATTGTCAAGCAAAACACGGATTCGTACAATAATCTCAAAATATGAAATGTATTCAAGACAATAGTTATAAGAAGTTAAAGACTTGATATATACAAGTATATCTACGTGCTATATTAAACATATGAGAATACCTGACTGATAGATTGTCCATCACAAGTTTCTGAACAATGTAAGGTTGTAGTACACCAACTACAGTTAACTTCTGAGGAAACCATACACGATGAACAGCTATTGAAATATAAATTAATGATAAATTAAAAATATATATATAATCATAATCATGAATCCAGCACTATATTAAATACTTGTATTACGTTTTTTTGGTAAACAAAACTTAGACATATAAATACCAGTATTTATATGTCTCTGAGACCAATATATATATATATATATATATATATGTATTTGCTCTGTACTTGCATAAGAAACATATTTTAAACCACAACCACACTAGAATTCTCCAACTATATGCTTGTCCATAATAGAAAGTTCTGTAACGTAAACGTTCGGTATACGTTGCATTTGATATGCAAATTTACATCACCGTTTCGAAGTGATGGAGTTTAGGGTTAGATATATAAGACAAGTGGACCCCTTCAGGGTTGAGTATACTTTTCGCTGAAGGGATCTTCTGCGTCTTTAGCCCTGCACGTTACATTGATGACAGATGTGGGATGAAGACAACTGCCATACCGGAGTTGCCTTACCCACGGGTTTCCCAGGCCAAGACTCGGGACTCGGGACGAGTCTTCTCGGAGTGGGAAGTAGTGTAACGTAAACGTTCGGTATACGTTGCATTTGATATGCAAATTTACATCACCGTTTCGAAGTGATGGAGTTTAGGGTTAGATATATAAGACAAGTGGACCCCTTCAGGGTTGAGTATACTTTTCGCTGAAGGGATCTTCTGCGTCTTTAGCCCTGCACGTTACAGTTCTCTTTCACTGTGTTAAAACCAACTACTTTTTCAAAATGAAGCCATATTTTAGAATTTGTCTTTTTTTAGAGATGGGTCAAAAAGACATTTTCTGTCGGAAAGTACACATTTTGCATTTAAATCGTTAAAAGTAATGATATAACAAGTTGAATGTAGTTTTTCAAAAAACAGCATAACATATTACGGAAAAGAATACAAAAGAAAAGCCCAGGTCAATTGTGTGTTTTTTTGGGGGGGTTTTCAAGATACAATTGTATTTATGAAATCTCAAAATACAAGCATTGATGGGCAACACCTTTATGGAATGTCCACATAATGCATTTGAATATTTGTAAAAAAAAAGAGGCCTAAATCTGAGAGTGCCAATCTTTTCGAAAAGAAACAAATACAAATACATTTCTAGAACTAACCCATATATATAATGGCAAGACCCTAGCATATGCATTTATTAAGTTCCAAAAGTCCATGACTTACACATGAACGAATGCAAAGCGATTCTTACATCCAATTTCTTTTAAATTTGAGACATAACAAGTGGGATTTATTGTGACACGAATTAAACATTGTAGGTCCGCCAGCTTAGGAAATCAGATTTATACAAAGTTTTGATTCATACTACTTTAAATTGAATTAGTTAACATTGTATTCTTGTCATGTAATAAGCTTTATAAACTGTCCGTCGAACGAAGCATCACATGTTTTGACATAAATACAGCATATTGTCAATTTATCGATCCAGCAACAAGCATGCTACGTTCCAAATATACTTGATCATTAACGAAGGGGAAACAGATAATACCTTTTTCAGAACGAAAACAAAATTAATTATAAATGGTATTTCAAAGCCTTTGTCTAGCGCATTTAGGATGTACTGACCTGAAAGAAAAGTGGCTTTTTTTTTATTATATTAAACTTTTGTTGTAATGTTGTTGTTTTTTAAAGTTGGATGTATGTTTAATAAAAAAAAATAAAAAAATGGTATGTAAGTGGGCTTTATTTTTTGCTAGATTCATTTATGAAAGATTTATGATATGCATTTCTTTGCTATTTTAGCACATGAAAAAAAAGTTTTCATGCGAATTACCAATATTTGAAACATGATATGCTAATTGTTTGTCTTCTTGTGGTTTAAATCTCATTCTTAAGTTATTTTACCCATATCTTTAGACGCTATTGTTCCCTCGTGAGAACCCGTATGTATCAGGTGTAAGAATAGACAAGTTTGAAACTTTGAAATAAGGAAAAAACATATTTATAATATTTAACTTTTTCTGAAACTTTTTTATGTTATTGCAATTACTATCATTTCTAAAAATTTAAAAAGAAAAGTATTTGTCATTGAGCAAAATGTTCAGTTTTTCTTGTCTGAATGTCTAAAAAAAATGTTAAAATATGAATATATATTTATTTATTTTTCAAACATATCTTCAATTGTCATAAAAGTATTCCAATATGTTATACTTATTTTCAAAACAATATGATACTATACAAGTTCTAGATTAAAATTTATATACATGGATTTTAAAATGTTCTTTGTACCCAGTTATATCATATAATCAAACATGGCGTCTGGTCAGCGTTTGTCAAAAAAAATCAGCCCTTTATCTCAAACAAATTGAATCCACTATGTTTTAAATGTGGAAGCATTATAAAAAGGTATAATGACTAAACATGTTTTAATTGACAACATAACCAGAAGATTTAAAAACACTGTAACATGTTTTTCTTTTTATTTTAAATATCCACTTCTCAGTTTAGTACATCCTTAAGCAAATCAGCAGTTATCAGTACAAAGGACATTTCTTTATAATATCAACACTTACGTTGGAAAGCTGCCACACTTGTATATTTGTATAGTTGTTTCAGCAATTGAAAACAAATTGGAAGGGCCTAGAAATATTATCTGTAGTCGTAGTACAACATGCCCTGAAATATAATACAAGGTAGAATATAGATCTAATATGATGTTAAAATGTAATTCAATATTCAATCAGTTCAAAGTCGTGGGGAAACGGTTTTAGTTCTGATTTGACACACATGCCAATGCTTTTGATAGATAGAATCCACTGAAATCTTTATTTGTAAAGGCAAGATTGCTTTATTGAAATCAAATATCAAATTAGTATTATATATGTACAGTTTTTCTCATAAGATTATTTGAATACAAAAAATCGTACATGATCATACTAATGATGTTAAAACTACAAATTGAATAATTAAGACTGGCAGCTTCTTCACATAGACTGCAAGCCTATCGATGAAAGAAGGATAAATTTTGTTGCATTTTTGTGAAATGTTTGA
Source organism: Serripes groenlandicus (assembly GCA_031761405.1). Lineage (NCBI taxonomy): Eukaryota > Metazoa > Mollusca > Bivalvia > Cardiida > Cardiidae > Serripes > Serripes groenlandicus. Next base: position 49,251,171 of record JASEVX010000007.1, on the reverse strand, counting down.
AACAATTTAAGCCTACCGTCGTTCGAACCCACTACCGTTATATTGACAGCCCGTGTCGCTACCGTGACTCGTCAAATAAAAATTGAAGGAAAAAACAATCTTAACATAATTACCTAGGTCTCGGACTACTCAAACCTGTGTGCATGAGCTTACATCGTGTTAATGAATACTCACATGTAGGCAAAATGAACTCACTAGAGCAAATTTAGTGAAAACTTTATATAGAAGACAATAACTGTATAAAAATGCGACCCGTATAAGGAAAGAGAGATCTGGCATTATATTGTGTAGACAAAGATACTTAGCTTAAGTAATTAGTTGACATTTGATTTTGTTTTAGTGAAAGTTATCGAAAACTGTCTATATTTGTCAAACTCACGTGCGAAATCATCCCAAACTACCGGCTGACAGAGATTATGAAATTATACCTTTCGTATACGTTTTCCCTATAGCAACGAACCGTAATCAATTATATCTAGTTCAATACGATAGCTAACTTTGTGCCTATATTGTGCCTATATTTCTGATAAATACTATAAACAATACTCTCTCTTTTAAATGAGGTTTAGCTGTTAGATTTATTAAGCCAATAAGTTGCTTCTATCAACGAACGTGGAGAACACTTAATAACATTTCCACTGGTTAATATTGAGACTTATGAGTTTGATAATTATCATCGTAAACAAATAGAAAATGCTTTTTGTTGACAATTTTAGATGTTTGATGTACTCGATAAAACAAAATACTATCTAATGAAAACTGTGATATCTGAAGTCGCTAACAAGCAGTTTTTAGACAAGTATATAGTAATTAAATAACTGTCAGCTTCATTTCTAATCATCTGTTTGCTAACCCCCTTCATTTCTGGTAGGCTCTATACACTGAAGTTAACGAATACAGTGTGCAAGTTAAACAACTGTAGCCTCTGTCTCTGCAAAATAGTTATTCTAAAGTTTAAGTGAAAATTTATTTAAATTACACGTGTCATTTCATTTGTGTTAGTGCACTCGTAGAAACAGGTACTCTGATCAAACGAGGACCTTGAATTAATTTGATGGCGATATTTTCACTTGTCTTTTTCATAATTAGGGATTGTTTTCAAACATACCTAACGCCCAAACGTTCTGTATGGTTTGGTTTTGTATGCGACATTTCTATCAATCGAACAACACTACTGTAAGTGTAGCTTACAAAGCCAAACTCATTAAAACAGACACAAACTTTGCTGCAACATCTTTAATTTACAACACAACATCAACACCGTCAAGTCATGTGCACTTATCTATGTACTCGCTTGATCTTTTAAAAGAATACCGACGGCCTTATTATATTTAACCTTTTTCCATGAAACAAATCTGCCGAAGGCGATTTTGCAAAAGTCTTAGCAAAAATATGGAAAATCTCTGTAAATGAAAGTATATTATCATTGTGGCAATAAGACGAATTGCTCATTATGTGTAATGCCACAATTTTTTTTAAGGTCGTCTGTTGCAGATGCGTCCGAAAGTGTATGTATGAGTGAAAGGGTAAACCGTAACACGTAAGCATAAGACGTACGCATCACGTCATTCAGAAAAACATAACTGATATTATTTTTCAACTCATTTTCACTGACATAGACCTAATAGAACACAATTAGGACCAATTAAAGTGCGTACATGTATGATGCCAATCAGCAATGTTTACAAACGTTCTAGTACAGGAATGGAGCAATATTGATATCAATGTTCAGTAAACATATGCGAATTACATGCGTTGTGCATGTTTAACTGTGGAAAATGCATGCTAGATTATAAGTCGCAGTTAATTACACTGAAATGATTATTTGTTAACTCACTCATTACACCTGGGTCTTTGCACTCGAAGACTTCATTTGAAATACTGCTCGCAGTTAATAACGATCCAATCTGAGCATTCATATATACGTCGATGTACCTACATCGGACATCTGAAGTAACACTCGGTGGGAAATTCTTTGTTGTTACGACAATATCTGCATTCTGCAATTTAAGCACATGAAATTTCAGAGCATAATGTATGTTAGAATATTGTTATGTCATGTTCAACCGTATATCGGGTATATCGTGCCGTATTACATGGTGGCAAACATACTCTAAAAAGGAGTTTTATTTTTTAGGGTGTATTACCAAAATGTATATAGATTCGTGTGAACTTCCTTAATATCACGAAGTTAAATATATTAGATTATCATCCAAACAAACAAACATTCTATTTTGTCCACCATTCTGTTAGCTGGATTATGAACCGTGTTTTCGTCCCTCCTTACGATTTATTAACCCGCGGTTCCGTATATCATTCGATAGAGCTACTCCATTTCGTCAATAAAGGAAGTCTGCATACAGGGATGTCATGATGAAACAATAAGTTCGGAGTGCTCATCCATTAAGATTTACTCTAAGATAGATGATACCAAATTACATAGAGATTTAGAGGTAACAACCGAAGGTATTATAGTACTATTTATCAGATGTTCGTGCGTCTGCCAATTACTTTGACAGGCTCATAAGTTCGTTGTACGTAATTGTTTTCGCATGCAATTAAAAAGCATTGCATGGCAGTACGTCGGCAATTACATAAACAAAATAAAATTTGATAACGAATGTAAAGCAATGAAAACTATGTTTATTTTTAAAATAAAGCTTATAAAGTAGATGTGACGGGTAACGTAGTTCTGTCCACCGAAAACATAAATAAAATTATATAAATTTATAAAGGCGGCTTGTTCGCATAACCATGTGTTTCCTTTCTTCTTCGCACCAGTAATCTACAGCACGTTCTTCCCAAGTAACTGACTGCCTTTAATACATTGATAGAGGATGAACAGTGCAACTATAGTCACAATTACTTGTGTCAATCATCGGAAAAGTTACACGTATACATGTATGTTGTTTTTCTTGTTTAATAATCAATGGGAAATGATTTCACACATTTGCCTCCATACATTTCCAAAGCAAAAAGTTGTCATGAAATGTCACATCAGGTAAAATGCTTATAACCAAACGGCCATTTCGGTCAAACTATTTCCAAAGGCTATAAAAGTATACTCACACCCCTGCTATAAACCGAGATGTATTTAGGTGAAGCCTCAATGGATACGCATTCAGAAAACGAACTCAACCAGGTACGTGTACACTCAGTTTTCCTTGTACTTCTGAATAAAAGAATTGTAAGATCTTCATCAATTGAAAATACGTGCAACTTAGTACGAAACTAAGAATGTATATATATATATATGTGTGTGTGTGTGTTTGTGAGTGTGTTGTTGTTGTTTATACTCTTATGTCATAATCTTGTTTTTGTATATAGTTACGTGGGTATATGTCACGAAGTGCGCTTGCATTTCATCCTTCCTTTTCATTTCGTTTCGACCAAGTGCTTGAAGTTGTGAACTTCATGTATATTGTTCCTCCTATACATAGTAGTGTAACAGACATGTATCTGCTGTGCCAGTCGGGAACTATGTACTTAAATATTGCAGCCTTTACTGTGCATTATACAACATCTGACAGTTATTTGTGCATATTATATAATTCATTCTGCTCTCTATTAAGGCTATGTACCTTAAAATTTACATATGTAACACCCCTTATCGCCTTGTCTCTCTTTCTATCTACCTCGTTTAACTCGAACCAGTTCCTTGAATTGATCTGTGTTTTTCAAAAAAGCTCCGCAAAAGTTATGATTCCTCAGCAATCAGAAATGCTTTTGTGCTTTTTTCCTGATATTATGTTATCACTGGTTTGATTTCCATGTCACAGGGATGATTTGTCTGTTAATAAACGATACAGCGATCACTCGAACACTCGAACACGTTGATAGTTTAGAGTAATTCATGGGTCCCTTTCGACTTCGAGTTATCGCAAGACAACTGTATAATATTTTATTAAAGGTTGAACTAATAGTTATTTCATCGTGGCCGAGTGGTTAGCGTCGGGGATATGGAACAGGGCGTCCTGGGTTCGATCCCCAGTCGCGGCGCTACGGTCATGGTGGAGTGCCCTTGGGCAAAGCACATTTCCTAGCCTAGTACTGTTTTGTTTACCCAGGGATCACGAATAAGTGAACTGAAGCCGTTATATAACTGAACAAATGTTGAAAACGGCTTTAAACCCTAATAAAACATGCTTTGTACTCACCTATTTTCCTCGATACACCAACCACATAGTGGGTCTTTAATCTCTATCGTTTCTCTGCATGTTGTGAAAATGGAGCAGTCTGTGTTTTTAGCCTTAAAAACCTTGAAAACAATTTCATTTGAAATGCGATCATAATTGAAACCTGCTTTAAGATCTTATTTCAATCAAGATCATGTAAACCCTTTCACACATATAGCACATGTTGAACCGATTATGGCAAAAGAGGAACATGCTCATTTTGAGTGTTTTCTCCCTTTGTCAAATAGATTGTTTAAAATGCGTCTGTATGTCAGAAAAAGTTAACTCATTTAAATAAATTAAAATATATTGCATTTTGCTAAGAATTGTTGAAATGTGCAGGTTGATCTTGGTCTATGTTGCTGGCTGTTTAATTTGCGATCAGCAGACAAAATGTTACTCTTCATTGAGCTCACAGTGTCTGGATATAAGATCACTATTAGGGTAATCTGGTTAGATTTAGCATAACTCTAAGAAATTAGATCAAATCAAATTGAAACATGAATACAATACTTATATGAATTAATATAAATATGACTTTTCATTGAGCTCATATCTTCAACCACATCTAACAGTTATGACTACTACGTATGTGTGGCTATGTGACCACTGTAAGCGATACTGGTAAGATTAAGCATAACTCTAGAAATTAGGGCATGTCATAATGAAACGAGTGGACATATTTGAATAATGGAAACAGAAATATTTTAAATTCACCCTTCTATCTGAAACAATGTAGACATCGTCGGGACCAAAATGTATGTCCTTAATATGATGGCCAGTATCAATAATCTCCTGTCCATGGCTTGAAATGCTCAAATTTTCACCAACACCAATCTGAAACAAACATAACTATACATTTAAGATTATCTTGTTAACAGCATATGAGCCGTCCCGTGAGAAAACCAACAATGTGGGCTTTGCGTAAGGTATAGACCAGGATCAGCATAAGCATGCCGCGCAGGCAAATCTGGGCAGATCATTTTCGCCTCCTGTGGATTTTCTGATTCAGGATTCATTACGCTATACCTCTATCCCCTGAAACGGAATGTGTCGGCCCAGATTAGTCTGCGCGGACTGCGCAGGCTGGTCTGGGTTGACACAATACGCAGAGTCCATAATGTTGGTTTTCTCCCGAAACGGCTCATATAATAATAACCTGCTTAAACTTTTCCAACATGCAGACTCATGTAGAGGCATCAGCAGCAATCATTGTGACAAAAGTGGAAAATGCTCTCAATGAATAATTTAATCTTTTCCTACTATGTTTTGCTTTATTTCTATTCAAAATGATACTATATTTCTAGAGATATTTTCATAGTTCTGCCTAAGTGTAGCTTGTGCAATTTTACATTTTAAACTTACCCTTTTTCATCGATCCTTGCTCAAAATTTGAATGATTCATATGTTATGATATGGCATAAATGCTACTACAGCAGATGACTTCTGGAAACAGGGGTAGCAATTTCTCCTCGTTGTCTGCTGCAGATTTGCTATGTGTAGGACAAGTTAATACATGACAACAAAATTAGCATTAAGCGTATTTATTTAACTTGCCACTGCATTCTCTTCGGTTGTTGTATATGTAACCCACCAAATAACCGTGTGTTGGATTCAATAACTGTTCGCCGTATGTGTACACACATTATGTTTTATAAATGTGTTAGTGTTTGAAGTAAACCGCTATCTCTACTACACATGGCTTTAAATATCATTTGCAAACAATGTAGACCAATATCAGTCGGTACATTTTAATATCGGATACGTACGTGCAGTATAGTCTTGGTCTATATTGGTAATTCGTCGTACATTAGTTCTTAGCAAAACCGTAATCATGAATATGCAAGAACTTGTAAAAAGAGTATGAGTGATGATTCTTGTTTTTGTAATTCAGCAATTGAAAAAGATGAGAAAGTTATTATAGCAGTTGTAGATGTTGTTTCCCCACAATATTCTGACCTGTCTACTGGCTACCTTCCAACGTAGACTGTTTAGCCCTTTGGTGGAAGACTAGTGACGCTAGTTATGCTGACTTTTTCAATCATCAGAAAGAATGAATGTCCGAGCCATGGATTGATAGTCCTTATCGTTACAGATTAAACAATCCTGGATAGACAATTTTAGCTGAACATTCCCTTTCAAACTCCTCTCGCACACAAACTTTAACACAAAATACATATATGTTCTTGGCAAAGCGGTTGGACTTGTCGACCGACTGTACCGTTTATTACACCTTATTATAATACAGAAACCTCTTTATTAAAAAGAAAACTTCACCAACAACAACCAACAAAAGATAGATTCGGTTTTTGAAATATTAACCCTTGCACCTTCCCGGTACTTATCCGTGCTACATGAATCAATAAAAAGCGACGGATAAGTATCAAAAATATATGACATCCTTTCTTCTAAGGGCGAGTACCTCTGCACTCCTTAAAAATACAGCAAAAACTATTAAACATATACTACAAGTTCAACCTTCTGTGCACCATCAATCGAAAAGGCAATCGCCTTGACGATAACCAGATATCGCCAGCAATTCTAAAGGCAGCCACGCATGTAACAGGAGTTTCCAATATTTGAGCAATTATAAAGGCAGCCACGCCTGAACTAATATATATCATAAGAACGTTGTGTGTGGAACGGTCATTGTATTACTCGCCAAATGGCATTAATGCCAATCGCGAGGGTAAACAACGTCAATAAAGCAAAGTCGGTCATTGTATTTTTTCCTGACCTTCTCTTTTGGTATTTACACCTAGTAAAAAACGACAATATGTTTATCATAAAAACAACAACAACAAACCACAAAACTAAAACTCTTATTACCAATCCTTCTATGTTCAATAGATCGAAAAGGCAATCACCTTGATGATAATCACATATCGCCAGTAGTTATAAAGGCAACCACGCCTGTAGCAGGTCACTCCACTATATCTCTGAAAGAACATATGTATAAAACATAAATAGCGTCGAAATATTATATCAATTTATTTAAGAATGTCCCTATCAATGAACATAGGAATATAGTTCTTCTAGCGATAAGTCAAGCCAGAAAATCCAAATATTAATGCTCGTACTATGCAAACAAGGGAGATTACCAGTGTTCGACATTTGCATTTTCATAACGCATTACTGTCCCTTATCTAGCATTTTTCCCTCCCTTTTCCACTGTAGTCAATATATATTAAAAGATAACATTCTATATTTCAAATTTTCAGCACCAAAAATCACTTCTCCATTTTAGCATCTTGTATAAAATTCTTTAGAAGTAGGCAATGATATGAACTCTTGAAACAATGACGAAATTTCTCCATCGAAAGAACATAACGTTGATCCTAGCACTCCCCGCGCATAGGGACCTTTTATCTCCCCTAGCACTCTGTGTATTAAAGTGATAGGTGGGACTAGACGTCCACATTCTTTACTCCAGTCATAAGTAAATGGATCCACTCACTAACGTTCCATTACACCGTAATCGAGAGTAGAAATGAGGCAATTTAGCATAGTACTCTGACGCAAAGTAATCAATGTCATTTTTAATAATTGATTTGCTTGGTAATGAATAGAAAATTATGTTGTATCCATACATTATAGTATCTAGAATACATTCATTCGTGTCAATCATTTTACAGAATTCAATATGTTCCCTTACCTAATTTTCCCAATATATTCCTTCTGACCCTACTCGTAATCGAAATATTCATGCCAATTCATATCATAAAGACAACTATAAATAAAATACTCATCTTCTATATCTGGTGCCGCCGTTTTACCCTTAGTGTTGGTCATTCGTCCGCCTTACCCACACCATTATGTTCTTTTTTTCCGGATTGTCGGTCTTGTTGAAACCCGGATTTCTGTTCTAGGCATAGTTTCGTCTAAAAAGCGTGTTCTCTCCGCACCCGAAACAAGGTCCGGAGTTTCTAATGGGCCCGTATTCTTTGTCCTCGAATTTCGGATACTAAATCCTGTATAGTGTTGCTTATATCCTGGCTAGAACTGTCCTCCTGTGAGCACATGTTTAAATACCACGTGGAACTCAATGCAATGTCAGAAAAAAAGAAGTATGGAAAAACACGTCTGATTCGGTCAACTCCCCAACGATGTATGATATACTAGCACAACGTGCGCATACGAATTATCGTGCACTCATGCAGTGGCACCTATTGGAGCTAGACTTAACAAAGGAAATAAATTTTCGTCTAATTCGATACGATCAAACTACGAAAATAACATATGGTCTGATATCTACATTTCGCATCAAAACTTACGTATGGTCCCTTAATACATTCACACTCTATCTAAAAAGATATCATTACTACGGATATATAGATTCATTAATTAACGGCATCTAACACCATTAGTTTGTAAGATAATGTTTAGCATGGTTTCGTTTTCATATCAAAGCGTATTTGGGTTATCAGTGAACATATCCCATTTAGGTATCATTGAAAAACAAAAATCGTCTTAATATTTCAATATGCTACTGTTAACCCTACCTTGATTATAGATCCTTTATCTGTCCCAAGAAACACGTCAGGATAAAGACCGTATCGTTCCACACCTTTAACTGTTGTTACCGTAATACTGGTATCCTCTATCTTGTACGTTGTTGTTGGGTGTAGCGTAACGGTGCCAATCACTTTAGTTCCACGACCTTCTTTAGGACAAATGTAATCATCTTCTTTCAGTACTTCATATTGCTGCAACATTATAAAATAACTTTTATTCGTTTTTCATAGTTATACTACATACACATTACCAGTAAACGAGAATAAATTAAAACCCAGTTTGAGTTCTGCAGGTCATTAAATGCCTTTATACATAGAATCATCATCAGTGCATGAAATGTAACAGATTCTTAAGATATTTTTGTTTTGTTTTGGTGGCATTCATAACATTGTGCACCTATTTATTTGAGCGGCGCGCTGCGAAAACCAATCATAGAGTATTAATAGTTACCCGAGTATATCGAGACCAACAATATTAACACGTTCAATGCATTTGGTAGAGACTATAGCCCATTCTAGGATTACCAAGATAATCATGTTGAGCAGAGTATCCAAGAAACTTAAGCATTGAAGCACAGGCGGATATTTTTCCACACCTGTGATAATTACATTAAGGTCGATTTTTGCAGAGAACCGCTCAAATAGAGTTTTTCGTGTTAATATTCAAATAATATAAACAATATGTACAACGGTTTATTGGGGATTTACGCCGTCTTCAACATTGTCTCAGTCATATCAAGACGAGAGTTCATGTATTGATTATCCCTTGGTGAACAAACCAGTACTAAGCTAGAAAGTTTGCCTTGCTCAGGGACACTACACCATGAACGCCGCGACTGGGTATCAAACACGGGACTCCCGGCTTCAAATCTCATACGCTGACAGCTCGGCCATGGCGGATTCCGTTTGTACAAAGACAGACTTATATAATTAGATAAAAATATTCGTTATTAACCTTGGATAGCCCATTACAGCTTAGACGTTAATGTCAAATGGGGATGGAAAATTAAACATTACTTGTTGCAAATATTCATCTCTTTCTTGAACTACTAATAAACAGCAATACAGAATATCAGAAAACTTAACAAATCATTTAAATGTGACAATTTTGTAAGTACATCGCATGAAAATAAATCAAACTTTAGTAGGTTATTATGCTAGTCGCAATTGTCCGTAACTGACATTTTTGTATATTGATACCAAGTAACTGTGTTTTTCAATTTCAACATATGAGTTCAAACAGCAGTGTTCAAAAGAATAAAGATGGTTAATCTGCTATGGCAAATAATTCATCATGAAAGATTTTAAACTGTAATGTTTTCTTTTCCTTCTTTTCCTAAACCCTTTTGGTGTACAGCACTTAACTAATAAGTAGAGGAACCTTTGAAATATAATTGTCTTCTCTTTTACAGGAGTGCATACGGTATAACAATTACGTTCAGGTTAGTTTTATTATTATTTATTATTTTCAATGAACTGTGTCCTCTTGTGAAAGCTTCAACGAGGATCATGGATGCGTTTTCTACAAAACACTCACTCGTTGAATCAGATACATTCGAAGATCTTAACTCGTTATCCACAAAACGGGCACATTACACGTAATGAAGTATTAAATATAATTCAATATTGCAGCATTCCTCGTACCTACGATTTAAACTGATATTCCGTTGCCAGAATGTGTAATTCTTTTTATCAATTCCTTTGGAGAATTCAGCAACAATAATACCTATGGCTGATTGAAATTCAGCATATTGATGACATCAGTTAAGAACCGTTAATTTTATCATTATAATAAATATAACAAACTAAAGATAAACAGACTGTCACACAGACAAATGGAACATGATGGCCATGACTCACTGATTTATCGGCCAAGTCTTTTACCTATCATGAGCCAGTATGACAATTAACTTATGTTTCATACAAACATGAAGGTAAGGTAAGCAAGAAGACCATGGTTATCCTCCATTACTCACATGAGTTATATTGTTTGACAAGGAAGAAAAAACATATAATATTTAAAGGTGTGTCTGTTTTAAACTCTTACAACTAACTTGGCAAAGGAACAGAAAGGTTTGGACACATTGAAGAGGGCAACTTTGGAGAACGTCATGTGTGCGAATCATTTCGAAATTATGCCAATGATTCAACAGATGACATTTAAACAATATCATGAGTTTAATTCTACGTCTGGCTGGCATTTTGTGCAGCAGAAAGGAACAGTTTGATCAATGTCGATACCGGACCACAAAAAGGAAACTGTGTGAGAATTCATTTTAAATAAGGCCAGTGATTTGGGAGGAAATGTCGTTTGAAATACGTTTATTTTTACCTATCGATTCGACGTTGATCACAATTGATCTAGTGACCTAGATTTTGACCAAATATTAGCAAGTTTAGAATTTTACTGAGATGTACGAGTAATAATGTCTCGTAAACTGTTTGCAATATTGGAGAAAGGGTGTGACCACTGTAGTGTTTACAAGTTAATTGTGGATGACGCACAACAGACACATGATGGTCGCAATAGCTCAGTTTCAGCACTAAGCGCTCCAGTGAGTCGAACTGTGCATTTAAGTCATATATAACAACAGTGCCACATAGTCTGGTCAACGTTGATTTTTGGTAAGAATCAACAACATCAGGTAGAAGGAGACTCGGTTAGAGCTTAAATGAAATAAAGGCAACGCCAGCCATCCATGATATACTCACGTCTTGCGACCAACAACGTGGGAGATCTATATCCAGGTAGGCAGACTCTCTTTCAATAGAACCTGTCGCATTGCAAGTAATGAAGTCTTCTTTAGCATTAAGTATTGCAGCATTCACCGTATATATTGTGTAAACACATATTGCATTGCTTGATTGTGGTTTTTCAGGATCATTTCCTTTTGCAAAAGCAGCCACAAGAATATGATTTTCCGGTAGAAATTCAGCATCCTGTAGTAAATTATAATCAACACCATCTACATTACAGGACATAACTATGTCAGTGTATGACTTTATTAGTTTTCTTGTATTACGATTTTCAATTGTTTCATTTATACACATACGAACAAGCTTTGACACATATCCCACTGAACCTATTTTTAATTTCTGATTTGTTAAAAAGTAAATAAAGCCTTCATGCTCAAACACTTTTTTAAAATAAACAAGATAGTTGTTATATGAATTGTCTTTAAGATCAACAAATCCTAAAGTATTAAAACTCTCTTTAATACCCCTTCTTGACAGTAGGTATTTGTATGTATTTTCTGTTGTATCAATACCAGGTCCGTATGTTACACCTAGAAATAAATCCTCTTCGTGAACTAACCCAACAGCTGGTCTGTCGACGGAAGAGGATACTACTAAGTAATTTTCAACTACATTGGTTGAACTATTGTATCTGAATTGAGTTCCATTCCAAACCTGACAAATTCCGTCGTTACCAGTTCCACACAATATAAGCACATCCTCAAACACTGATAGAACCTTGTTAATGTTTACGCAGTTATCACCTGCACAGGTTGGAAACCTCCACAGAGGTGATAGATTCGTATCTAGAAGATTAATCCAGCCGTTCTCAGCCACATAGACTCTGTCATTCACAACCATGTTTGTAAACATTTCTCCATTTCTATTTGTGGGGAACCAGCTCTCAATACCGGTGGTGTTTGGCGAACAAACTAGTATCGTCAAGAGAATGGAGACCAGGGTGTTCATCTTTAACATCGATTAATTCGATTGTAGATACTGTCAAACCTTCATGAACTCCTAGAAAATATTAAACGCCGGTTTATAAGTGTTAACAATGGAACGTATCCGGAGCCAACTAATTTAATCGATTTCATATACCGGTATAACTTGATGTAGTAATTAGTCTCAATAATTATCTGATTTAGAAATTACCTGTACAAAGCAGACAACCTGTTTTAAAAAGCCAGCTTGCAAATTTTCATTCCATTCAGTAGCAATCAATGTGGACTAATTACCCACATTATCTTACTATCTGAACTGACTGTTGGAAACATGTTGGATTGTTTTATAGTGAATTGTTATATATATTGCCCATTATAGGCATAAAGAACTGTTTAGAGGAACTTTAAGGCCAGAATCTGCAGAGAATAATATTATTCATGTCACATTTCCCAAGTGGTCAGGTTACCATACAGGCACCTCTTTATAACAGCTGCATTTCTTTTCAACCGCAAGATGGTTATTTGTAGAGGCTGAACTAATGTAACGGATACGCGGGGTTGCATGCAAATGTTTACGTAACCTTGTGGAGTGCGATGCAGACGAGGCCGCCGACGCCAAGACGAGTAGAATACATTAAAATCCTAAGACGTTGTCAAAATCCGCAGATAAAAATATTTCCCCATAGCATTCAATTCATCATTTCTCCAATAGTTTTGATGGACTTCCGTTTTTTAAGATCGTATTTATTCGATACATGTTTAAACAATACACTCTTAAAAGGTCGGTAATACATTACATCTATTCCGCTAAAGCCATTAATTGGCAAATAGTGCAGAGCCAACTCATATTGCGTGGACGCACATATTATGAGTTTGATCTGCTTCAAAAAGTTTTATTGTTTTGTTTTCTTTGAGCCTTTGAGTTATAAAAACAATTTGCTGAAAGGTTAAATTGCTCGTAATTCCACAATATTTTCATTTCTGTGCCAAAATCAAACTTGCAAGTTTTTCAACATGTTTCATTTCATTTAAAAGATAATTTCAAAGCAGACGACTCTAGACATGTGGCATAATGATGTTTCATTAAGGCTTAGAATACTTAAAAAAAGTTTGAAGTATTGTAATAACATATAAAACATGCGATGGAATGACATAAAAATCTACGCAAACCTAAGCAAATTTCCATTTCCTAAATTGAACCACCTATGAAATATTTCTTTCATACAGTGCGTAAAGGCAATAAGGAAAATAAATATATCGCTCGTTTTTCACAATTTCTTTTTTCCCAACAATGTTTTCAAATGTACATAGTTCGTTAAATGCCGACCACACTATGATGTGTGTCAGCGAGATGTGAAAGAACAAAATTAAATCATAAATTAGTACTAGATCACTGACTTACCGTGCAGTTTACTCCCCGTTATACTGTTTTAAAGCATGTCCTAGCGTATATACATGTATACCACTATCACACAACTTTTAAAAATATTTTTAAGCTAACTTCCTGGTTAAAACAATTTGTTTAAGAGGCCCCGACTGAAGGTATAAAATAGGAATAATAGAAGATATTAAAATAACACTGAACCATCCTACTAAAACAGCTAAAGTTGTATATATGAGCAATGCTAGATGACAAAACAACATTTATTATTAATTATTACACGTGTGCCCAACAAAAACATTGCCTGCGCATCCTTGCTAAAGGATCAAAATGGACACTACTTTACAGACGTTTATTCAAGCATTCTAAGACTCATAAGCGAAGGGTGCATAGCTAGATCAGGCTAAGCGAATCTTGATCTACACTGATCGAAAAAGCCTTACGGTTCGTTTTCAAAAAGCACCGCTCATTTATCGATTGTTTTCAACAGAACAGAACAGAACTAAGTTTATTCAAATTAATACATATAATCAATCCGTTTACACCAGCAAAATATGAAGTAATCGCAAATAATCACAATTAAGGTATTCATGTGTTCATACTCTTGACATGGCAGGCCTATAAATGCCTTAAATGTTATATTTATGTTATATATATAGTTAAACGCAATGTACCCATTTCCATTTTTGTTGTGGTACAGAAGATAAAGATAGTGTTCATTGACGCCGCGTGGGAGCGCGGCGTCAGTATGGGATAGGTTTTAATTTTGTACCATGGGGTGACGTAATCGAAAAGGGAGAAACCAATGTTATTATTGTTAAAAAAACCTCTGTTGTTTGATTGAAAAAAACAACCTTTATGAATCAATAAATTGTATTAACTGATTTAAGAAACAACAAGATACAAAATACGTTTGTCTTCTACCGTTATTACAAAACTTTATACACATTTAATTTGTATTTAATAACTTTTCCCCAACTGTCTAGGCTACGCTGTTTTTGATTGTTTGGTTTACGGCCCTGACCCAATTCATCAAAGCTCAGAGAAAAAGTTCACTTTTCCCAAACTTTCTAGGCTACGCGTTTTTAATTGTTTAGTTTACGGGCCCAAAATTCGCCGGATGTTTTTGCCTATTTATAAAAGTGTGTGAAGTTGGCAGAGCATTAGACGTTAGACATTAGACATTCAAAAAAAATATTCGAATGTCTAATTAGACGTTAGACATTCGATTAGACATTCGCTAATTTTGATTATCGAATGTCTAATTAGACATTAGACATTCAATTAGACATTCAGAAAAATCGCAAATGTTAAATATCGAATGTCTAATTCGACATTAGACATTCAATTAGACATTCGCAAATTAAGGGATTTAGGTACCAAATTCGTCGGAGGTCATTGTACATGCAAAAAACGAATGTCTAATTGGTCAATTAGACATTAGACATTCGATTAGACATTCGCAAATTACAAGATATATAACCCAAATTCGTCGGAGGTCATTGCATATTAAAAAAAACGAATGTCTAATTGGTCAGTTAGACATTAGACATTCGATTAGACATTCGCAAATTAAGAGATTTAGGTACCAAATTCGTCAGAGATCAATGTACATTAAAAAAACGAATGTCTAATTGGTCAGTTAGACATTAGACATTCGATTAGACATTCGCAAATTACAAGATCTATAACCCAAATTCGTCGGAGGTCATTGCACATTAAAAAAACGAATGTCTAATTGGTCAGTTAGACATTAGACATTCGATTAGACATTCGCAAATTAAGGGATTTAGGTACCAAATTCGTCGGAGGTCATTATACATGCAAAGAACGAATGTCTAATTGATCAGTTAGACATTAGACATTCGATTAGACATTCGCAAATTAAGAGATTTAGGTACCAAATTAATCAGAGATCAATGTACATTAAAAAAACGAATGTCTAATTGGTCAATTAGACATTAGACATTCGATTAGACATTCGCAAATTAAGAGATTTATGTACCAAATTCATCAGAGATCAATGTACATTAAAAAAACGAATGTCTAATTGATCAGTTAGACATTAGACATTCGATTAGACATTCGCAAATTAAGAGGTTTAGGTACGAAATTTGTCTGAGGTCATTGTACACGCAAAAAACGAATGTCTTATTGGTTAAATAACTTGAACATATTGATAACTCGAACATATCGATATCTCGAACATACCGATGACTCGAACACATCGATATCTCGAATACATTGATAAAACGAATGTTTTTAACTTGAACATTTATTGACAAATCGAACATATCGATATCTCGAACTTTCCAATATCTCGAACTTTTGATATCTCGAACTTTCCGATATCTCGAAAAAAAAATGTTTTTTTTTTTTTTTTTTTTTTTTTTTTTCTTCTCGATATCTCGAACTTTCCAATAACTTTTCGATATCTTTAAAAAAAAAAATCTCGATATCTCGAACTTTATCGGAAAGTTCGAGATATCGACAAGTACGAGATATCGACAAGTACGAGATATCGACAAGTACGAGATATCGACAAGTTCGAGATACCGAAAATTTCGAGATATCGGAAAGTTCGAGATATATCGAAAAAAATTGGGAAAAAAAATTTGGTAAGTTCGAGATATCGGAAAGTTCGAGATATCGAAAAAAAAATATAATTTTCTTTTTCGAAAAGTTCGAGATATCGAAAGTTTCGAGATATCGATATGTTCGATTTGTCAATAAATGTTCAAGTTAAAAACATTCGTTTTATCAATGTATTCGAGATATCGATGTGTTCGAGTCTGATGAATTTGGTACATAAATCTCTTTTATTTTTTTTGATATTTTTTTTTTCTCGTTATCTCAGAAATTTGCGATATCGTATTTTTTGTTTACATACTTCCGTTTTTAACTCCACTGGCTGAAAGCCAGTCGAGCTTATGTCATGGGGAATCGTCCGTCCTGCGTTCGTGCGTGCGTGAGTGCGTCCGTGCGTGAGTGCGTACTTACGAGAGTAATCTTGTTGGATAGTGTTTTTTCGTAAACCCCAGCCACCACCCTTATAAGACACTTTGATAAGTGGTTTTTTTTATACAATTGTGTTATGGGTATCTAATTAACATATTATTGCTATTTATTCCGTAAAGGGGGGATAATTACGGAATAAACCATGTGCTTGTTGGGTATACCCAACAAGAGAACATCAAAGGAAAACACCCAACAAACGCCTTTTGGACGTACGTGCGTGCATGCGTGCGTCCGTCCGTAAACGTTTTGCTTCAAACTGTTTCTCCTACCTAACCACTGGACCAATTAGGATGAAACTTCATAGGAAGTATCCTCTCAATGATCTCTCTTTAGTTCCTCAAACTGTTTGGGATCCATGCAAAATTCTGGTTTCCGAAAGAAAAAACAATGAAGACTTAACAAATCTTCTTCTCCTCCGTAGGTATCAGGCCGATTTTCAAATAATTGTGTAGTAGTGAAGACTTAAAAAATCTTCTTCTCCTCCGTAGGTATCAGGCCGATTTTCAAATAATTGTGTAGAAATGTTGCTTGGGTGACCTTCTTTCAGATTTTTTCGAGCCAAGTTGATTGGTCGAAAACTATGGCCGCCAGAGGGCAGAGCTATTTTTGCCTTATAATATGGTTATAGTGAAAACTTAAAAAATCTTTTATATATATATATATGACCCTCTATCAGATTCCTTCAAGCCATGTTGATTGGTAAAAAACATGGCAACCAGGGCGCGGGGCTGTTTGAAGATTTAATTGGCAGTGGAGCGATACTGGCCCTCTTGGGCCTCTTGTTGTTATCATACTTCTGATAAACACGAAGGAGAATATACTTCACCCTCTCCTTCCAAAGCTTGTGTCACACTTAATTTATAACTAGAGACATTACATGTTAATATTTAAGCACCTATGTGATGTTTTTTTTTATCTAATTGATCTAGTTAGAGCAGATTTGAAACCGTGTATTGGTAAAAAATTAAGAAACTTCATGTTGTATGGTAACCTTTTATTATAGGCTATGGTAGCCAGGTAAGCAATATAGGCACATCTTGGCCTTTTTG
Source organism: Serripes groenlandicus (assembly GCA_031761405.1). Classification (NCBI taxonomy): domain Eukaryota; kingdom Metazoa; phylum Mollusca; class Bivalvia; order Cardiida; family Cardiidae; genus Serripes; species Serripes groenlandicus. The sequence continues at coordinate 49,233,354 of JASEVX010000007.1, read as the reverse complement.
GTTATGATAAAGGGACATTTGGCCTTCTTGTTCGAAATATTTACATCCTGTCTGTTTTCACACGTTATTTAAATGTACTGAACTACATCTGCTTCCTTTAAGTCATGCTTCAAAATCATGCGCGGCGTCCTTTGATGCTCTGCATCAAAATTCGTCTTGTAGTTATACTTACGTAGGTTTACATGAAATCTGTAGCACACATAGCCGGGCATTACGCAAACAATATGGCTACCATATGTAACTCTAATATTGCCTTACATGTAAATGTAAAGTGTTACTTTTTTGCTTTTTTTTTAAAGTTTTATTTGCATATGAAGTTTAGGAAACTCACGTGCATTATACAAATAGCTGCTCACCAAGGTTAAATACTGTTGTGGTTCCCCTGGACATGGACGGAATATACAGACGTTCTTGAAGGGCAGACTTTTCCTAGGACTACTTTAGTATGGTGTTGTGTTCATCATTGGCGTATTAACCATTCCCTCATACAGACGCTTTCTGGCGCCTTTGCAGAAGACGACTTTTGTGTTGGTTGTATTGTATTGTGGTTTTCGCCGCTTTCAACTGTATGTCACGGCGTTCCATTGGTGTGGTACCACGCTGTCAACCGTACTTCTCGGCGTTCCATGGGTATGGTACCACGCTGACAACAATATTTCACGGCGTTCCATGGGTATGGTACCACGCTGACAACAATATTTCACGGCGTTCCATGGGTATGGTACCACGCTGACAACAATATTTCACGGCGTTCCATGGGTATGGTACCACGCTGACAACAATATTTCACGGCGTTCCATGGGTATGGTACCACGCTGTCAACAATATTTCACGGCGTTCCATGGGTATGGTACCACGCTGACAACAATATTTCACGGCGTTCCATGGGTATGGTACCAGTGCTACATGTACCTGTATTATTCATCCTGACACCGATGCATCAGTCGTAATGCTATCACCGCAACCCTAAGTGCCAATGAGGAAATCCTTCATAACTACCAGTCGTAATGCTATCACCGCAACCCAAAGTGCCAAGGATGTAATCCTTCATAACTACCAGTCGTAATGCTATCACCGCAACCCAAAGTGCCAAGGATGTAATCCTTCATAACTACCAGTCGTAAAGTCTTTTGTAGTCAAGACGTTTTTGTGTACAGCAGATGATACTTTAAATAGGTCTTAACCCTTTCCCTCATATAGACGCTTTCTGACGCCGCTGCAGCAGAGGGCTTTTTGAAAACATGGCAACAAAAGAAGTTATTGCTCAAAACAATTTCTCCTTTTGTCAAAGGGAGTTTCGAATACTTTTCGGGTAGTTTTTCAAAGGCGTCAGCTGCAGAATTGTTGTATGTGGGAAAGGTTGAAGAAAGTGTACACATACTTTAACTAACGAATCTTTACAAGTTAAACTATTCGAAAAATGATAGTTAAACGAAATGTCTTCCTTTGTTTTCTCACACGTTCAGGACCTCAACAGAAAAATGAAGTATAGTCTATCAGTGAAGTAAAGTGGCATAGACATGAAATCGTAGTTTCTTTTTTTAGTGAAACTATCTTGTGGGAACGAGAAACTTTCTTGTGAGAACGAGAAACTATATTGTGGGAACGAGAAACTTTATTGTGGGTACGAGAAACTTTCTTGTTGGAACTAGAAACTATCTTGTGGGAACTAGAAACTATCTTGTGGGAACGGGAAACTAGCTTATAAGAAAGTTTCTCGTACCCACAAGAAAAAGGCGAGTACTCTTGTACAAGAAGTTTTTTCTATATATGAGCCGTCCCGCGAGAAAACCAACAGTATGGCCTCTGCGTAATGTATCGATCAAGATCAGACTGCTCAGTCCGCGCAGACCGATCCGGGCCAACACATTTCGTCTCATGGAATAGAGGTATAGAGTAATGATTCCTGAAACAGAAAATACACAGGAGGCGAAAAGTGTCCGGGTAAGCCTGCGCGGCATGCTTAGGCTGATCCGGGTCGATACTTTACGAATAGTCCGCATTGTTTGTTTTCTCGTGGGACGGCTCATTTGAACAATCTTTGGTAGAGAGTCACCCAATGCCAAATTATTTCCATATCAGGCCTATACTTTTGATCAAGAAGATTTTGTCCACTGTATATAAATAAAAGCAAAACGAATCCCGCCCATGGCTCCTCTTGGATATCGTGGCAACAAAAGTTCTGCATGGAATTAATGTCTTTGAACAATTTTTAAAGAGCACCACCCTAAAAATCAAAGTACTAAAAGTACTGAAATGCGGGGGATGTTGGCTCTAGAGTGTTAACAAGATTTTCCTTCAATTTGACTTAGTGACCTACTTTTTGACCCAACATGACCCATGTTAGAACTTGACGTAAATATCATCAAGAAAAAAGTTTCAATATGCTCAAGCTAAAAATGCAATATCCAGAGTGTTAACAAGAATTTCCTTCAATTTGACCTAGTGACCTAGTTTTTAACTCGGCATGACCCATATTCAAACTTGACCTAGATATCATTTAAATAGAATTCTTACCAAATTTCAAGCTGCCTTAGTAAAAAAATGCGGCTTCTACAGTGTTAATAAGCTGCTGTAGCCAAGAAAAGATGCTTCTACAGAGTTAACAGGATTTTCCTTTAATTTGTGACCCAATGTGACCCATATTCGAACTTGACCTGGATATCATTATTACAAACATTCTGACAGAATTTCAAACTGCTGAAGCAAAAATTGCGGCCTCTAGAGTGTTAACAAGCGTTTCCTTCAATTTGACCTAGTGACCTACATTTTGACCCATCATGACCCATATTCGAACTTGACATACATTGACCTTCAAGACAAACATTCTGATAAAGTTTCAACATGCTCAAGTTGAAAAAAAGGCCTCCAAAGTGTTAACATGATTTCCATTCAATTTGGCCTAGTGACCTAGTTTCTGACCCAATATGACCCATATTTGAACTTGAGCTTTTCCTTCAATTTGACCTAGTGACCTACTTTTTGACCCGACATGACTCATGTTCGAACTTGACTTACATCATCAAGACAAACATTCTGATAAAATTTCAACGTGCTCAAGTTGAAAATGTGGCCTCTAGAGTGTTAACAAAATGTTCCTTCAATTTGACCTAGCGACCTAGTTTTTGACCTCAAGTGTTAACAAGGGCAAATGTTGACGTTGCACGACAGCCGTATTTCCGTATTTTTCATTGCAGGGATTTTGAGCAACCCGCTTTCAAGCTACTCGTTTTCCATATATTTAAAGGAAACATTTAAGATCCTTATGTCTAACTTAAATTTCTAAATTATGTATACAACGTCATGGATTAAAACTTTACATTGTGTACTTTTACTTTGTATAATGTGCATACTGTTTAGCTTGTTGTGAAATGTATTTATTTGATCCCTGGACAATCAAGAAAGATTGTCCATTTTGAAAAAACAAAGGGCAGCACAAAAAAAATACAAATTTACACTTCCTGAAAGCTGGGCATGACAATATACGGAGGTATTCAGCATAGCTGAATCCCCCCGCATAAAAAAACTGTGAAGTTTCATTTGAAATTGACCAATTATTAACTTTATTTAGCGCAGTGACAAATTAAGAGAAACAGTCGCTTATTTTAAGAGATTAATGGACCGACTTACCTCAAGGTTCAACATCTACCTAAGGATAAAATTAGGAAATATATTCGGCCTTCGTGATTAATTACTATATATCACTCAAAAATGAAATATATTTCCATTCCAAAAGGTATTAATCAAAAGGGATACAACTGAGAGGGAAACTATATTCTGTTCTGACATGAATACCCTTGATAAAATCAGGTGTTGGCTATTCTATCTTTACTCTCCACTGTATTTGTTTTGGCAATATTCATGGATTAGTTCAATTAACAAAACATTTTGAAATCAGATGTATTAACAGTCTATGAATATTTTACTATTTCAACACATGGTTGAATATATAACGAATAAAAATGCAACAAATGAGTCATTTATTATGACAACACTAAAAAAGGAAAACATATGTTTTTGACCATTGTATTGGTTGTCTACTTGGAAATCATGATTACGTTGACGGTGCTGTTGGAGATAGTTCCAGAGAACATGTTGACGTTGATGTTGCTGTTGGGTATAGTTCCAATGAACATGTTCATAACTGCTTTATGCTCTAGAACATTCATTAGTAGTGTTGACATTAGAAACACAGTCAGTGGCAATGGATGAGGAAGTGATGTCAAAGATTTGTTTACATCACGTGACTGCATTCGTAAAAGGTCAAGCACAGCATAGTAACGCATTCACACTAAGAAACGTTGTATGAAAAGTACGCAGGAGGGAATTGCAACAATCAAAATTAGTTACCGAAGTTTAGAGTGATATACTGTATTGTATGTCACTCTTAAATCCCTCTTTGCGTATAGAATATAAATTGTCAATAATGATCGGGGGTAAAAATCAGGTTAGCCCTGTCGTAGAGTTTTCTCGTGGTGCAGATTTTTGAAAAATAGCGATAAAATGTGAATTTCCGATTTTTTCTTTTTCGTTATCTAACAGTAAATGTTGAAAAACAGTAAATTGAAAGTCAAGAAAATGTACAAAATTTAGCTTACTGTGTACTTCCCAGTAAAAAATGAAACATAAATCGTGAATTAAGATTTAGATGTTTATGATACTAGAAAGTGAAATTATTACTCTAATTTTATCCCAGAATTATGATTCTAATATTTCAAGACAACTTTTTAACTGTTTTAAAACTTTGACTATAATATATATTTTCTGGAATTCAGCACCATTTGCTTTGCGTTAGAATATGAAAACTATTAAACTGCCATGCTGAATACGGTTTTCGCTCAACTGTGGTGCCGTTATAATAAGTTACATTGTGAGTGATATTTGAGAAAATCATAACACGCACATAAAATTATATGCGTGCGCATCCGTGCCTTGGATCCAAATGGATACTGCTTTACAAAAGTTTTTCGAATAATTTAAAGTCTAGGAGACAGAACTGACTGAGCTGATATATAGATAGATATGTGATACAGATATAGTTAGACCTCAGCCTGAGTCAAACGACATAACTCTCTGCTGTTAAAGACGACATTTGAAATGGAATATTTGCACAGAACGCGCAATTTCTGTTTGCCCCTTAAGGCTCTCAGAAATACGTATATTGGTGGTTTTCCAGACATGTTTTCCTCGGATGTATTAAAAATGTATAATAAACCATATCGGACTTAAAAGTAACCCTTTTCCTAATTCAGCATACATGCAGCAGACGAACATATCTAGGCAATCCGGTGGTAAATCTCTATATATGAAGGTATGATTATTAAATCGGGTTAGATTGTGGCAAAAGGGTCGTCTGCTGCAGTTGCGTTAACTCTTCCAGCGCCAAAGGCAATATTTAGGTTTTTGCAAACAATACTGATTCAGTTGAGTCAGCTCGTAACGAGTTAAGAAAATAGTCCAAACTTTAATTACATGAGAAATGGAGACGCCCGATGTTGAACATGGAAGAGTTTACTTTAACCAATTCGGCGCTGAAAGAGTCTGTGTCTGTATCAAGAAAGGGTCAATATAATATTCGGCGATAAACTACATACCCGTTTGATGACCTCATCAGTAAAATCTTACAATATTTCGTTCAAAACAAATATACGTGTTCGAATGTACTTTATTTAACTGTGTGTCCTGGTGAACACAGTTTGGATTAGCAACGTCATGAAATACATTGATCTTATCGTCTTTACCCTTTCCAACATACAACAAATCTGCAGGAGACGACTTTGAAAACGTTTGCTGAAGATGCGTCTACAAGTGGAGAAGGTTTCTTAAAACAGTATAAGACCAGGCGATTCATGTATACGCAAAGACATTTCTGCGCTAATGTAATCTTCTTTTGAAATGTATCTTGTATTGGAGACTTGAAACGTAGCCTATATATATATATTAATATTCGCGTAAACGCGATAACAAATCGGGAAAACTATAAATCACCTTTTGTATTTGCTACCCCGTTCGAATGTACATGAACGGTGTTATCAGGCTTGTTCTATTTTATATCACCATACATCGTGTATACATGTCAAGTAATCTGTTAAACCCTTTCCCACTTACAGCTGTATAATTTGACTCATTTTCTTTCGAAAACATTGAGGGAAAAGGAGAAATTGCAAAGCTTCTCACTGATTATACTAACATTTATACGTACTGTCCATATTTTGACCTAGATTGTTTCAAAGTCGTCTGCTGCAGATCTTTTATATTTGGGATAGAGCATCCGCCGTGACCCAGTGTTTGGAGTGTGAGAGTTGGGCCAGGGCGAACCTTATCCTCTATGTAGTATATAGTATAACAATTTAACATTCTTACTAAGTGTCTTGATGTAACCGTGTTTGATTTGCGTTGATTCATGTATAAATATGTTTTGTATGACGAGATGCATGTATTTTGTAAAAGTCAAATTAAGTATGTTCTGTTCTGAACCTTATTCAATCGGAGCCATTGACAATAGAATATGTCCTACCCTAGTAACGGTTTGTCAAAAAGGGACCATGGCTGTTTTGGGGCCGTGATATACTGGAAAATATGAAAATGAAAAAGGCGTGAAACCAAATCAAACTTATGTTCCTTTTATGAGCTGCGAAGGGGGACCGGTATCTCGTTCAATCATCGTAAGGATCTATAAATAACTATGTGGTAAAGCTATGTGTGTGCCTCTGTAGACTCAGACCTCGATGTGAGATTAGAGCGCATCATGAGAATTACACATGTATGTGGGATCGGAATGCGTTATAAGAATAACACGATCGTGTTGGAACGGACCGCGTTATGAGAATTACACCATTACGTGGGATCGGACCGCGTTATGAGAATTACACATGTATGTGGGATCGGACCGCGTTGTGAGAATTACACCATTGTGTGGAATCGGACCGCGTTATGAGAATTACACCATTATGTGGGATCTGACCGCGTTATGAGAATTACACCATTGTGTGGAATCGGACCGCGTTATGAGAACTACACCATTATGTGGGATCGGACCGCGCTATGAGAATTACACCATTATGTGGGATCGGACCGCGTTGTGAGAATTACACCATTATGTGGAATCGGACCGCGTTATGAGAATTACACCATTATGTGGGATCGGACCGCGCTATGAGAATTACACCATTACGTGGGATCGGACCGCGTTATGAGAATTACACCATTATGTGGGATCGGACCGCGTTATGAGAATTACACCATTATGTGGGATCGGACCGCGTTATGAGAATTACACCATTATGTGGGATCGGACCGCGTTATGAGAATTACACCATTATGTGGGATCGGACCGCGTTATGAGAATTACACCATTATGTGGGATCGGACCGCGTTATGAGAATTACACCATTACGTGGGATCGGACCGCGTTATGAGAATTACACCATTACGTGGGATCGGACCGCGTTATGAGAATTACACCATTACGTGGGATCGGACCGCGTTATGAGAATTACACCATTATGTGGAATCGGACCGCGTTATGAGAATTACACCATTACGTGGGATCGGACCGCGTTATGAGAATTACACCATTATGTGGAATCGGACCGCGTTATGAAATTACACCATTATGTGGAATCGGACCGCGCTATGAGAATTGTGTACCATTTGTTGGATCGGACCGCGTTTTGTATGTTGATTACATAAAGCCGGTGTATGCAGCCTACTGGTTCATGCATCCGCTTCTGGAGCGGGTGGGCGAATGTTCGAATCCTAGTGGCGCCAGTGGGGTCCGTTGTCAATATGTGTCTCATAGGCCAGAAATGACTGGCCCCTTCAATAGGGGTGAAAATATAGTAAACACTACTGGACATTATGACAAGTACAAAAATATAAGGAATAATTGGGGAGGGGGGTGGGGGGGGGGGTGGGGGGGGGGGTTGTAGGAAAAAAGTATTATAGGATAAGGAGGAAGATCTCCTTATAAGGACAGCTATGGATAGCATGTTAATAGAATACTCATTCAGTAAAATGTGTAATACTAACAAAAACCTCAACAACACATAATTCGATGACTGTCTTGTCATGTTTTCTTTTACTAGAAAATATACCATATGCATAAGTAACATACATATATTCGCATTGACCCTACATTGTGTAGTATAGACACGATGACATATTCATGTTAATAGGGAGTATTTGTCTACATGTACACTGTTGATACATATCTAGCGTGTGTGATTACAGTGAGTGTCAGTGAATGTGAGTGAGCAGATTTCACCTAACATATCCCAGCATGCACTCTACTAATGCCTCTTTTCCCGCTCTATTTCATACTCTTGGTCATTCCTATGTGAGTTCCGAAAGGATGAGGAACCAAATATGAAGAACTTTACTTTTCTTCATAACTCTATATAAAACTCAACTATCCTGCTACGTGTCTTATTTTACTACTTTTATTATATATGTTTATATTCGCGTGCTCCTTTCCTGTCAATGTTAATTGTATTTAGATCTCAACTTGTAATATCCCTCATTTCATTTCATTTCTTTTCATTACAGACTCCATGTGTACACTTTATACACGACAGTAAAATTATACAGCCCACCAAGGAGTATTATTATTGAATCCCCTGAACCTAAAACGTAGTCAAACTTTCTGTCAATATTCACTTTTTCCATATATTTTAATACTTTGTCCATTCCCTCCATTCAACCTGTAACCCTTTCAGCGCCGAATTGTTTAAAGTAGACTCTTCCATGTTCAAAATCGGGCGTCTCCGTTTCTCATGAAATACAATTTTTGACTATTTTGATAACTAAAATGGCAAACAATGCTGATTTCAGGTGAGACAGCTCTTTACGAGCTGACTCGCCTGAATCAGTATTGTTTGCAAAAGCCTGAATATTGCCTTTGGCGCTGAAAGAGTTTCTGATTTGTTCAAACCTTTTTTATCTCGAAAATTAGACAATTGAGCAGCGCGTTAGATATTTATGAGGAGAGTAAATCCAGGTCCATGCAGACTGATCTGGCGCTGCACTGTTCGCCAAAGAGTCATAAAATGCTTCAGGAAACTTTTGAAAATAGTATCCATTTAGATCCATTGCCATGGATATTCTTTTTCCGCATGTACTAATTACGCTAAGGTTGGTCGTCCTTATTAAAGTATCGCTCAATTACTGAGATGGTGTGTTAATCCTTTCCCACAAACAATACATCGGCAGCAGACGACTTTTAAAACATAAACGCTAAATGATGGAAATTCTCAATGAATGAAACTTTAATTATTGAATATAGTTGAAAACATAAATGCAAAACGAAAAAAATCTCAATGTGATCAATTTCTCTTTTTATCAGAATGTTTTAAAAAGTCTTCTGCTGTCAGCGTGTCAAAATGCGCATATATATGGCAAAGGGTTGACAGGTCAAATCCGTTTACGATTCCAAGTGCATCTACAGAATGTAAAATATGTTAAGGTAGTAGGAGCCTAATGAGCAACATTTCAAATTATGATCAGCTTGATAATTTCTTAATGTGTATCATTTCCTGGATTCAAAAACAAATTTTAAAAGAAATTTAACCTCAAATAATTTTTTTATTTTAATTTGAATTACCCTACCCCCCTTTCAGAATTTTCGATAAAAACGACATCACCCGAGAGACAAGAAAAAACTTTTATTTCATTTATTTTTCAACATTTTGGTAATACTTTGGTAACAAAGTAACAAGAAATATATTTGCTTTCAGAAATAAGACATTATTGATCACATCACCAACAAATATAATCAAACTGTACTGGAATAGTCATATGGTATTACGATTTTAACATACTATTTTGACAGCGTAAAATTGGAACATCGACGTTTAAAAGCAAAAGTCAACAAGTTCTAGAAATACTCATGACCTGTTTTTTATTGATAATTAACTTTAACCTTTTGGGAACATTATGCCAAAAAACCAAAATGTTTTAACCGTCTCATTTAAAAAAAATAGAGTTTGAAATTCCCAACCACCTATTTCAGCCGTGACTGCAAGTAATAAAATCTTCAAAGAAGCTAATATTTATGTATATAAATATATTTAATTACTTTTTAATTCAAAGTAAAATATAAACTTCTGTAAAAAGTGTTAGCTAATGAAAACAAAGAAGAAGAAAAGAAAAGAAAAATTGTGCTTCTGGAGGGATTTGAACCACTACCTTGAAACCCTCAAAAGATTTGAAGTCCTGCGCTTAACAACATAGGCTCAAGCATTAAAATTGAAGAGTTTCAAGTGGAGGTTTTCATTATGCTCCTACTACCTTAAAAATCTTCTGCGGCAATATCGTCAAATATCGTCTGCATTAGTGTTATAATGTATACAGTAGTATCCGATGTTGATGATGTTTTAAAGTCTATACCAAACCAGGGACACTATATTACTATATATGTAATATAGTGTCCCTGACCAAACCTATCAGTAGGTGGTTATATTTTTATACTACTTTTCCGTAGGATTTTAAACACGTGTTATCAACAGTGCTCTTGATAACAATTTCACCGTCCATTTTAAACTCGTCATATTTAACATCTGCTAAAAGCTCGAAACCTAACTTTTCGAAAATCCTTATAGAATACAAGGACGAAGCCCCGGTTGTGATATATATAGGCGACATGTCTAAATTCTTTAGAAACTTCAGAGAACGGTCAACCAGAAGAGTAGCGATTCCCCTTTTTCTATATTTAGGTTTGACCCCGAGTCCAAAAAATACAATTGATTCTTTAGTATTGTAGTGTTCGAAAAAATTGGTTTTTGATTTTCCAAAATTCCAAAACGCGATTGTTTTCTTCATTCCTGGGTCACTAAATTGGTCCACAGGAAAGTCGTCGTCCTCTTTTCCAACTCCCATTAGACGCAAGCCCATGACGTCATCATTCTCTTCGTCCAATAGCATTAGAGATAAATTTAGCTGAAGTGTAGCCACAAACATGGCTTCCAGTTCGGGATTCCACTTGCAATCAACTGCCTGGCTGATGTATTCCGATGGGAAGAACTCCTCACGAAGGAATTGAACGACTTTATCATAATGTTCTTTCTTTATTAGCGTCAGTTTCCCTTCTTTTATCGGATTTTCTTCTATCGTCTTTATAAAAGCCTACAAATTCAATACGACATTTAGAAATCGAGTATAAAATATTATGAGATAATGATAAGCTGTGTGGGTTTTTTTTGTTTAGCTTTTTTTCTTTTCCCCCACAATATTGTGTAACAGAAGCTTAAAAGGCGTCTATATGAGGTCTATATAATTCCCAATGGATAGTTTCCCTTTTTCACGTTGTCTTCAGCATCAATTTATAAATTCTCAAAATGTCATAGATTAAGAAGTGTAGAAATACGTGTCAGAATCAAGAACGCTTAAAACCTTCTAATGCACATTCGTAGAAAATTAAGCAGTATGCGACTGAAGAAACATCTAGTGAAAATACATAAGTGAACGTGTTCTTATTGATAAGAGTTAACAGCATTGAGTCATGGGTAACTTTTCATTTAATCTAAATATTAACAAAAGTCGTCTGCTGCAGATGCGCCAATAAACGTCTGCATGTGGAAAATAGTAAAAAATCTATTTCGCTGATATAGTCGATACCATTGTAGCAGATTACTTTTGAAACAACAACAATAGCAACAACAACAACACAAATAGATAAATCGATTAAAAAGAGTTGTCTATCAAATCCCATATATTATTCATCTAGAGCTTAAAGAATAATTTTTAATTTTCATGTGGCACATTTGTTTTAGTTCTTGGATTTTCTTTCTACAATCGACCATTAACATATGATAAGATAAAGTGGGGATAAAGTATCGATCTTGGCAGGTCAAAGGTCAAAGGTCAAATTATGTTTTTTATCCAGTGTGCAATCGAATTGAAATGCGCGGGCTAGTCATTAACGACTAGACTAAATATGAGATAAGGAACGACTTAGTATAACTTAAATGATGACTTTACCTTATCGATCTTCTCCACTGGTAACTTATCCATATTTTGTTTCTGAACAAACTGTGAACACCTAAATAGACAAATACTTCTCTATATACAATGTGTGTACTTTCTCAAAATATTCCGCCTTGTGTATACATACACGTGTTAAAACGGAGGGACGTAACGTACAGCTATATACATAGACTACCACAGAGATATGTGTTCATTTCGATAGCCGCAACCCATTCGATAACACTTGAATGTATGTATGTAGGACAGTGTGGTTATCTATGGTGTGTTTACGGGGCCAACGTTTTTTATAGATCGACCATGATGACACTATATATAGAGGCTACTCTCAACACAAATTTGTATTGATTGGGTTTAACGCCGATTTGAAAGAAAATCATACCACGGCGACCAGTACATCTTCTCGTGTGTGTCCTGACTTTCCCACACCAGTACTCCACACATCAGATTTTCCAAGCAACTGGAGGCTTTTCAACTGTTGGAAGAAGAATGACGCTTGTCACATTGGCTTTTGTCAAACGTCGGAAAGAATGTTAGCCGAACTTGGGTTCGCGTTTTCAACCCCTGCATTGACAGCCTGCGTCGATGCCGACTGAGCTGCAGGGGCTCCAAAACATGGAATGGGGATGATTTATAACTAACATCATGTTTGACTGATCAACGCGTTACGTGATAAGTCATCCTATTGTCTTTATTCTAACTTTTCTGTTTTGGTTTATGAAAAGCCAGGTGATTGTTTGATCCCAGCAACTCGGCTTCCGAGCGTCATACGTCTACGGTAGCTCAATAGTAAGATTCGAAGTCATGATTACACATAACAAGTAACTGCATATGGGTTTTCAGTCAACTTGTCGTGAAAATATCTATTGACAAACATTTGCTTAGAAAAACGAAAATATACACATTTTAAATAAAGTAATTACAGTATCACATGTGAAGATTGTGGAGTACTTGTGTGAGAAAACCTGAAAATAGCCACGTGTTGTGAACTGGCCGCCATGATATAACTGAAATACCGCTGAAAATGGCGTTAAATTCATATCAATCAATCAATTAATTAATCGCTTGTCCCAGAGACGTCATATGGGAAATGGATAAGATATGGACTTGCGACAGCGCGACGCAAATATAACGATAAATTATTAATATTGATTAATTATTCATATATCTTTTATCGGCTCATATTTACGACACAGTCTTCATTGATCTACTCTTAGCTGCTATCTACGGTCGGGATTCATCGATAAACTCTCGTCTCCTATCCACTGTCGTGTCTTCATAGATCTAGTCTTGGCTCCTATCTTAGGTCGTGTTTTCATATATCTACATTCTGCTCCTATCTACGGGAGTATTTTCATTAATCTACTATCGGGTCCTATCTACAGTCATCCCTCAATTGATCTATTCTTGGCTTCTATCTACGGTCGTGTCTTCATATATCTTCTCTCAGCTCCTATCTACGGCCGTATTTTCATATATCTATTCGTGGCTCCTATTTACGGTTGTGTATTCATAGATCTTCTCTCGGCTCCTATCTACGGTCGTGTCTTCATATATCTTCTCTCGGGTCCTATCTACGGTCGTGTCTTCATATATCTTCTCTCAGATCCTATTTACGGTCGTGTCTTCACAGAACTTCTCTCAGCTCCTATTTACGGTCGTGTCTTCATAGAACTTCTCTCAGCTCCTTCCTACGGTCGTGTATTCATATATCTACCCTCGGCTCCTATCTACAGTCGTGTCATCATATCTCTTCTCTCGGCTCGTTTCTACGGTCGTGTCTTCATAGATCTTCTCTTGGCTCCTATTTACGGTCGTGTCTTCATATATCTTCTCTCGGTCCTATCTACGGTCGTGTCTTCATAGATCTTCTCTCCGCTCCTATCTACGGCCGTGTCTTCATATATCTTCTCTCGGCTCCTGTATACGGTCGTGTCGACATATATCTACTCCCGGCTCCTTCCTACGGTCGTGTCTTCATATATCAACTCTAGGCTCCTATCTACGGTTGTGCCTTCATATATCTACTCTCGGCTCCTTCCTACGGTCGGTCGTGTCATCATATATCTACTCTAGGCTCCTATATACGGTCGTGCCTTCATATATCTTTTCTCGGGTCCTATCTGTGGTCGTGTCTTCATATATCTTCTCTCGGCTCCTTCCTACGGTCGTGATTTCATAGATCTTCTCTCGGCTCCTTCATACGGTCCTGATTTTATATATCTACTCTGAGCTCCTTCCAACGGTCGTGATTTCATATATTTACTCTAGGCTCCTATCTACGGTCGTGTCTTCATATATCTTCTCTCGGCTCCTTTCTTCGGGCGTGTCTTCATAGATCTTCTCTCAGCTCCTATCTACGGTCGTGTATTCATAGATCTTCTCTCAGCTCCTATCTACGGTCGTGTCTTCATATATCTACCCTCGGCTCCTTCCTACGGTCGTGTCTTCATAGATCTTCTCTCAGCTCCTTCCTACGGTCGTTTATTCATAGATCTTCTCTCGGCTCCTTTCTTCGGGCGTGTCTTCATGTATCTTCTTTCGGCGTGTCTTCATATATCTACTCTCGGCTCCTTCCTACGGTCGTGTTTTCATATATCTTCTCTCGGCTCCTTCCTATATTCGTGTCTTCATAGATCTTCTCTCGGCTCCTATCTACGGTCGTGTCTTCATAGATATTCTCTCGGCTCCTATCTACGGTCGTGTCATAATTGTGGGAGGTTTACCTTGATTTTTAACACTTTTGTTTACACATGTGATGACCAATGTAATACATGCAACGGGTTTCACCATTTTATGTGACAGAAATATATCTTTGCTAAATATTCACAGTACGTTTGAGGGATACACGGTTCCTTTTGATGATTTCGTCATAACGTGTGACCAAATGTACTTTAATTGTGACCAAATGTCCGTTACATGTGACCAAAAGTTCTTTACGTGTTAGCAAATGTTCTTTACATGTGACTAAATGTATTTTACGTGTGACCAAATGTTCGTTACGTGTGACCAAATGTTCGTTATTTACGTGTGACTAAATGTTCGTTACGTGTGACCAAATGTCCGTTACGTGTGACCAAATGTTCTTACGTGTGACCAATTTACGTTACATGTGACCAAATGTTCGTCACTTGTGACAAAATGTTCGTTACGTGTGACCAACATTTCGATACGTGTGACCAAATGTTCTTTACGTATGACCAAATGCTCTTTACTTGTGTCCAAATGTTCGTTACGTGTGACCAAAATTAATGTTCGTTACGTATGACCAAATGTTCCTTACGTGTTATCACAATTCTCTTTGCGTGTCACCAAATCGTCTTTACGTGTGGTGGTTTTACCTATATATGAAACATATCCGCTAATTTCACTCTTTTTATCACTTAATGACATTCAACTAAATAACCCAGGAGCATGTATAAGAAATTGCGTCACATGTTTGAAGAGATGTATCAGATGTCAAGGTCACACATTATGCTGAATCCAACACACCGAATTACTTTTCTGTCACATATAATGATATACCGTCACATATATAAGAGGTTTCGTCACATGTATGAATACAATGTACATACATCAGGGTAAAACTAGCACACGTTATATTGACCCCACCATTGTCAATGACAGTTCTGTCTCATATAATGATAAGACCGTCACATGTAATGACGATACCGCCACATGTAATGTTTATGTGTCAACGTGTGCCGTCAAATAATGCAGTTGCGGCGTTCCATAGAAATGACTGTAATTTGATTGGTGGTTTGCTATAGTAAAACTTCACTGAACGCAGAGCTGGGCTACGTTACATAGACACTTAATAATAACGTTTACAAAACTAATTGTTTTTCACGGAACATTACTGAAACTTGTTTTTATTTCGGTGTTTATTGAACACAGGGATGATCGTGTGATATTGAGAACAAAATTATTTATTTATTGGGGTTTTACGCCGCTTTCAACAATATTGAGAAAAAAAGAAATTACCATGAACAATCGAGAAGAGGTTCATAACTTCATATAGAGCTATTTATTTTATTGGAAAGATTGTGATGTGGATTACTAGTGTGAGAAAGCCAGTAAACACATGAGAAGGTGAACTGGACGCCGTGATATGACTGAAAAAATGTTGAAAACGGCCTTAAACCCCAATCAATCAACCAGTAGAGCTTTTTTTTCTTGTTTCAACATTTTTATCTTATGCTGTCTGCGGTATGTTCATTAACATTCGAATGGCATGAAAGAGGAAATAAAGTGATTTAGTTGTTAAAGTAAGGTATTACATGTACATCTACTATACAATTTCACGAGTGTTCAATGTGACATGATAAAATGTTTTCCTATGCATAAGATGACATACGTTTTCTTCAGTCTCCTTCACGCGTTCTTATGTCTAAACACTTCCCGTAAGAACTTCTATCAGTAAATGTATTGACGGGTTGCATGTACACAGAAACACATTTAAAAGTCGATTGAAAACATTAGCAGAAACGAAACAGACATAGGATTACGATTTGGAGTGAAGGCTGCTACAATAAAAAGAAGAAAGTATAACTACGTTCCAAAAGGCACCATGAGAATGTGTGCAAATTAGCAGTTGACTGATTCAACCTTTTCCCTTTTTCCCACATACAACAAATCTGAATAAAACGACTAACGAAGCACGTGTGCAAATCATGGTAAACTCTATATGTATTTTTTCCTTTTGTTTCAATGTTTTTTAAAGTCGCCTGCTCGTCAGGAATGCGTTTGCAAGAGGGTAAGTATTAACGCTTTCTCATTTGCAGACGTTTTCATTATACGATTTTTGAAAATATAGTGGCAAAAGAGAAAGTGTGCATGATGAGCAATTTCTCCATTTGCAACAATATTTTCAACTGTATCCATTGATTCCACTTTTATTTATTGAGTGTTTGCATACTTTTACATGGATGTTTTCATAGTCGTTTGCAGCAGATGTGTTGTATGTTGGAAAAGGGTTAAGGTAGAAGATAAACTAGACCTACAGATAACATGGACCATGTGTCGTAAATCAGAGCAGACTGATTACCGGTCTGTCATTTCAAGAACATGACTTTACGACAATCCAGTTTTGAAACAAGGTTTACAAGCATTTAACACCTAAATTCTTCTGGTTTACAATCATAAGTTGCTTCTGACCGGACGCTATTTCTTTCCAAAAAGTATGAGGTTTCTGGTAAGGTGAAACGCCTAAACAAGCTTGTCCGAGGCTTTACTGTTGTATTGCATGACAGGCCGTGATATTACATGACGCGGCTTAACCCTTTCCCACATATCAAATCTACAGCAGACGACTTTGATACGAAATATATACAAAAACGTGAAAACTCTCAATAAATTTGAATTATCAAAAAGAGTTGAAAACACCGTGGCAAAAGGAGAAATTGCTCGTGTTGAGCAATTTCTACTTTTGCCACAATGTTTTCAAAAGTCGTCTGCTGCAGAGGCTTCAGAAAGCGTCTATATTTGGGAAAGGCTTAATACTTTATATAGACTCATATTTAGTGTTAACTTAAACACTATTGGTTCAGAACAAACATGGATACGCTTACAGACGAGATCATCCATAGGGTAAGATTATGTTGTTGAAATTAAAAGTAATTGAAATGTTAAGAACTGGGGGAATGTATTTTCAACTAATGAAAAACATTTTCACAGTATTAAATAGGTTTATTTTTTGCAAAAGGCGCCCTCGTCTTTCTCTGTTATACTATTATCAATGATGTTTTACACGGCTTCTTATAAAACGATGGTCAACGATGGTCAACGATGGTCAATGCAGCTGCTTTGTCAACGTTTATCATTTGAAGTTTAAAGTGTTATTTGTTGAACAGCTAAGGACATAAGAAACAAACATGAAAACAATATTTTTGATTAATTTGATTTGGAAATAACGTCGTTTTAAACAGTAGATCAGTTATATGCCGGTGGGAAGTTCACCTAGTGGCATGTGTTTATTGGTTCTTTCACACCAGTGCTCCAAACATCCCAGACAAATGACTACCTTTCCAAAAAGAATTTTAGCTGTTAAACGTGCGCTTTGTTTCTTGTATCATGTATGATTGTCTTTATGGATAAGGTTTAGGGTTTCCTGATGTTGCGTTATAGGCTTTTGTAACCGTACCAAAAGTCAGTCGAACTTGCGTGCTTTTATAGTTGGAACTCGGCACTATCTGTTGCAGGAACGAAAAGATGACGGTATTTAATTGTACATGTATGGTTCGTTTTCAACAGTATATTAGTTCAATGTATATAAAGGTGAGAGTGAACACATATGTGATCCCAAGTTGACACACCAGTATTAGGCTATACAGTATGCCTTGTCTAAGGTCACTCCACTTAGATCGCCAAGAGCAGAATCCAACCTGGAACGCCCAGTCTCAAACTACAAGCGATTAACATTGAACCTTGGCGGATTCCAACAACTTCTCCAAAAGACACGTTAACAAATAATTAGTGTTGACATGATATTATTACAAAGTGAAATGATAATAGGTTAGTTTACATGCTTTGCTTAAGGTTCACTATCCATAAAATTGGTTTAGAGCCAGTCTTACTTATAACTTAAACTTTTCTCTCATACAACAAATCTGCTACATACGACTTAGGAAACACCTATTGGAGAAAATAAGCAAATCTCTATCAACAAAATAATAATAATTGAAAATAGATTAAAATAGTATTGTAAAAGGTGGACATGCTTAGAAATAATCAAGAGCAAGTTCTTCTTTTGTTCTGCAATGAATTCAAAAATTGTCGGCTGTAGATGCGTCACAATGAGCCTGCACGAGCCAACGAATTCAATGATAAACTTTATACATTACAGGCTTTTGATAAGACGATAGAAGAAAATCCAGTAAAAGATGGAAAATTGGTGCTGATACAGAAAGAACATTATGATAAAGTTATTCAATTTCTTCGTGACGATTTTATTCCAACTGAATATATCAGCCAGGCAATTGAGTCGAAATGGAGCTCGGAACTGGAAGCCATGTTTGTTGCTGCACTGCAACGAAACATATCTCTAATGCTATTGGATAAGGACAATGGTGACGTCATGGGATTACGGCTGATGGCAGTTTCGAAACCAGACGAAGTGTATACCGAAGATCAATTCCAAGACCAGGGCTTAAAACAAGTAGTCGGACTTTGGAACCTTGGTGATTTAAGAACCAATTTTTTCGAACGTTACAATACCAAAGAAGCTGTTCATTTTTTCGGACTAGGGGTCGGCACTAAATACAGAAAAAGAGGGTTCGGAACATTGCTTGTAGACGTGTCTCTTAAATTTCTTAAGAATCTGGAAATTTCCCCGTTATATGTCAAAGCGGAAGCTTCGTCGTTGTTCTCAATGAGAATCTTTGAGAAACTCGGATTTGAACTTTTAGCCGAGGTGAAATATGACGAGTACAAAAAGGACGGTAAAATTGTAATAAAGAGCACTGATGTCAATACGTGTATGAAGACATATGGAAAGGTCATTTGATAAGACAATCTGTTACAGATATAGTATTAACCAGGTCACACCTACATATGCATTTTGACGCATTAGCAGCAGGCGACTTTTGAAAACATTGTGGCCAAATGTGAAATTTTTCATGATGAGCAATTTCTCCTTTGGCCACACTGTTTTCAACTTTATTTAACAATTAAGCCGTCTTTGATTATAGATTTTACAGGTTTTTGTCATTATGTGTTCAGAGTCGTCTGCTGCAGATGTGCTGTATGTGGGAAAGGGTTAACCAGGTCACACACAAACTGACCCTCAGGTATCAACAGGGGAGTTAACCCAAATAAATAAACGAGATAGAAAACCGGTGATGGCCGAATAATCCGATTGTAGAGCTACATGTACCATTTTCATAGCAGATGCATCTATGATGTTTGTATGACTAAGCTATCAATAAGGAATATGCTCATCAGACTGTACAAATGCGCAGGCTGATCTGGACCTTCATTGGATGTTTATAGCAAAATGTCTGTTTTAATGTGGTGTGGCCATTTTTTTTATATCAACACAATTATGTAAACAGAAAATGCATCAAAAGGTGAAAATAGTGAGTGTTGCCACACAAAAAACAAATATTTTAGCTTTTGATTTAATTTTGTAAAATAAAATCTAAATAAACGTAAGCCATGGACATCTTTATTTCTAACGTCTCGGCCACCGGCCCAATAAACAATATACAATGCAACAATACAAGTGAACACAGAGTAACAGTAACATAAAAGCAGACACAAATCATGATAAAATACAGAATCATGTTCCTTATGTGTTTATGTGTCTGTTTGCATGGTATTTTTACACCGCTTTCAGCAATCTTTCAATTATATCATGGCGTATCCTGGGTAAGTTGCTAGTACTACTGGTCCTTTTATCCTGACACCAGCGGGTCAGTTGTAATGCTAACCCCATCATCCTGAGCGCCAAGGAGGGAAACCCATTACTAGTAGTTCCCTAATACAGGTATATAAGTAGATTGAGCATTTATACGAAAATATCTGAATGTATTCAACTATCCGGCCAATTACAAATATATTTAGATTTATGCTTAATATGATTCATACGTTGATACCCTTGCAGCCAACGCATTTTGGAAACAATGTAATGTAAATCAATTGCTCATTTACCAACAAAGTTTTAAAATATGCATCAAAATCATACTTCAAATGTGCCAGATGGAACAATATGTCTCTCGTGCTTTCAAAGTAGACGAACCTAAACTATCATATCAGGAAATCAATGAAGTTTTCAGCAGTCTATAAATCAAGCTAGACTTAAAAACAAGCAACGACATTGTCTATACATACCATTAATCTATACTAAATAAATGTCGAGATAGTGTCAGCAGTCTATACCACAGATGTCCGAGTTTTCATTTGAGATGAAAATGGAAAAAATATACAATACTTCGTTTAGGTACTTCAAAAAAAATCTATCTATATGGTACTTAGGCTGGCTTAAAAATTACCGTAATGTTAATTCGGGGAATCCCACACAGGACCGTATTACTATAAATAACCTTTGTATATGGTTTTATTATTATTATACTATATGAACCATATATAGGCTATTTATAGTAATACGGTCCTAAGTGGGATTCCCCAAGTTTTCTCAATAGGTCTCAATACACCAAATAAATTCTTCCTTCGTTTCCATGTAAATCAACCAGTTTCAACCCTCAATAAGCACACTTTCTAAGCATATCTCATCGAAAAGAGTTACCTCTTAGCTTTGAAATAATGCAAAGAAAATGTGGGGGGTCATGCATTATTTAAGAAAGTACTCACACGGCGAAAATTGTTACCGTCATTTTTGACAAAAAAAAGGGAGGGACGAAACTGGTTTGACACGTTTTATACTTTTACTTTCATACAAGGTCAAATGTAAACTTCATGTGATTTATTCAATACATTCTGGTGATGGTATACCGCGGATATATTAGGCGTAATTGACCATTACGGTCATTATTATTATTATAGCATTTCTTTCTCAAATGAAAACTCGGACGCCTGTGTCTATACCCGCAATGTATAATTAAACAAATGTCGAGGTAGTGTGTATACTAAACCCGCAATCTATACAAAAATGTCAAGGTAGTGTCACCAGTCTAAACCCTCAATTTTATTTATATTTTAAAAAGCCGAGATAGTTTAAGCCGTCCAAACCTTCAATATATACTAAAAAAAAGTCGAGATTATGTCAGCATTCTATACAAGCAATGAATAATAAAAGGTCGAGATATTATCAGAAGTCTATACCCGCAAGTCGATATAGTGTCAGCAGTCTATACTTAAACATGTCGAAATAGTGTCTACAGTTTATAACCACAATCTATACTAAACAATGTCAAGATAGTGTCAGCGATCCATACTTGCAATCTATAGATACTAAAAATGTGTGAATGAAAGTATCAGCATTCTATACTAAAAATGTTGAGATAATGTAAGTAGAGCAGTCTAGATACCGGCAAATCGTGATAGTGTCCAGTCTTTACCGGCAAATCGAGATAGTGTCCAGTCTATACCGGCAAATAGAGAAAGTGTCCAGTCTTTACCGGCAAATAGAGAAAATAGAGAAAGTGTCCAGTCTATACCGGCAAATGGAGAAAGTGTCCAGTCTATACCGGCAAATAGAGAAAGTGTCCAGTCTATACCGGCAAATAGAGATAGTGTCCAGTCTATACCGGCAAATAGAGAAAGTGTCCAGTATATACCGGCAAATAGAGATAGTATCCAGTCTATACCGGCAAATAGAGATAGTGTCCAGTCTATACCGGCAAATAGAGAAAATGTCCAGTCTATACCGGCAAATAGAGAAAGTGTCCAGTCTTTACCGGCAAATCGAGATAGTGTCCAGTCTATACCGGCAAATAGAGAAAGTGTCCAGTCTATACCGGCAAATAGAGAAAGTGTCCAGTCTATACCGGCAAGTCCAGTCTATACCGGCAAATAGAGAAAGTGTCCAGTCTATACCGGCAAATAGAGAAAGTGTCCAGTCTTTACCGGCAAATAGAGAAAGTGTCCAGTCTATACCGGCAAATCGAGATAGTGTCCAGTCTATACCGGCAAATAGAGAAAGTGTCCAGTCTATACCCGCAATACATACTATATTCGCAATATTCATTAATAAATGTCGAGAAAGAGTCACCAGTATATACTTAAAGGATAGACAACTTCATTGCGTTCATTTAAGAAGTTTGGTAGCTCAGGGTTTGTATCGGATTGTAATTATTTTTTTTTAAATTTCTTTAATGTCTGAGACCCACTTCATTGTCCCACTGTTACTATAATCATATACCGCCTCGGAGGTCTAGCGGTAGAGCGTCCGCCTCAGGGTTGCGGGGTTAGCATTACGACTGACTGGTTGGTGTCAGGATAAATGGACCAGAAGTACCGGTAACTTACTCAGGAAACGCCGTGATATAACTGAACAAATGTTGAAAGCGGCGGAAACACCAAACTTTCAATTAATGAATCAATAATCATATGTAGGCAGACGTTTCGTAAAATCACTTTGTTAGTTTTCAAAAGTTTAAACCAATATTTTATTATACGAATGTATCTAGTTATGTATAATAGGTCAACTGCCATAGAAATATGTTTATTGTTTAACTTGCAGAATATGTTTGCACAAGAATTCGTTCTAAATATTTATATTTACTGAAGCCCTATGTTTCGCATGAGTAATTAAGTATAGACCCAACAAAATAATCAAACAGTTTTAAAACATGTTTAGTATTCGCGTAGGGAGTTTAAATTGAAAACAGTGTCTTACATAAAACGTGTTTCATTGATTTATAAAGACGCATATCTAGTGTTAACTTGCACACTTTTGATTCAGAATAAAGGCATGGATACGCTTACAAACGAGATCATACTAAAGGTAAGATCATGTTGTTGAAGTTAAAAGTAATTGAAATTTGAATAACTAGGTCAATGTATTTTCCACTTATGAACAAATACTTTTGCTGCATCATGAAGGCGTCCTCATATGTCCTCTTGATCCTTTCCAATGATGTTTTACACAGCTACTAAAAACGTTGATCAATGCAGTTTCTTTATCAAACTTTTTCATTTCAAGGTTCATACTATGGAACGCATTTGCTGCCTCATTATACAGTATTGGTTTGTATGCTGTGTAGTCTTTACGCTATTATACCATACTCCTTTATACTATGTACACTGATTAATGTTTTAGGTGCTTAGTCCGTTTCGTTATATGAACACTTCATCATATTATGTATATTGATCATTGTGTCTTGTGAATTCTCCATTTCGTTATGAGTATACCTCATTAGATGTTATATGTACCGATCGTTGCCTTCCCCATTTCGTTATGTGCATACTTAATTATATATATGCACTTATCTTAATGTGATATGTACACGTCGTTGTGTAATGTGCAATATACGTTCTGATATATATGTACACACGTCATTATGTGATGTTAACTGGTCACTATGTCTTGTGTATTCTCCATTTCGTTATGTGCATAATTGATTATGAAATATGTACCGAGCATCATCTCGTGTGCATTCTCGATGTATTATGTGTACCGATCTGAATGCTATGTATATCATTCATTATACATTGTTTATTCTCGATTTCATTAATGCATACTTCGTTCGTTATGCGATGCTTTCCAGTCATTCTACCCTGTGCACTTACCAATGTTTAAGAGCATAATTGAGTGTGTGATGTATACCGAGCATTATTTATTGTGCATTCACCATTTAGACATATGTATCGATCATTTCGTGATGTTTCCGATCAGTATGTAGTGTTCATTCCCCATTGCCTTATGTGTACCGAACAGTATGTGATGTGTCCGATGATTATGTGTTGTGCATTGCATTCGTTATCTGCATATGTTATTGTGTTATATTCGCTTTAATATGTATGTAATATACACACGTCCTTGTGTTATGTGTGAATACACTCTGTTGTCAGTAAATGTAAACATAATTCACCCATTACTGATAAGTATTGAATTAATGCTTTCAATTTGTAAGAGTCTGCCGTAGAAGTCCTTCAATATTGGAGACATCAAAAGGCGTTTCTTATTCCCTTTGCACCATAATACCGCAATTCCCCCACACTTAATAAAGCAGGCATTTGAGAACAGTGTAGGAAGAGTTCAGATTGCTCGTAACGAGAAATCTGGACCTCTTCTGGCTCTGTTTTTCACCCTGTCAGTAAATGTAGCCTAAACATAATTCACATATAACTGATAAGTGCTAAATTAATGCTTTCAATTTGGAAGAGTACAAGAAAATGCATATGGGGCAACGAGTTAATTGTCCAAGTTGTCCACTTCCAAATACGGACACATGAACATAACCCTTTATTCCATAGACATATATAGTGGACTCCTCCATTTTGAAAAGTACTATCTCTCTATTTTAGGTAGACTCCATTACCATTTTCAAATAGAATATAAAATCTACACAATCGGAACTTCACTGCTGTCAAAATCCTTCAACATTTGAGACATTAAAAAGAGAATTTGCCGACATTTTGGTTGTGTCGTTAATATAAACATCCCGTCATAATAACGATGTTCGACATAATGACGATGAATGCACACAACGTAAAGACGCTTTGACATAGCATAACAATGGAGTAGCATAATAAACATGTTATTGGCATATCATAACTACAATAACACAATAACGTGTACACGTGACATAAAGATAAATGCAGATAACATAATGAAGTATGCACATAACGAAATTAGAAATGCACAAAGCATAATAACCGGTACATATCATGTAATGTAGTGTGTAAATATAAAATGGGAAATGCACAAAGCATATATGCTTAGTACACATCACGTTATGCAGTTTGTACATAACAAAATGGAAAATGTGCAAAACGTTACAGATAAGCGAATATAACAAAATGATATGTGCACATAATGAAAATGACCACGCACAAAACATTATCATCGGAACACATCACGTAATGTTCGGTACACATAACGCAATGGAGAATGCACACTATATACTGATCGAAACATCAAATAATGATCGATACATAATTATATCTAAATGGTGAATGCACAAGAGATAATCCTCGGTATACATCACATACTCAATTATGCATAATAACATAACAATTGGAAAGTGCACAGGGTAAAATGACTGGAAAGCATCGCATAACGAAGTATGCGCATAACGAAATCGAGAATAGACAATGTATAATGAGTGATATACATCGCATACAGATCGGTACACATAATACATCGAGCATGCACATGAGATGATGACAAAACGGAGTATGCACCTAACACATTAATCAGTGTATATAGCATAAAGGAGTATGGCATGATAGGGTACAGACTACAAAGACTACAAACAAGTATTGTATAATACGCAAAGGCGTTCCATATTAAAATGTCGTTTGTTGAATAGCTAAGCTAAGGACATCAGAAACGTATTTTGTTTTAATAGGAGTTAACACAGAATTTCAGTTATATCACGGCGATGTTCACCTAAACTAAAGCATGTGTTCCAACATCAGTCTTCAGGGGCGTAGCTTGGCAATAACCAATGTGTAGGCCGTCTTGTGAGAAAATCAACAGTGTGGACTCTGCGTAAAGTATAGACACGGATAAGCATGCCACACAGGCGTACCCGGATATACACTTTTCGCCTCCTGTGGATTTTCTGTTTCAGGAATCACTACTCTATCTATCCCTCCTTAGACAGAATATGTCGGCCGGATCAATCTGCGCGGACAGCGCAGGCTGATCTGGTCGATACATTACGCAGATGTGTATCGCCGCAGCTGCATTTTGGGGCATTTTTAGAAAAAATGTGTAGGCACGTGTCTACAGTGCCTAAAGGGAGCTACGCCCCTGGTCTGCCCAGGCAAATGACTACCTTCCCATAAAGTATTTTAGCTGTTAAACGAACGCATTGTCTCTTTTTTACTTCGAGACCAGCGACCTGTCTATAATGTCCATATAACCCTTTCGAACATACAACAAATCTGCAGCAGACGATCTTTGAATCATCCAGGCAAAATATGGAAAATATCTAAATGTGAATGTTTAATTATCGAAAAGAGTTGAAAACTTTGTGTCAAGAGGACAATTTCTCCTTTTCTCACGATGTTTTCAAAAGTTGTTCTGCTGCAGAGGCGTCAGAGAAAGCTTCTGTGTGTTGTTATAGAAGTAGGTCGGCAATATCTGTTAAAGGAGAGAGATGAGATGACAGTCTCGAAGTGTATGGTTCGATTTCAACAGTATTTTAGTTACACTTATATTTATATTAAGGTAACACTATTAGGCTAGAAAATATGCCTTGTCAAAGGGCGCTCCATTTAGATCGCAAAAAGCCAGGGGCGTAGCTCCCTTTAGGCACTGTAGGCACGTGCCTACACTTTTTTTCTGAAAATGCACCAAAATGCAGCTGCGGCGATACACATCTGCGTAATATATCGACCAGATCAGCCTGCGCTGTCCGCGCAGACTGATCCGGCCGACACATTCCTGATTCGTGAAACAGAAAATCCACAGGAGGCGAAAAGTGTCTATCTATACTTTACGCAGAGTCCACAATGTAGATTTTTCTCACGAGAAGACCTACACATTGAGTATTGCCAAGCTACGCCCCTGAAAGCAGGATCAAACATGGCACGCCCAGTGTCAAACGCATTTAGCGCTAACCACTCGACCATGACGGATTCAAACAGCTTGTCTAAAAACATTTTCACAAATCATTATTTATGACAGGCTTTTGATAAGACGATAGAAGAAAATCCGATCGAAGATGGAAAATTGGTGCTGATACAGAAAGAACATTATAATAAAGTTCTTCAATTTCTTCGTGACGATTTTATTCCAACTGAATATGTCAGCAAGGCTGTTGAATGGAAATGGAACCTGGAAGGGGAAGCCATGTTTGTTGCGGCTCTGCAACTAAACATATCTCTAATGCTATTGGATAAGGACAATGGTGACGTCATTGGATTACGGCTGATGTCAGTTTCGAAACCAGGCGAAAAGTTTACCGAAGATCAATTCCAAGACCAAGGCTTGAAAAAAGTAGTCGGACTTTGGAACCTTGGTGATTTAAGAGCTAATTTTTTCGAACGTTACAAAACCAAAGAAGCTATTCATTTCTTCGGACTTGGAGTCGGCACTAAATACAGAAAAAGAGGATTTGGAACATTGCTTGTAGACGTGTCCCTTAAATTTCTGAAGAATCTGGAAATGTCCCCGATTTATGTCAAAGCGGAAGCTTCGTCCTTGTTCTCAATTAAAATCTTTGAGAAACTGGGATTTGAACTTTTAGCGGAAGTGAAATATGACGAGTACAAAAAGGACGGTGAAATTGTAATAAAGAGCAGTGACGTCAGTACGTGTATGAGGACATATGGAATGGTCATTTGATAAAACAATCTGTAACAGATATAGTATTAACCCTTTCCTACATTCAATAAATCTATAGCAGATGACTTTTTAAAACATGTACGCAAAAAATGGAAAATCTCTTGAATCGAGAGTATAGTAATAGAATAGAGTTGCAAATGTTGTTTCAAAAGAAAGATTTACTCGTTATGAGCAAATTCTCTTTTTGTTATTATAGTTTCAAAAGTCGTCTGTTGCAGATTTTTCCGAAAGCGCAAATGTATATGAGAAAGGGTCACTCGGAGGTTTTGAAGTGACAGGTAATGACAATTGCAATTGGGATGTGTTATGTGCAAACCAACCTTTAACCTAATGGTTACATGTATGAGTAAAATATCTTCCTGTTAAATCATGTTTACAGATGTTTCCTTAAACCGTCTATTACAGGTTCATCTGAGCGTTCACTGTATACTAATGCTATAAGACCCCTAATCGCCCACGCTGTTCATAGAGATGCGATCGTACGCATCTTAAAAAACATTTCAATTACCTGAATAACCCATTCTCATTACAACCAGACCTTAACCGCACTGCAGTATCAAACGCTCGTATAGATCTGACGACTGCCTATAGTAGACCGTCTCAGGGTACACGTTTGCGTCAGCCAATCAAATTATCGCTTACTCAATCGTTAGGTATCAACATGTGAGTTAACCGAAATAAATACACGAGATAATAGAAAAGCGGTGATGGCCGAGAGTTACTATTGTATTGACCTGTGATCTATAACGAAAGTTATCATTTTGATAGCAGAACCGAGCTTTGGTTATATCGTGCGTTCATTGGACAGAAGAACGAGCGTCTGCTCATGAATTAATTAAATGTCTAGGATCAATTCGAGACGACCTTTTACGCGATGTCGTCAGAACCAATATACACAGAGCGAAGTTTTCGCAAAGCACCGCACAATTAAAGTCCATACTTATATAGTCAGTATTTGATCAAAGCCGTTTTTAGAGGCATGTAGAATGTTCGAATGACTAAACAACGAACAAGGAATAACCTGATCAGACAGCGCAACTACACAGGCTGATCTGTATCTTTCTTGGTTGCTTATTACAGCAGGTCTGTTTTAATGTGACGTGGTCCAAATTTTATTTCAACAAAACAATATAAACAGAAAAGGCATAACAATTTTTAACAAAAACTGAGCTTATGGTTAGAA
Source organism: Serripes groenlandicus (assembly GCA_031761405.1). Lineage (NCBI taxonomy): Eukaryota > Metazoa > Mollusca > Bivalvia > Cardiida > Cardiidae > Serripes > Serripes groenlandicus. The sequence goes on along the minus strand of JASEVX010000007.1, from coordinate 49,204,273 downwards.
AATGTAATCATTTAAATAGAGGTTAGGGTTTGACTTAAATAATACTTTGGCAGTTGGGGTCTTAACCCTTTCCCTCATATAGACGCTTTCTGACACCTCTGCAGCAGACGGATTTTTGAAAACGTGCAATTTCTCCTTTTGCCACAATGTTTTCCACTTTTTGTCATAGGTTTTCCATTCAATTATGGAGATTTTCTATTTTTTGACAAAATACGTTCAAAGTCGTCTGCTACAGCATTGCCGTATGAGGGAAAGGGTTAAAGCATCTGCGAATTACCCAGGTGAACCTGTGCATCCACACAGTCTCATCACAGCTTTCACTGTCCGTCTAGATATGATTTAGTCGTAGATGCATATATTACAAAATAGGGTGTAACGTCCACTTGTTTTGCGCCAATTGACCTTTATATGATTCTGTTATCGAGAGTCAATAAGACCCAAATCGCCAGACGAGGTTCAGCTATATACATGTATATACTGCAGACAGTAGGATAGTAAAACCTATCTTTACTAAAAATGATATATTGTATCGTATATTTGAATAACTGCGTTATGTCTGCATGTTATCTGTCTGACACACACATAATTAATCTATTCATGATCATGTGTTGTTCACTAGTGGTATGTATATTCATGTATCTTGGACAAAGTTCAGATTTAAGTGCACTCAAGATATATGAATAACCTGCTAGATAGGCTCGCGACACAACATTCCAATTGATAAATTGGGATTTAACGGCGTTTTCAACAGTGTTTCTGTCAAATTAAGGCGGCCAGTTCACCAATCCATGTGTTTCCTGACTCTATCACACCAGTACTCCAAACAAAAATATTTACAAGCAACTTTCTTGTTTTTTTCTTCACATAAACTGTTAACCCATTGATAGAAGACAAATAACCTGGCTCATGTTCACGTTTGTCAAACGTCGGAAAGATTGTTGGCCAAGCTCGGGTTCGAACTCACAACACAAAAAGCATATTTCGTCATTTTCGTTTCCCTAATATTTTGTAAAACATGAATGGTGGAATGTTTTTAAGTGAATGACTAAGTTCACATAAATAGTTACCATGCTGACTAACAATATAAGGGAAAGAAATGAAATATTTTGGCATTTTTATAAGGGAATCGAAAATGATGAAATATGCTTTTAAGTATTTAAGTAAAACTTAGAGCTAAGTAAGGTTAATGGAATTGGACCCTGGTGTAGTTGGAATAGCCAATTACTTGGTGACTGAATAAGCTTATGTCCGGTATTCCAAGACATTGTCTGACACAACTCAGACAGATAGAAGTCAACATAAAGGACTATTTAAGGAGGAGTAAACTGATATTTCCCCCCATAATATATCTATTGTTATTCAACCAAACACTATGTTGTGGGTACTAAAAAGAATAGTATATGGGAGACGATTATATTGAGTACTACCAATAAAGGGTTTGAGTTTCAAAAAAAGGGATTTTAGAACATGAAAAATGCTTCCTATCTAGAGCTCTGTCAATATCTGAAGTCCCGGACTGGTGTCTACTCCTGTTTGGTGTGGTAGGTACTATACATCTAAAAGAAAGTCAGTATTAACGATATTTTCTTAAAGGGAACATCTTCCTTCCTTGTCAATGATATCCTGAAAATATCGTATTTCGTGTGACTAATTAATATGCTTAGTAACACAGGAATTGAGTGTCAAATAAGTGAGAACTGCCTCCTATCTAGAGCTTATACAACATATGACGCCCCTGACTGGTGTCTCCTCCTGTGTGTGGTGGTAGGAGACATGAAGTAATAAAAAGTAAGTCTTCACGGTATTTCCTGAAAGGAAACATATTCCTTCCCCGTCATTGCTGTCGTGAAAATAATGTGAATCATGCAACTGAACAATGATCGTAAATAAAATAGGGTTTGAGAGTTAAATAAGTTAAACATGCCCATTAACTAGAGTTCGGACAACATCGGGCGTCCCTGACTGGTGTCTCCTCCTAGTTGGCGTGGTAGGAGCCATGAAGCTAAAAAGGTCAGTCTCCACACTCTCCACTTTATTTGCTGGTAGGGAACATATTTATTCCTTCCTTGTCACTGCTATCCTGAAAATAATATGAGCCATGCGACTGAACAGTGTTCCGTTGTAACAAGGCGTTTGATTGTAAAATAAGCGAAAAATGCCCTTTCTCTAATGCTTAGACAACAGCGGATGTCTCTGACTGGTGTCTTCTCCTGTTTGGTGTTGGAGGAGCCATAAAGCTAAAGAAAATATCAGTCTTCACATTATTTCATTGAAGGGAACATCTTCCTTCCTTGTAATTGATATCGTGAATTATTTTTTAATCATGCAACGAACTGACAGTGTTCCTTAGTAACATAAGGTTTGAGTATCAACATCGGGTGTCTACTCCTAGTTGGTGTTGCAGGAGCTATGGAGCTAAACAAAAGTCAGAATTCACTTTATTTGCTGGATAGGGAACATCGTTATTCCTTGCCATTGAAATCATAAAACTAAGCTTATTCATGCGACTGAACAGATGTCCCTTAGAAACAAGGTTAGAATACGAATTGTCTAAAGTTCACACCACCAAATGTATGGTAATGTGTTTTAATACAATTTATGAAAATACTACCAAACTACGAACTGACCTTTGATCACTAAAAAGCCCACTTATATCTAGAACAGTTTACTAACCGTCTACTTAGTGTAAGTGTTAGTCCAGTATTAGAAACCCGGTCGTGTCATATTGAAGACTTCAAAAATAAGTAATGGCATCCTTCATTAGCGCTCCTTGTTGATTGGATAGCATTCCGACTGATTCATCGGTGTCAAGATAAATATAATTGGATGTAGCGGAAAATTACCTAGGAGGAGCCGTGACTGACACTGTTGAAATTATGTAAAACAACATTTAAATAAAGCACTTTACATAAAATGTCTACAGACCCGTCGAAATGAGTCTCGAAGTGAGAAACTATTAAATGTCGTCTGTATTAGAGAGAATTATGATTAAAGTTTTGAGTAATTTCTTTTAGTAGTACCCACACTGTGTCCACAAGCCGTGTGCTGCTTTGGCTTACAATGTCGTCTGTCTCACGAAACGTTGTGAACTAACAGTTTGGGCTAACTGTCTATGTGGAAAAGCAGCCTGTTGCTTAGAAAGTCTGTTTTGTGGAGTACTGGTGTTGGAAAGCTATGAGACACATGAACAGGTGAAGTGGCCATCGTTATATGACTGAAAACCTTTTTAAAACAAGAGGGCCATGATGGCCCTTGTTCGCTCACCTAAATTATGCAATGTGATGTGTTATGCCTACCACAATAACTTATCTTTTTTACCAACTAACATGCCTTTAATTAATCTTGTAGGGGGTAGCCCAATGAACATTTCTTCAAAGTTACTGTGGGAGAAGAAGATTTTTAAAGTATTCACTTTTGCCAAATAAGGAAAAACAGCCCGCCCCGTGGCGGCCATGTGTTTCGACCAATCAAAATAGCTTGAGGGAATCTGAAAGAGGGTCGCTTAAGGAACATTTCTAAAATATTATTTGAAAATAGGCCAACCGTTTTTGGAGGAGAACATGTTTAAGTGTTTTTCTTTTTATTGCCATGGACACAAGAATTCTGCATAAATCAAAAGCATTTAAAGGGATTTTGGTAAGGCCATTGCGAGGATGCTTTCTATGAAGTTTAATCGCAATTGACCCACTGGTTACAGAAGAGAAGATGTTGACACACGGAAAGCGTCACGGACGTTGGACAAAGGGAGATCACATTAACTAACCTTGGGCATGAAGTGCACATGTGAACTAAACAAGAGGGCCATGATGGCCCTAGATCGCTCACCTGAATTATGCGATGTGATTTCTAATGCAGAACACATCAAGACATTTATTCTGACAAAGATTCAAAATGCAAGCTCCAGAGTGTTAACCAATTTTATTCATTTGGCATAGTGACCTTTGTTTTTTTACCTGCTGAAGCAAACAAAAATTGCGGCTACTAAAGTGTTAACAATATGTTCCGTCAATTTGACCTAGTGACCTACTTATTGACCCGACATGACCCATATTCGAACTTGACTACATATCATCAAGACAAACATTCTTATAGTTTCAACATGCTCAAGTTAAAAATGCGGCCTCCAGAGTGTTAACAAGATTTCCCTTCAATTTGACCTAGTGACCTAGTTTCTGACCTTATATGATTCAGTTTCGAACTTGTCCAAGATATGATGGAGATGAATGTTCTAATAAACTTTCATGAAGATCGGATTCAAAATGTAGCCTGTAGAGTGTTGACAAGGCACTTGTTGATAACGCACGACGGCCGGACGCCGGTCGCAATGTGATCACAATAGGTTTTAGCACTTCGTGCACAGGTGTGTTAAAAAGGTTAAACCCATTCAATCAATTGTTATAACTTGGTAGGTTAAGGAGCAGACTATCGATTCCAGTCATGAGTTCAAATCCAGGCTCGACCATTTACCAGTCATTGTGACGAGCATCATTCATCTTTCGCCAATGGGCTAAAGGTCCATGTGGGAAGGTACTGAAATAGTTTGTTGCTTGAAAATAATGTACTGGTGAAAAAGCCCTGAAACACATGGTATTTACATTGGCAAATGGTCCACTGGCTATATAACAAAAATACTGTTGAAACTGGTGTTAACTCCAATCAATCAATTTGCTGTGACCCTTTCCCTTAAACAACAAATCTGCAGCAGACGACTTCGTAAACATAATTGCAAACATATAGCTATACATGAAGGTATAATTACCAACAAGAGCTGTTCGCAAGCCAGCATGCTCGACTATTTAGCCATTTGATATTATAGTCAACAGTTGTTACTGATATAGTGGTTTGATAGTATAGTACTATAAATCAAGTTGGATAAGTCTTGTTTGAATAGCATCTGCTCTTTGCGAGAAAAGGCCTTGCATTCAAAACTTTTGGCTAAATTTCTAACTTCAACAAGGGCCATTATTTATAATAAATTCAGTCAGGAGTTACCTAACCTGATTGCTTGATACACAAAGAGGCGTAGCTTTGAGTGGATACACTTTCATTCATGAGTTAATTAGTTAAGACAATATACACAGCACTCTCCAATTTAAAATGTAAAGTCATCAATTCAAATTCAAATTGTTCTGTGTGTGAATGACAGCTGGAGAAAGTATGCACATACTTCCTTAATTTGTCCATGCATGTTGCGATCAAGCCATGTTTACAGAGTAGAAATACATTTTATTTTTTGATAATGTAATTCATATATTTTAACATCAAATTTCTTTCGAGTTCTTTCTTTTGGGTGAGTGATGTCGAATCAAATCCATTGTCCGGCTGATATGCCAACAAGTTACTGCTTTTTGATTTTTAGACATGAACTATTTGGCGGTACAACATGGGTATTAGCTAGCAGCAGTCCATCCATTTTTAAAAATAGTCCACAGATCATCCACTTTCATTGACATTATATACCATCTGCAACGTGTTCAGAAACGGAGAGCTGATATAGAAAGACAGATGTGAAGTAATTCAATGCCGATATTGTAAAACACTAGTGATTCCAGTCTAAAAATGATGAGTGTCTTCGGATTTCGCCTACTATAACAATTGGCTCTAACGGAGGCCTTGCTAAAAATGAATCAATATGTAAGCCTGATGAGACGACTAGTCCATATTTGGCTTCAATAGAAACACGTCAACCAATTAGGAGATTTATTGCTTCTTCTATATGGCTAGAAATCCAAGACCAAGATTGTTGAAGAGCGTACTTGTTGGAGAGCTGACGGCTTTTGTTTATATGTCTCGTGTTGAAACCATACATAACTTACGCCCGCCCGCATACAAACCGTTTCCCCCAGGGACGCCCTGTTTCAAGTCGCATGCAAATTAAACAGTTTGTAAGCCCTATGAGACGATTCGTCCAGATTCAGCTTTAAAAATCACACGTCGGTCAATTATATATAGGGACTTTAATGCATATTCGTACAGTTCAGACTCAGGAGAGCCTATACTGTTTGAATATGACATATATCTCTAGATACATTTTCTGGAATCGGTCTGTAAGCTCAGCACTGTGTACATTCCTCATTGGGCCGTCTCCAAAATGTAGTGGTAAGAGTGTCCGCTTTATGTTCGATCCTCGGTCTGGTCATAGTAAAGACCTTACAAATGTCAATATGGTAGTAATGGATTCCATCATTTGCGTTCAGGGTTGAAATAAACAATAGCGACTGTACTGGTTAATTACTCAAGCCAAGAACATATACAGTATAATTGTAATATAGTGTCCCTGCTCAAGCGTAATAAAAAGCATCAATCAAACAATTATCCGGATTAATGCACCTGTCACTCCAATAAATACCTGATCGATGCTCGTTATTACCAGGTCCCGTGATAGCTCAGTTGGTAGAGCGGAAGACTGTAGCGGTAAAACACTGATATCTTTAGGTCACTGGTTCGAATCCGGTTCGCGGGAATTCGTTTTTCTTCGCTACACTACAAATGTATTCTGGATCTATATAACCAATGTGTTTATTCTTTAAATATCTTTTATCATATTTTTAAATGTCTCATGATCAACTTCTTATCTATTAAATGATCACATCTGTTTTAAACCTTTCCCACATACAAAAAGATATTTGAAAATGTCTACTAAAAAATAAGGAAAATCTCTATAATTGTAGATATAATTACTGAAAAAAGTTGAAAACATTGTTGCAATAGGAGAAATTGCTCATCACTATTTGCCACATTGTTTTCAAAAGTCATCTGCTGCAGATGCGTCGAAATGCGTCTGCAAGTGGAAAAGCGTTAAAGAAGACACCAATGATGATTGAAATAATCAATTTGCTTACCTTGCATAAATAAGCCGAGCCCCGGTAGCTCAGTCGGTCAACATTCTTTCCAAGAGTTTAACCTGTTTAACTTAAGTCATTGTGTCAAGCATCATTCTTCTTCCACAAATCGGCTATCAGTTTATGTGGGAAAACAGCCAGTTGCTGGGAAAGAATATTGTATGAAGTACTGGTGTGAGAAAGCCAAGAGACATATGAGTAGGTGAACTGGCCGCCGTGATATGACTGATTTTTTTTTGAAAACGGCATTAAACCTTAAACAATCAATTGTATAAATAAAGAACTTACTCTTAACCCAATCTAATTCAAACCAAACTTTAACTCGGTCGCTCGTATAACGATATGATGGATGCCCCCATACAACTCGTGTCAGATTGACCTTGCGTCATTCAATTAAATTGTCGGTTACTATAATTTGACGGTTTAAAACAGGTATGATTACCTTGGCGCTCAGGGTTAGCATAACGACTGACTGGCTGGTGTAAGGATAAACTGACCAGAAGTATTGGTAACTTACCCAGGACACGCCGTGATATAACTAAACAATTGTTGAAAGCGACGAAAACAACGACAAAACAAACCATATACATGTAGATAAATGATATAGAGAACAGTTGGTGGAGAGTGCTCTATTGTATAGCAGGGTCTTTGTTGTATTGTGCGATTTCATTGCGATTGAGCACGAGTATTACATTGTAAAAGGTTAATTCGAGACGACCCTTTATGCGTGGTGGTCAGATCCAATATACGTGCAACAAAGTATTTAGGTCCGATTTTAATGAGATCGAACCCTTACCCACATACAAGAAAACTGCAACAGGCAACTTTGAAAATATATTGGCAAAAAAGGAGGACTATTTCTTTAAATGAAAGGATTATTATTGAATCGAGTTAAAAAAAAATTTGCTCGAAAGTCGTTTGCTGCAACGCGTCTGTAAAGAAGAGCTGTCCACAAGACAGCATGCTCGACTATTTGGCCATTTGATACTATAGTCAACAGTTGATATTGAGATACTGGCTTGATAGTATAGTACTATAAATCAAGTTGGATAAGTCTTGTTTGAATAGCATCGAGAAAAGGCCTTGCATGCAAAACTTTAACCCAAATTTCAACATGGGCCATAATTTATAATAAATTAATTCAGGAGTTACCTAGCCTGATTATTTGATACCTTTAAAGACTATATTGAAGTTTTAAATCAATTCCAGAGTTGTTACTGATATATGTGAATGATAGTACCATGCATGCAAAACGTTAACCAAATGTTCAAAGTCTTGAACATAATTTGTACTAAATTCATACAAGAGTTATCTGACTTGACTGTCTAACACCCCTGAAGATATGCATGTTTTTTCAAGTCAATATTATTAGTGGTTACTGAGATACATCCATGATAGTACCTTGCATGCAAACTTTAACCAGAATTTCTAAGTAAATAAAAGGGCCATAATTCGCATTGTCTGCTGTAAAGAGTTATCAAACTTGATTGTTTATATAGGTGTGATGGTTGGGAATGGTTGTATAAAGTGTCAATGCAATGCATCAAGCAGTTACTAGGATATGGACTGTTAATGTAGTTGCACCGACAACTTTAAACATAACTTGTAAGTAAAACAAGAGGGCCATGAGACCCTGGAATCGCTCACCTGAGAATGGGCTATTTAAGACATAACTCTTTCAGCGCCAATGGCAATATCATCAAGACAAACTTTCTGACAAAATTTCAAGCTGCTCAAGTAAAAAATGCGATCTCTATAGTGTTAACTAGATTGTTCTACAATTTGGCCTAGTGACTTAGTTGTTGACCTGACCTGACCCATATTCGAACTTACCCTAGATATCATCAAGACAAATATTCTGACAAAGTTTCAACATGCTCAAGCCAAACATGTGGCTTCCAGAGTGTTAACAAGTTTTTCCTTAAATTAGGCCTAGTGACCTAGTGTTTGACATGACATGACCCATATTCGAACTTGGCCTAGATATCATCAGGACAAACTTTCTGATAAAGTTTCAACATGCTCAAGCCAAAAATGTGGCTTCTAGAGTGTTAACAAGATTTTCTTTCAATTTGGCCTAGTGACCTAGTTTTTGGACCGACATGACCCAGTTTCGAACTTGGCCTATATTTGATGGAGATATATGTTCTGAAAAACTTTCATGAAGATTTGATGCAAAATGTTGCCTCTAGAGTGTTAACAAGCAAATGTTGACGACGGACGACGAACGACGGACAAAAGGCGATCACAAAAACTCACCTTGAGCACGTTGTGCTCTGGTGAGCTAAAAAGAAAGGACCATAACTTGCATTAAATGCAGGATATAGTTATCTAACTTGATAATCTACATTAGTGTGATAGTTAAGAAATATTGTATAAATTTGGCCTAGTGTCCTAGTTTTTGGACCGACATGACCCAGTTTCGAACTTGGCCTATATTTGATGGAGATATATGTTCTGAAAAACTTTCATGAAGATTTGATGCAAAATGTTGCCTCTAGAGTGTTAACAAGCAAATGTTGACGACGGACGACGAACGACGGACAAAAAGGCGATCACAAAAACTCACCTTGAGCACGTTGTGCTCTGGTGAGCTAAAAAGAAAGGACCATAACTTGCATTAAATGCAGGATATAGTTATCTAACTTGATAATCTACATTAGTGTGATAGTTAAGAAATATTGTATAAAGTTCCAATGCAATGCATCAAGTAAATACTGAGATATGGACTCCTTATGTAGTTGCACGCACAACATTAACCAGAATTGCTAAGACAATATCAGGGATAACTTGATAAAGCCTGATAAACTACGATGAGCAAATTTAGAAGAAGTATTTAGGTTTTGAAAGAGGACTACCAAATGAACAATCCTATGTAGTTTTGATTAAATTGGTCTAGTAAATTAGGAGATGTCAATTGAAGCAAATAGTTAATTTTAGCCCTTTTCTGATGTCGCTTGGTTGCCATGTCTTTCAACTAATCAATTACAAAATTATCTTGAAATCAGACAATCACTTTCACAAGGATGGTATATTAAAGTTTTGTTATTTTACCCCTTTCCTGATGCGTCCTGGTAGCCAGGTTTTCAACCAATCAATATGGCTTGAACAATTTTTGTAGAGGCTCTCACAAGGAACATTTCTACCAAATTATATCGGAATCTGACAAGCAGATTCAGAGGAGAAGAATTTCAAAGTTTGGACATTCTGCCCCCTTTCTAATGCCACAGCAACCAAATTACTACATGGAATTTGAATTGTTGAACAGTTTTGAACGAGGAGCACCAAAGGAACATTCCTATATAATTTTGATGAAATTGGTCTAGTGAATTAGGAGATGGCATTTGAAGCAAAAACTTAATTTTACCCCTTTTCTTATGAGGCTTGGTTGCTGTCTTTCAACTTACCAATATGGCTTGACAAAGTATGTAGAGGATCAATCAAAGAACATATCTACAAAATTATTTTGACATCTGACAAGTACTTTCATAAGGATGGTTTATTAAAGTTTTGTAATTTTACCCCTTTTCTGAGGCAGCCTGGTTGCCATGTTTTTCAATGAACAATTGTTGTAGAGGGTCACCCAAGGAATATTTCTACAAAATTATATTGGAATCTGACAAGCAGATTCAGAGAAAAAGAATTTTAAAGTTTGGAAATTTTGCCCCCTTTCTGATGCCACAGCAATCAAAGTTCTAAATGTAATTTAAATCTTTGAACAATTTTGAAAGAGGACCACCAAAGGAACATTCCTGTACAGTTTAGTTGATATTGGTCATGTGGTTAAGGAGGAGATGATGTTTAAGGCTAAAAATGAACAACTGACGACAGAGAGTGATCAGAATGGATCACCTTGCTCAGGTTGCCGAAACACAATTGACTGTAATAGCTCCCATATTCTTTGAATAGTCGAGCTAAAAAGGTTGAAAACACTGTGGCTCATTTTGAGCAATTTCTCCTTTTGTAACATTGTTCAGACAAATTGTTTGATGCAGAAGCATTAGAAAGAGTCTATATGTGGGAAATGGATAACATAGAAAACAAACACGGTTCTTTGTTTACTGGTATTTTACTAGAATAGCCTGACAGAAAAACACTTTTTATGAAACCAGTTTACAGGTAAATATTGTATATAATCTATATACACATCTCTAGATAAGAGACATTTTCATTTCTTAACCCTTTCCCACATACAACAAATCTGAAGCAGACGACTTTGAAAACCTGTAGACAGAAGTATGAAATATCTCAAAAAGAATAAAAGTTGAGTTTCACAAGGTTTTCAAAAAGTCGTCTGCTACAGAGGCGTCAGAAAGTGTCTTCAAGTTGAGAAGGGTTAAAATCCTTATTTGTCACTCAAACCCTATGTTATGGGTACTAATAAGAATTGTTTAACTGAGATCATCAGTTTGAGTACCCACAACATAGATTTTGGTGAAGTAATAAGAGATATTATGGGGGGGAGAAATCAGTTTTTCCCCCTTTATCCAGTACTCCAATATACAATTTGTAATGCATGTGTAACTACACTCCCATCCTTCCCCGATACATTGAAAAATAGTTAAAAAAAAGTTTCTTCTAACATAACAAAACAGAGAGAAAAGGTTTGCACATGGACTGACGCAGTTCTATGTTTTTGAGATGAAAAACATATATAAACATCGCAACTAAAGTATTAACCCATCTCGCATTTCCCCTACTAGCAGCGGAGTGCTCGCCTGAGCAACAGTTTATGTATGGGAAAAAGCCTGATCAACTTTAATTAACCCTTGTACACATATAGACGCTTTCTGACGCCTCTGCAGCAGACGACTTTAGAAATCATTGTGACAAAAGAAGAAATTGCTCAAAACGAGCAATTTCTCCTTTCGTCGCAATATTTTCAACTCTATTCTATACAATATTTTCCATAAATTTTCCAAGAAGATTTCAAAGTCGTCTGCTGCAGATTTGTTGTATGTGGGAAAGGGAGGGTAAAAGTCATCTGCTGCAATTTTTTTGTATGTGGGAAAGGGGTTAATATACGATCTGGACAGAAATGCAATACAAGGTTTATGTTGAAACTGATGCACGAAGCTTGAATGGGAGTTACCAAAAGTTCAATGATTTATAATTCTCACAAAGGAATATTGAACAAATTAATACTATCATGTTTTTCCAAAGATAAACCATAACAAAATGTAAGATGACTGATACATAGGCTGCCTTAAACAGATGTTTTTGTTGATCTCAAACAGTTTTTTAACCCTATCAAATGCAACAAATCGGCAGCAGACAACTTTGAAACCATCTAGACAAAATAATTGATAATCTCTAAAAATGAAAGTATAATTATTAAACAGAGTTTTAAAATGGTGGCAAATGGAGAAATTTCTCTATATTGAGCAATTTATCCATTTGCCACAATGTTTTTAAAAGTCATCTTCTGCATAAATATGTGTCTAAAAGGGGGAAAGGTTTGACCACAGACTTTTGACCAATTGACCTCAACAATTAAAGATTATTTGAGCCAAGTCATAAAAAAACCTTTGAGACTTTGCTTCCAGCAAGGATACAGATAAGCCTTAGCCAGTTTCTCTCCCCCGTCTGAACCAGATGTAGAATGGTCATGTCCTACATCAGACTATATCAGTATGCAATTCTATTGCCCTTAATTTCAAACATAATTGAAATTCAGATTTCGTGTAGCACGATCAATTTATTAACACTTTCCCATATATAGAAAATCTGCATCAGACAATTATGAAAACCTCAAGGCAGGCATATGAAAAGTATCTAGAAAAGAAAGTAAAATAATTATTAAAGTTGAAAACATTGTAGCAAAAGGAGAAATTGCTCATTATGAGTATTTTTTGGCCACAATGTCTACAAAAGTGATCTACTGCAGATGCATCAAAATGTGCAGAAACTTTATCTAATAATTGCTTGTTTTTTTCATTTATAGAGTTGCCAAATTATTTTGACTAGATGTCATCAAAGTCATCTTCTGGAGATTTCTTGTATGTGGGAAAGGGCTAAAACCATTCTCCTAATGATTTTAGCTTATGTTACTTTATATCCAACAGGGAATACATGTTCACTTATCACAAAATTAAGAATGTCCAGTTTTCTTGACTCATTTTATTTTACATGCAATAACAATTATTATATCTCCGTGTAATGATCCCTAAAACTGATATGCTTATTTTCCACAAGTAACCATAACAACAAAATGTAAGGAAAAGTAGAAAAAGATAATGTTTAAAGATTAATGAAAACTTTGGTCATAATGCGTATAAAGAGTGAACATATCATATGCATGTTTCAAACTAATATTAAATCAAATTGCAGCAAAACATTATTCAATTAAAACTAAAAGTGTCACAAGTTTCCGAGTAATAAAACCCCACTGCACAGAGTCCTAGATAAGGGAAGAGCTTATTACAATATGTTCCCGATTTTAATCTAAACCCATTATATACGCTTTGTGACGCCTCTGCAGCAGACGACTTTTGAAAACAATGTGACAAAAGTAGGAATTGCTCAAAACGAGCAATTTCTTCTTTTGCCACAATGTTTTTAACTCTTTTCTGACAGTAAATTTACATACATTTATAGAGCTTTTCTGCATTTTGGCCTAGATGGTAAATCTCCATATTTGAATGGATAACCTATGACTAAAAGTGGAAAACATTGTGGCAAAAGGAGAAATTGGTTGTTTTGGGCAATTTCTTCATTTGTCACTATGTTTTCATAAAGCTGTCTGCTGCAGAGGCGTCAGAAAGCGTCTATATGAGGGAAAGCGTCAATGTATATTACTTACGAAGATGTGTACCACAATGTCACCACATGTACCTATTTTCAAGTCCAGTGGTCTGAATGTTGACGACCCCGAGTCCACGATCAATTAATATTCACGATAGTTTGAAATAAGGAATATTTATTCTTTACACTCATGTTTTTCAATCGTTTGAAATATGGAATATTTATTATTTCCACTATGTTTTTCACTTGTTTGAAAAATGGGAGATAATGTTCTTTTCACCCATATTAGTGATGCAGACAACAATTGACAATTCAGGAGCAGACAACTTTAGGATTCAAAGAAATAACTCAAAATAAATATTTTTTATTTTCCACACAATGTGATTGACTCTACATCTTAACTCCATGTCTATTTTTCCCAATTTCACATCATTTTCATAAGATTTTACAAAATCTTTTAGCAGATGTAGACACATTTTGACACAACTGCAGCAGACGACATTTTAAAACAATGTGACAAAACGAGAAATTGCTCAAAATGAGCAATATCTCCTTTTACCACAATGCTTTTAACACTAATCAATGATCATTGTTTAATTCATAGGGATTTTCCCACGGTTTTGCCTTTATGTCTTTGAAGTCATCTTCTTCAAACTTGTTGTATGTAGGATGGAGTTAGTTCATCCCCTCCTTATCTAGAGCTCTGTCAGTACATGTATATAGGTCCTCCATAGGTTGTGTAGGTCATCACTTCGTGTCCATGCTCTTGTCTTCCACCAGGGGAGGCTGTGTGGGATTTTCCCGCCTCTTCCGGCGTTTTTGAAGGATAGGATTCTCGGACAAGTCCAAATTTTTTATATTTATTTGATCATAATCAACTCTCATGGTGGCCAATGCATTGGTCATTTCCTCCTGTAAGGATTGACAAAAAGAAAATCACAATTCAAGGTCACAATACACCAAAGAAATTCCTTCTTTGTTTCCATGTAAATTTAAGAGTTTCCTATGAAAACAAAGGTTTTTAAGGGACTTTTTGGTTGTAGATGATAAGATCAGCATGACCGCGGATGTATTTGATCTATAATTGCACATGCCTTTCCCACTTGCAGACATTGTCTGACATATCTGTAGCAGACGACTTTTGGAAACTGTGAAAAATGAAAAAATTGCTCATAAGGAGCAATTTCTTCATTTGACACAATGTTTTCAACTTTATTCAATAATCATATTTTTGATTTACAGTGGTTTTCCATCTTATTGAAAAATGGGTTACAGAGACATCTGCTACAGATTTGTTGTATGTCTGAAAGATTTTATTGTTTTATTTGGGGGGGGGGGGTTTACGTCTTTTTCAATATTATTTCAGTTATATCACTCGGAAAGGGGTTTAGACAATAATGTTCAAAACATATCGGTTGACAATACTGTTCAAAACGTATCTGTCGACAATAATGTTCAATATATATCTGTCGACAATACTGTTCAAAACACATTTGTCTCCTTCCAATTTGTCGCTAAATTTTGATGCACAGAGAAGTGAAAACATATGTTGCCTGGTAATAACCAGTAATTCAATGTTGATTGATTGGTGGGGGTTTAAACTACTTTCAACAAATTTCAGTCATATAAAGGCAGTAAGTTCACCTATCCATGTGATTCCTGACTCTCTCATACCAGTACTCCAGACAAGTCTTTCAAAGCAACTGGCTGCTTTTCAGAATAGACTATTAGCCCTAGATTGACAGCTTTCGTTGATACCAAGGTTCGGCAGTAATTGAATGTGATATTGCCAGTCAAACAAAGGCAAAGGGATTACCCAGCAACGGTAGGCATTAACAAAAATTGTTCTCAATAAAAAAACAAGCGAGCCTTAGATGGTAAATAGCAAAAGGTTCAACAACTAAAATCAGGGAGAATTTGAGAAAGAGTGGTAACTGTAAATGAAACAGCTCATTCTGAGTAATTGTACCATTTTCCATAAAGTTGTCTACTGCGGAGAAGTCAAAATGCATTTACATGAGGAAAAAGGTTTAAAAGGAAGAAATTTATCAACATGAGATATTTCTTCTTTTGAAACAATTTTTCTAACACCCTTTTTCCAAATGTTACATTTTCATCCTCAGATATTTCAAAGCAGAACAGTTGGTCAATAAAAGACTAAAAGTTCCTTGTTAAACTCTTTCCAAAATACAACATATCTGCAACGGACAACTTGGTAAAAGAGGGCCAGTAAAGCTCCTCCTGCCATTAGGCCAAAATTAAATATCCAAACAGTCCTGCCCCCTGCTGGCCATGTTTTTCGACCAATCACCATGGCTTGAAGAAATCTCACATAGTGTCATCCAAGGAACATTTCTTCAAAAATTATTTGAAAATCGGCAAAATAGCTTGGGAGGAGAAGATTTTTAAAGTTTTCATTAAAGCCAATATAAAGCTAACAGCCCCGCCCTCCCGGAAGCCATTTTTTAAGACCAATCAACATGGCTTGGTGGAATCTGATCGAGTCACCCAAGGAACATTTCTACAAAATTATTTGAAAATCGGCCAGATACTTTTGTTGGATTTTTTTTAAATTTTCACTATAGCCATATAAGGCAAAACAGCCCCGCCCCCTGGTGGCTATGTTTTTCAACCAATCAAAATGGCTTGAGGGTATCCGATAGAGAGTCACCAAAGGAACAGTTCTACAAATTATTTTAAATTTTTGTTTTTGGTTGCCATGGAAACTAAAATTGTGCATGGATCCAAATAAATTGTAGGAATTTAGGAGAGGACATTGAGAGGATGCTTCCTGTGAATGAGAGGATGCTTCCTGTGAAGTTTCATCCCAATTGGCCAAGTGTTTAGGAAGGAGAAGTTGTTTGAAGCAAAAAGTTGAAGCACAGACGGACAAACTTGCCATGACATAAACTCGGCTGGCTTTCAGGCAGTGGAGCTAAAGTTCAATACTGGCTTTCAGCCTGTGGAGCTAAAAATCAATGTAAATGACAAACAATTGAATAGAATTGAAAAGATTGTGACATAATGAAAGATTATTCAGCATGAGCAATTTCTCCTTTTGTCACAATGTTTTCAAAAGATGTCTGCTGTGGATGCCTCAAAATGCGTCTGTATGAGAGAGAGGGTTAAAGTTTATTATACCTGTACATCCATCCACGCATACTCCTCCTCTTTAAGGACCTGAGCTGACATTAATGGGGTCTGAGGTACAACTTGAAGTTCCTGTAATACAAGGTCAAACAACATATTAGTCAAAATGGTACAAGTTGACATTTCTTACAGATCAGTCGTGCATCTTCCCCATCTGATAAGAAGCCATAATATGAGCACCGCTGATCAAACACCAAAGCTTATTTGTTTTCAGTTTGTTTTAAATCGAAAAAGAGGCCTTTCTGAATATTAATTGAAGCCAGCGTTATGTGACTTGGTATAGCCATGCATATTTTTCCTAGGCACATGTGTACCAAGCTTCATTCGTAAACGTTTGCACAATGTTTTCAACTCTATTCTAAAACTAAATTGGTATATATAAGGATATTTTCCATGTTTTTCTCCAGAAAATTTCAAAGTCATCTGCTGCCAATTTGTTGTATGTGGGAAAGGGTAAACCATGAATAGAAAGTTTACAGGGATATATTGGGAGCAACTTCAAATACAATTTAAATTCTTCTTCCAGACGCGGACAACTTTTGACACCTCTGCAGCAGACAACTTTGGAAACCAATGTTGAACAAAAAAATACATAAATATTATAACCTTCGTGTCAAAATTAAAATTATAAGATGTTACAAGTTTGTACTCAGAACTCTAAAAGTAATATCAGGTAAGATAAGAAATGTAGTTACACCAAAGCAAGTATTTGTTTCAAAAGGTCTTTAACCCTTTCCCTCATACTACAATTCTGCAGCAGATGACTGAACATATTTTGTCAAAAAATAGAAAATCTCCATAATTGAATGAATAACCTATAACTTAAAGTGGAAAACATTGTGTCAAAAGGAGAAATTGCACGTTTTGTGACTATTTTTTCAAATAGCCGTCTGCTGCAGAGGCTTCAGAAAGCGTCTATATGAGGGAAAGGGTTAACCCTTTCCAACATAGGGACCCTTTTTGTGGCCTTTTGAAAACATTGTGACAAAGGAAGAAATTGCTCAAAACAAGCAATTAATCCTATTGCCACAATGTTTACAACTCTTTTTAATAAATAAAACCTCATTTATGGCGATTTTTCACATTTTTGTATATAGATTTTTAAAGTTGTCAGCTGCAGATTTGTTGTATGTGGCACTAGCAGATGCATTTTGAGGCATCTACAGCAGATGACTTTTGAAAACACTGTGGCAAAAGGTGAAAAGATCATTATGAGTAGCTCTTTCCAATAGGCAACAAATCTTCCGCAGACACAATTTGAAAATGTCCAGGTAGAATATGGAAAACCTCTATATATGCAAGTACAAATGTATATTCAATGAATACAGTTGAAAACATCATGGTGAAAGGAGAAATTGCTCATCATTATCTTTTCTCCATTTGACACGATGTTTTCAAAAATTATCTGTTGCAGATATGTAAAAATGAATCTGCAAGTGAGAACGATACACATCACTTTTGAAAACATAGTTGGAAATTTTAAACAAGAAACCGCTGAAGACGGTAAGGCCGGATTGTCGGCAATTTGACCTTGAAAATCGACAAACTAAGGTCAAGGTCAAAGTAACAATAGAAATCAATAGAACTTGTTACTGGTTACCTTCAGGCAAAGTTTCAAGTTTGCAACCCTTTCTTGTGCTGAGATTTTGCTTAACCAGAAACTTTAACCATTTTGCCTAACCTAAAACTTTAACCAAAATGTTGACGGACAGACAGACAGACGGACATCGCCAATCTATAGACCGGAATTGCTTAAGCAATCCGGCCAAAAAATGCAAGTACTCCTTTTAATAGCTTTAACCCTTTCCTACTTGCAGAAACTTTTGAAAATATTGTGGCAAAAGGAGAAATTGCCCATGACTTAAACTGATAAAGATATTCATTATTCGTAACTAGATGTCCTCGGGAGATTTTGTCTCTGTGGGTAAGGGCACCAACATTTCACTTATTTGAATGAGGGAGATACTTACTGCTATCCATTTATGTCTAATAACTCCTTCAATTGTTATTCTTTCTTCTGGTACTGTTTTCAACAAAACTTGTATTAAATCTTTAGCTGAAAAGTAAAACGAGCAATGCTGAACATAAACAAACCAAAGGGCAATTTCAACCAGGGTGGAACCAGACCAACCTGTGAAGATTGGTCTGGCTCTGCACTGTTTTACTAGTTTTGTTGAGGTCTAGAAATAAATGCTAACACATAAATTTATCAGGATAAATGACTATATGTATATGAAAGCAGGAGGGAAATACCTTCACAATTTACAAATATCTTAAATTTCAATAATTGACTGATTAAAAACATGGAAATTATCATTTTAATCAACATATTGTTATTCTACATCTGCATGCTTTAATTCAAAGTTTCTTTCTTAACCCTTTCCCACATACATCAAATCTGCAGCAGACATCTTTGAAAACATGGGGACAAAAACCTGAAAAATCTCAATAAAAGATAGGTTAATTGTTAAATAAAGTTAAAAACATTGTTGCCAAAGGAGAAATTGCTCAACATGAGCAATTTGACCTTCGGCCACAATGTTTTCAAAGGTCGTCTGCTGCAAATAAAAAGGTCAACTAACCACCTGTGATTCCTCATTGATAATTTATGCAAAAGACAATATATAAGCCATGCATGAACAAGAGCGCCAAATGTCACAAAATACGCCCGTCCTGTTTTTTTGAGACCAATTAAGTATAGTGATAATTGGTTGTACATCAGGCAAATTTAGAGAGCAGACACTGTTAGTACAGTTTTGGCCATTTCGAGGGACATAAGTGTGTAGTGACTAAGATAACGTGGTAAGTTATCAACTTTGTCCAAGATAATATGCCAATACACATTCTGACCAAATTTGGTGATGATTGGACAAAGGCTTCTAAAGTTATTGAGCTGACAAGACCAATTTTAGGTAATTTCTATAATCAAAGGGCGATAACTCTCGATTGACTAAAGCAATATGGCTAGTTATCGAACTTGTCCAAGATATTATGCCAATACACATTCTGAATAAATTTGGTGAAGATTGGACAAAGGCTTCAAAAGTTATTGAGCTGACAATCCCAATTTTAGGTAATTTCTTTAATAAAAGGGCGATAACTCTTGATTGACTAAAGCGATATGGCTAGTTATCAAACTTGTCCGAGATATGATGCCAATACATATTCTGACTAAATTTGGTGATGATTGGACAAAGACTTCTAAAGTTATTGAGCTGACAAGACCAATTTTAGGTAATTTCTTTAATAAAAGGGCGATAACTCTTGATTGACTAAAGCGATATGGCTAGTTATCGAACTTGTCCGAGATATTATGCCAATACACATTCTGACTTAATTTGGTGATGATTGGACAAAGGCTTCTAAAGTTATTGAGCTGACAAGACCAATTTTGGGTAATTTCTATAATTAAAGGGTGATTACTCTCGATTGACTAAAGAGATATGGCTAGTTATCGAACTTGTCCGAGATATTATCCCAATTCAATTTCTGACCAAATTTGGTGATGATTGGAGAAAGGCTTCTAAAGTTATTGAGCTGACAACATACTGGACGCCGCTTGTACGCCGCAGGTAAAACTATAATACGATCCGTTTTTTCAAAACGGGCGTATAAAAAGGGCACAAGTTGACTTTTGAGAAATGTATAGGTCTAGATCAGTTTGTGCATCCACATATGCTGTTCAAGATCTACACTGCTTGTTAGAAGATTCTTGCAACTTGTGTAGATTCTGATAAGACCTGAGCTAAACCTACACGGTTCAGAAATGCCACCTTGTACATTTTCTCATGCACTGGCTCATATAGACAATATAACTGGTAATGAATCACAAGAGGGGAAATATGTCCACCCGATGTGGGGCTCAAACCACTAAGACCCCGATAACACTAGCATTGCACTCTAACTCACTGAGCTAACCTTGTAATCAAGTCTTGCTACCACATGCAGACACTACACTCCTCTTCTTAACCTTTTGTAGTCAGGCATCAACCTCAGCAACCCCATCTGCACTCTCAAGGTGCCTTCCAGTTTATTTCAGACTACATTTATGTAACACTAGAGGGGAAAAATGTCCACCTGACTCGCACCCATGACCCCCAACCAATACCACAAGCTTAGCACTCTAACCAACTGAGCTTGGTCTTGCCATCACATCTGTTGTAAGTTTGGGAGCCATATTCACCAATCATTCTAAATACCATCCTAGTTTAAAATTAACATAGTTATACAATATTTGATTGACTAAACCATAATGGTTCCGCTAATCAGAAATTGATTTACTTAAAACAAGAACGAATTAAGAATAGTTGGTGAATCTTGGCCTGTGTAATTTTAAGACAAATGATAAATACCATCTTGTGACACTCTGCTCCATTCCGGGTTCGGAAACTCATATTGGCCATTTCGAATACGTTTCTTCATACCTGGAGAAATAGCTGCACCATGGTTACTATAAAAGGGCGGATATCCACATAACCTGAAATTCACACACGTTTCTAGGAATACATACATTGCTAAGATACAAGAACACAATTTACCCTTTCCCTAATACAGACAACTTCTGATGCCTTTGAAACAGACAACTTTTGAAAACATTAAAGCGAAAGGAGAAATTGCTCAAAACAATAAAATTCTTTTTTATCTCTTAACAGTTACCAACTTTGATTCAAAATTATATTTCAAAACTATACTTCAAAATTCCCAGATGTCTCGAATGTCTTTAGATGTGGCTAGAGCAGAAGACTCTAAACAAGAGGGCAAAGATGGCCCTGGATAGCTCACCTGAATAAGGCAATATGATTAGGATGCCTACAACAACAAGTAACTGGATTGCAAGCAATACCATAGTCCCCTACTGGTTTGCACTAAGTCCAAAAAGGGGCATAACTCATTAAAAAATTGACGAAATCCCAGGAAACGTGAACTTGATCTGTGACACATGATTACAAAGGCATATACAAAATTTCAGCTCAATACCTCAAAGCATGTAGAAAAAAAGTGCGGAAAACTGATTTGCCGGACTGACTGACTGACTGACAGATGGACTGACGGACGGAGTGCAAACCTAAGAGTCCCCTTCGGCACGCCGGTAGGGGACTAATAACCAACTAACATGCTAGAAGGTGCACCAAAGGAACATTTCAGCAAGATCATTTGGAAATTGGCCAGATATTTTTGGAGAAGAGCATTATTAAAGTTTTCAATATAACCATATAAGGCAAAACTGCCCTGCCCCCTGGTGGCCATGTTTTTCAACCCATCAACATGGCTTGAAGGAATATGATAGAGGGTTAACCCAAGGAACATTTCTACAAAATTATTTGAAATCAGCCAACCAGTTTGTGAGACGAAGAATTTTAAAGTTTTGGTTTTTTTGGTTGCCATGGAAACCAGAATTCTGCACTTCGTGCTCAGGGGAGCTAAAAAGTGATAGATTGTGAACTGTTTCGAGGAATCAATCTTTAACCCTTTCCCTCATACGGCAATTCTGCAGCAGACGACTTTGAACATATTTTGTCAAAAAATGGAAAATCTCTATAATTGAATGGATAACCTATGACAAAAAGTGGAAAACATTGTGGCAAAAGGAGAAATTGCACGTTTTGTGCAATTTCTTCTTTTGTCACTATGTTTTCAAAAAGCCGTCTGCTGCAGAGGCGTCAGAAAGCGTCTATATGAGGGAAAGGGTTAAATCTTGAAAATCAGATTTTCAATTTCATTACAGTGTTTGAACCATTAAAAATTGTTCATTGAAACATCTTATGAGTGATACATCTAATGAGTGATACATTCAGTGGTATAAGTTAACACTGAATATATCTGCATGTAAATTAATACACTTATAATACAATTGATGTATCAGATCATTATAAAAATATGTAATTATGTTAAACCTTTTCCATAATATGGTATTTAGATACATCTGCAGAAATATGATTATTGAAAACATTGTGGCAAAAGTAAAGAGTGCTTATGTTGAAAAAATTCTCCTGTTTGCAACAATGTTTTCAACTCTATTCAATAACTAAACTCTCTTTTATTTTTACCATATTTCAGCTTTGGCATTTAGTGCAGATTTATTGCATGTAGAAAACGGTTAATCTTTTTTCCATATCACTATGCAGATGCATTTTGACACATCTGCAGTAAAATGATTTTAAAATCATTGTGACTAAAGGAATTTGCTCATGAGTAATTTTCTCTTTTACCACAATGATGCAACTATATTCTATAACATTATCTTCAGTGATGCAGTGTTCTATGTTTCTTGACTGCATGTTTATTTTCAAGATGTTTTTCAGCATATTTGTTGTATATTGGAAAGGAGATTGGAGGGTATACTTACAATATATACATAATAACTCCTAAAGACCACATGTCACAAGATCTATCATACTTCTCTGGTCCCAAAACTTCTGGCGCTGGAAAAATAAAACATTTCTTAATAACATAAGTGAACTGAACCAAAAATAAATAGTGTCAAAGACAGTAATAAATCAAGTCATAAGATGGCAAGTTCTGATTGACAGTTCACATGGAAGGCAAAAACATTAAAGATCTATTTTTATCAGCATCACTCAGTATGGTTTTTGCTGTTTGAAAGGCTTGACAAATTGTCAATTTAAACCTTTTCTACAGGTGACAACTTATTAAACACATTGACAAAATTGAGAAAAATCTAATTATTAAATAAGGTTGAAAACTATGTGACTCCTTTTGTCAATTTGTTTTTATAATATTGTCTGCAGCAGAGGCTTCAAATTGCGTCTGAATGTAGGAAAGAGTAAAGCATGTTTAATTAACCCTTTCCCTCATACGACAATTCTGCAGCAGACGACTTTGAACATATTTTGTCAAAAAATGAAAAATCTCTATAATTGAATGGATTCAGTTTTTTTTAAATCGAAAAAGAGGCCTTTCTGAATATTTATTGAAGCCAGCGTTATGTGACTTGGTATAGCCATGCATATTTTTCCTAGGCACATGTGTACCAAGCTTCATTCGTAAACGTTTGCACAATGTTTTCAACTCTATTCTAAAACTAAATTGGTATATATAAGGATATTTTCCATGTTTT
Organism: Serripes groenlandicus; assembly: GCA_031761405.1. Taxonomy (NCBI): domain Eukaryota; kingdom Metazoa; phylum Mollusca; class Bivalvia; order Cardiida; family Cardiidae; genus Serripes; species Serripes groenlandicus. The sequence goes on along the minus strand of JASEVX010000007.1, from coordinate 49,180,459 downwards.
TCTCCAGAAAATTTCAAAGTCATCTGCTGCCAATTTGTTGTATGTGGGAAAGGGTAAACCATGAATAGAAAGTTTACAGGGATATATTGGGAGCAACTTCAAATACAATTTAAATTCTTCTTCCAGACGCGGACAAATTTTGACACCTCTGCAGCAGACAACTTTGGAAACCAATGTTGAACAAAAAAAGACATAAATATTATAACCTTTGTGTCAAAATTAAAATTATAAGATGTTACAAGTTTGTACTCAGAAGCTTTTTAACTCTAAAAGTAATATCAGGTAAGATAAGAAATGTAGTTACACCAAAGCAAGTATTTGTTTCAAAAGGTCTTTAACCCTTTCCCTCATACGACAATTCTGCAGCAGATGACTGAACATATTTTGTCAAAAAATAGAAAATCTCCATAATTGAATGAATAACCTAACCTATGACTTAAAGTGGAAAACATTGTGTCAAAAGGAGAAATTGCACGTTTTGTGCAATTTCTTCTTTTGTTATTATGTTTTCAAGAAGCCATCTGCTGCAGAGGCGTCAGAAAGCGTCTATATGAGGGAAAGGGTTAATCACTTCATTTTGATTGACCTTTGACCCAATAAACTTTCCTTGTTACTGTTACCATTGCACAACACCAACAAACAGTATGACTTGTACTCTATGAAGACATCGACAGTTGCAAACTAATTGATTCGTTGAATTGAGATCTACCCCAAAATGCTGTAGAAGAATTCTACCTTGCTGAACCATTTACTTAAATAAGCTGACTATGTTGTATACGGAGTGCCTCTTTAGAGCTCAATTTGACACACTGACCTAGCTTTTGACCCAACTTGACCTAGTTTCAAGTATGACCTTGACTTGATGAAAATAAATGTTCTTGTGAACTTTCATTAGCCTTTCCTACATACAACAAATCTGCACCAGACAACCTTGAAAATATACCTACAAAAATATGAGAAAATCTCTTTAAACAAGTTAAACTAGAATTGTTTTTGCAAAAAACAGATGTCTCCCCTCAAATATCTGTCAAAATCTCTCAAAACATTCCAACCTATAAATTTGGGACAGATATGGAGCGGACACGAAATAAAGCCTCAAACCTTTGACCTTCAAGCGTGACCTTGACATTGACCCTATATTGTCGAGACGCGGGTTCTGCACGTCGCCTTGATGAGGTAAACATGTGACCCAAGTTTCATGAAAATCCTTCAAGCCGTCTGGGAGATATGGAGCGGACACGAAATAAAGCCTCAAACCTTTGACATTCAAGCGTGACCTTGACCTTGACCCTATATTGTCGAGACGCAGGTTCTGCACGTCGCCTTGATGAGGTGAACATGTGACCCAAGTTTCATGAAAATCCTTCAAGCCGTCTCGGAGATATGGAGCGGACACGAAATAAAGCCTCAAACCTTTGACCTTCAAGTGTGACCTTGACCTTGACCCTATATTGTCGAGACGCGGGTTCTGCACGTCGCCTTGATGAGGTGAACATGTGACCCAAGTTTCATGAAAATCCTTCAAGCCGTCTGGGAGATATGGAGCGGACACGAAATAAAGCCTCAAACCTTTGACCTTCAAGCGTGACCTTGACCTTGACCCTATATTGTCGAGACGCGGGTTCTGCACGTCGCCTTGATGAGGTGAACATGTGAGCCAAGTTTCATGAAAATCCTTCAAGCCGTCTTGGAGATATGGAGCGGACACGATTTCGGACAGACGGACAGACAGACAGACAGAAGGACAGACAGACAGACAGACAGACGCCCAGGACAAAAACAATATATCTCCCCTGTATACAGAGGGAGACATAATTATTGAATTGAGTTGAAAACATTGTGGCAAATTCAGAAATTGCTCATCTTAAGCAATGTTTTCATTTGCCACAATGTTTTCAATACTCCTCTGTTGCAGAGTTGTCAGAAAGATTCTGTATGATGAAAAGGGTTAAGACTGGATGACAAATAAGGCCTCTGGAGTGTTCCAAAGACATTATCAACCTTGACTTTGTGACCTAATTTTTGACCATGAATGAACCAGTTTAGCTCTTGACCTGAATTTCATGACAATGAAATGTCTCATCCGCCTTAGAAATCTATCTAAGCAGTACTCCAGGAAAACGAACCTTAACCCTTTCCCATTTAAAAGAAAAGTTTTGAATCATATGCAGCAGACATCTTTTGAAAACATTGCAACAAAAGAAAAAATTGCTCATAATGAACAACTTCTCCATTTGCCACAATGTTTTCAACTCTTTTCAATTATTGTACTTTCATTTAAAGAGAGTTTTTATAGTTTTGACTATAAAATGTTTGCAAAGTTGTCTGCTGCAGATTTGTTGTAAGAGGTTATGGTAAGGATTACACATGTAGCTGACGGGCTGATCTGGATGTAAAATACCTACCCACATAGTATGGTGTGTAACAGGGTGTTTGTAATGACTTATATGATGTCAACTCTTTGGCAAAACCAAAATCTGTCAATTTGATAATCCCATCATTTCCTTTCTTTGAATATAACAAATTCTCTGGCTGAAATACAAATAATAAAGGGTGCTGTCAATTTGATAATTCCATCATCACCTTTCTTTGAATATAACAAATTCATCTGGATGAAATACATAATAAAAAAAATAGGGTTCTAAGCTCTTAGTGTTTGAGAAACACAATAATGTCACCAATAAATCATCAACAAAGTTCAAGTAGAGGGACAACTAGACAACTAGAAGTGATTCATACAAGTATAAATAGCTACACCATGGTTAATAATACCCTTTCCCACATACAACAAATATACAGCAAACAACTTTGGAAGCATCAAGGAAAAACAATGAAAGCTCTCTATAATTGAAAGAAGAACTATTTAATAAAGTTGAGAATTAACCTTGTGGCAAAAGGAGAAATTTATCATTTCTCCTTATGCCACAATGTTTTCAAAAGTTGTATGCTGAAGAGGCGTCAGAAAGCATCTGTATGTGGGAAAAGGTTAAAAGGACAGATATCTACATAACCCTTTCCCACTTCTAGACGCATTCTAACGCATCTGCAGCAGACAACTTTTGAAAACATTGTGACAATGCTTTTGCCACAATGTTTCAATTTTTTTCAATGGTTCTACCTTATTATATAGAGGTTTTTTACATGTTTGCCAAGATGTTTTCAAAGTTGTCTGCTGCAGTTTTGCTGTATGTCGGAAAGGGTTAACCTATTATCTAACTATCTTCATTTTGCAGCCTAAGTTCTGCATTGTATTATATGTTGAAGTTTATGTGTATGAATACAAACGTTTGTCTTGTACTATATACATCCTCATCTAAACACATGTAAAATGTTAGAGAGTTGTAAACTTGTAAGTTGTAACCCTGTCTTACTGTAAGTTTTTGGAATTATGAATTGGTGAGTCTTGTTCGAGATATACTTTCTTATCCATACTTACCTGTATGACAAATGGACAAATAAACAAGAGCGCAACCATCACAATATACGCCCATCCTGTTTTTTTGAGACCAATTATAGTGATAATTGGTTGTACGTCAGGCAACTTTAGAGAGCTGACACTGTTAATATAGTTTTGGCCATTTCGAGGGACGTAAGTGTGGAGTGACTAAGATAACGTGGTTAGTTATCGAACCTGACCAAGATATTATACCCATTAACATATTGTCTAAATTTGGTGATGATCAAATAAAATGACTCAAGTGATATGGCTGATTATAGCACTTTTCTGAGGTATTATACCCATACACATCCGACTAAATTTGGTGATGATTGGCTTCAACAGTTATTGATTGGACAAGACAGATTTGAAGTAATTTCTATAATTAAAGGGCAATAACTCGCGAGGACTGGAGCGATATGGCTGATAATCAAAATTGTCCGAGATATTATGCCAATACACATTCTGACCAAATGTGGTGGTGATTGGACAAAGGCTTCTTAAGTTATTGAGTGGAAAAGACCGATTTTAGTTAATTTCTGTCATTAAAGGGCAATAACTCTAGAATGACTCAAGGCTGATTACAGAACTTGTCTGAGATATTATGCCCATTCACATTCTGACTAAATTTGGTGATGATTGGACAAAGGCTTCAAAAGTTATTGATCGAACAATACCAAATTTGAGGTAGTTTCTATAATTAAAGGGCAATAACTCTCGAGTGACAAGAGCGATATGGCTAGTTATCAAACTTGTCTAAGATATTATGCCAATACACATTTTGACCAACTTTGGTGATGATTGGACAAAGGCTTCTAAAGTTATTGGGCTGACAAGATCAATTTTAGGTAATTTATATAATTAAAGGGCGATAACTCTTGAGTGACTACAGCAATATGGCTAGTTATCAAACTTGTCCAAGATATTATGCAAATACACATTCTGACTATGTTTGGTGATGATTGGAGAAAGGCTTCTAAAGTTATTGGGCTGACAATATACTGGACACCGCCCTCCGCAGGTAAAACTATAATACATCCCGTTTTTTCAAAATGGGCGTATAAAAAACATTTAAGATGTTACTATAGCGAAATGGATTAACTTTTTCTTATATACAACAAAATATGCAGCAGACGACTTTGAAAATATCTAGGGTAAATATATTGTAAACCTACATAAATTAAATAATATAATTGAATCGAGTTGAACACATTGTGTAAAAAAAGATTTGCTCATAATAAACAATTTCGCCTTTTGCCAAAATGTCATTTGCTGCATTGCTTCAAAAATGTGTCTGCATGTGGGGCTAGGGTTTAACCTTTCCCACATACATCAAATTATCAGCAAACGACTTTGAAAACATCTGGCCAAAAAAAATGGCAAATACTCTAAACATGGTAGTAGTTTTGAAAATAGTTGAAAACATTGTGACAAAAGAAGAAATTGCTCATGATGAGGGCTGTCAATCCAGAGGTTGTGAGTTCAAACCCTAGCTTAACTTACAATCTTTCGGACGATTGACAAATGTGAAGGCGACATGATATGACTGAAAAATTGTTGAAAACGGTGTTAAACCGCAATCAATCAAGAAGATGCGTTAAAAAGCATTGAAGGTGAGTGGTGATATGTTGTATGATGGATCAATCCACGTCAATGACTGACCTTTAAATCTCTGTGGGCGATGTTCATGGAATGTAAAAAGTGAAGGGCCTTAGCTATGTCACTTATAACGGCTGCTGCCTCTGAAAGTACATAAAAACATCATAGTTACATTGTTTAACCTTCCCAACATACAACAAAGTTAAAGTAGATGACTTTGAAATCATACATCTCTATAAATAATAGTTTAAATATTACATAGCCTTGAAAACATTGTAGCATATGGAAAAATGGCTTATTATGGGCAATATCTCCTTTTGCCTCAATGTTTCCAAAAGTCGTCTGCTGCAGAGGCGTCAGAAAGTGTCTGTATATGGGAAAGGGTTAACACATCATTTAGATGTATTTTGACACATATGCAGCAGACAAGATTTGAAAACATTGTAACAAAAGAAGAACATGCTCATAAAGAGCAATTACTCTGTTTGCCAGAATGTTCTTCAAAAATTGTCTGATACATACATATCAAAATGAGTCTGATAAAGGGGTAAATATTTCTAAATCTAAGATTTTCTTTCAAGTTTTAATAAATTTAAACATTATTAATAAGATGTAATTATCAATCTCATAGAACAGAAAAACCCAACAAAACAACCAACATCAAGTGTTTAACTGAACAAGATGTCATATGATGATGAAACAATGTACATGTACGTACATGTAACTATAATGATCCATCCTTAACACTTTCCCACATATAGACACTTTCTGACTTTTAAAAACATTGTGACAAAAAGAGAAATTGCTCATGATGAACAATTTCTCCTTTTGCCACAGTGTTGTCAACTCTTTTGAGTAATTACACTTTCACTTTAACCCTTTCCCTCATACGACAATTCTGCAGCAGACGACTTTGAACAAATTTTGTCAAAAAATGAAAAATCTCCATAATTGAATGGATAACCTACGACCTAAAGTGGAAAACATTGTGCCAAAAGGAGAAATTGCTCATTTTGAGCAATTTCTTCTTTTGTCACTATGTTTTCAAAAAGCCGTCTGCTGCAGAAGCGTCAGAAAGCTTCTATATGAGGGAAAGGGTTAAGAGGTTTTCCAATTTTTTCCCCAGACACTTTCAAAGCTGTCTGCTTCAGATTTGTTGTATGTAGGAAAGGGTTAACCTGATCACAGAAAAGAATAAATTACTAACAAGTGAGTGCTTTCTCGTTTTTTGACATGCTTTCACTTTGCATAAATTGTTTACATACAATTCTCTACTTATCTATATAGAACAGACTACTTTTAAAAATATGAGCCATAATATGGTGTCCGGATTTTGAGTTACATCACAAACACTGTGGTGTCCTCTTTTGTAATATTTGACTTTTGTCAAATTAAATGCTATATATATGTTTAGAACAATATCTAAAGCTGTTAAATTCTAAATGACAAAATAGATTTTATCTTTAAATAAAGAGAAATGTGGGTTTTAAATTGTATTGTTAGTAACACAGGACACCATATAATAAATCAATTTTATGAAGATTATGCCTAGTTAAATTTGTTTAGATCTAATTTACATTTTCACCATCTTTATTTGGAATTATTTCAATAAATAAATGGTTTATTTAGTGAAATAATTAATAGTATACAACTAGATAAAGAATGGTGTAACAGGACACAACATGATGTAACAGGACACAAACTGGTGTGTAACAGGACACAAACTGGTGTGTAACAGGACACAAAATGATGTAACTGGACACTTATTCAATTGTATTGTTAGTAACACAGGACACCATGAAATAAATCAATTTTATGAAGATTTTGCCTAGTTGAATTTGTTTAGATCTAATTTACATTTTCACCATCTTTATTTGGAATTATTTCAATAAATAAATGGTTTATTTAGTGAAATAATTAATAGTATACAACTAGACAAAGAATGGTGTAACAGGACACAAACTGTTGTGTAACAGGACACAAAATGATGTAACTGGACACTAATTGTGCACTTCATATAAGTGTGTAACAGGACACCTTAGAAAAAAATAAACAAATCATATAATAGCATAAACATTTTCAGTATAAATAATTCTCCAGTTAAATTAAAATATACTAATCATGCAAATATGTATTTATTACGTAAGCAAAGTGCTTATGGAGGTAGAATATGCTTTCCAGGACAGTCAACGTTACAAGGCAAAAGAGACAAAATTCGCGATTTTTTTTCCCCAGTCAAAAATAATAACAAGTTCTTCGTAGTGAATTAAATAGGTTCGCAAACATCTCTGGACAATTTAAATAACGAAATAGGAAGTTACTACGCATTGCGATACATTATAAGCAACCATTGATGATCGCAATTGGCTTGGTGGCGGCGTAACAAAATTTCAGAAGTCTGACTGTCATTTTCGAGCCGCCATTTTAAAACACTCTTGTCGTAAAACGTCTCTAACTGTCGTAAATTGTTGCGATGTTTAATGTCGTAAATAGAACAGCCAAAATTTAGTTTCCTCCTAGGTGATCGACGAAGCATTTATTAATTATAACAAAATAATAGGGCGTAACAAAAAAAGACACCATTTTGATAAACATATTTTGACTCCCTGTCAAATAAAAGATATCTGTCCCAGAACAACATGTTTACGACATTAACAAAGAATGTAAGTGATCACGTGATTTGAATGCAATGAAAATATGGTTATCGGTCCAGGTTTCGAGTTTTGATGCTATTTAGACGTGATGTAACTTGGTGGACACATTCGTTACGCCAATGTCTAGGATTTTATATTCAAATCAAAATCATATTTACGTCGCTCTATTAAATCTTAAAGTTATATTTACAAGTAATTTGTTAAATTATTATTTCACACATATTAGTTTCCAAACTTTAAATATAAAGAAAAACAGTTTGTTTTGGTTTTCAAAAAGTCCTCCCATGCCTTTGTCGGGAAGGACACGGCGAAAATGCTCAAGAAAAGTATTAATTAAAGGAGTTTATCAGTTCTTTCAGAAATCAATAGCATATTATTTTATAGATTTAGTAGTTTCTAACAGTTTGTGACATGCTGTTAAACTATAAAACACATAGTTCTTCAAATAAAGGAGAATAAATAATGACTCTGTGATGTAACACAAAATCCCGGACACCATATTATGGCTCATATTGAAATTAAAATTTGTAAAAAACCGAAGTCATTTCTCCTTTTTCCATGATGTTCTCAACATTAAACTGATTATATCCTTCTATGCCATATGTCATAATTGTACAAATGCCATCCCTGAGTGCCCAGAAGGGAAGCCATTACCTTCCATTTTAACCCTTTCTCACAAATAGATGCATTTTCAGGCATCTGCAGCGGACTAATTTTGAAAACATGGTGACAAAAGGAGTAATTGCTCAAAACAAGCAATTTCTCCTTTTGCCACAAAGTTTTCCATTTTTTTCAGTAATTATACCTACAATCATTTTCCATGTTTTTAACCCTTTCCCTCATACGACAATTCTGCAGCAGACGACTTTGAACGTATTTTGTCATAACATAGAAAATCTCCATAATTGAATGGATAACCTATGACAAAAAGTGAAAAACATTGTGTCAAAAGGAGAAATTGCACGTTTTGTGCAATTTCTTCTTTTGTCACTATGTTTTCAAATAGCCGTCTGCTGCAGAGGCGTCAGAAAGCGTCTATATGAGGGAAAGGGTTAAGTAGACATTTTCAAAGTCTGCTGCATATTTGCTGTATGTGGGAGAGGGCTGACCAGTTCTACAGGTATCCTATATCCCGACAGCAATGCTATCCTGGCAAATGCCTGAGTGCCCTGGAGGGAAGCCATTGTAACCCACCATTTTAAAGTTTTGGGTATGACCAGACTGGGGATTTAGAACTTGCTCTACCCACTAAACAAGGAGACACTTTTTCATATGATTGGAGAGCAGACAATGTTTAACCCTTTCCTTCATACAAAAATTCTGCAGCAGACTTTGAACATATTTTGTCAAAAAATAGAAAATCTCTATAATTGAATGGATAACCTATGACCAATAATAGAAAACATTGTGGCAAATGGAGAAATTGCTCGTTTTGAGCAATTTCTTCTTTTGTCACTAGGTTTTCAAAAAGCTGTCTGCTGTAGAGGCGTCAGAAAGCGCCTATATGAGGGAAAGGGTTAAATTTACACACTGAGGTAATTAATATTTATTTTGAACACAAATATTTCACACCTCAATGAGTGCTGAATTATTACTAATGTTTAATCTTATCCCACATACAACAAATCCGCACAGACGACACTATGAAAACATGTAGGCAACAATATGGACAATTTCTGTATATGAAAATATACTTATTGGATAGTCTTGTTAACATTGTGACAAAAGGAAAAATTGATAAGTATGAGCAATAATTAATTCTCATTTTGCCATAATGGTTTGAAAGGTAGTCCGCTGCAGATGTGTGATATAACGTATATACAAGTGGCAAAGGGTTCTGGCAATCCCATAAATGTGTACATGCCATGTTCATGAATTTTATAACCATATGATATATTACAATTTTGTTGCCATATTATCAAATGAGTTCATAAATGCAACAGGGAACATCAACCAGGCCAGAGCAAACAGTGTTAATATTGATCAGTCTGAACATCTGCACAGTCTGACCAAGATGTACACTTTTCCCCCCTAAATATCTTAATAATCCTAGAAGCCTATGAGACTATTGTATAGATTCTGATAAGACCCGAGTATAAATACATTCTGATCTGAACGCACACCATTTTACAAATGCCAACTTTGATCCTTTTCATATGGACAGGTTCAAGTTACCACTTTAATTGCTTTATCATGAAAGTATCAATTCAAAATTCCCACTAGACAATTAATTTAAAATTGGCTTAACCCTTTCCCACATACAGCAAATCTGCCGCAGACGACTTTGAAAGTCTCTAGACAAACACTGAAACGCTCTATAAATGTAGCTATAATTAATTACTGAACAGAATTGAAAACATTGAGGCAAAAGGAGAAATTGCTTGTTTTGAGCAATTTCTCCTTTTGTCACGTTGTTTTCAAAAGTCGTCTGCTGCAGATGCGTCTACAGGTGGGAAAGCGTTAAATAAGATTACAACATTTCTTTCTCCTCATATTATATCTCAACCCTTATCCACACGCAGCAGCTTAAATCTTACGCATTAGCAGAAGACTTTTGAAAACCTTGTGGAAAAAGTAGAAATTGAACATTATGACCATATCCCTTTTGCCACAATGTTTTCAACTTTCATTTGAAGGGATTTTCAATAGTTTTGCCTAGATGTTTTTTATAGTTGACTCCTTAAGATCTGTTGCGAGTGACAAAAGGCTAAACAAGGAAGTTCAATACACCTTTTTCAAAATGTATTATATGTTTAAATCACCTATATATTTAAGAAAAGAAAGATGTGTGTTTGGAATACATTATAACAGTACATGTATTGTGTAAACTTTCATGAAAAATCAACTTTTGACAACTTCAAACAGACAGAGCACTAGATAAGGGGCGTTTTGCATGTTCTAAAATCCTTATTCGACCCTCTAACCCTATGTTGTGGGTACTCAAAAGAATCGTCTCAGTGAGACGATTCTTTTGAGTACCCACAACATAGGGTTTGCTTTAATAATCAAAGAGAAATTGAGGGAAAAAGAGCTGAATACCTCTCCTTATCTGGACCTCTGTACATATATAGATCCTTTACTATATAATCGGGGCTTGGCGTGAAACGTTGTAACTAAAAACCTATTTTGAAAACCCTGGCTTAGGGGCAATTCTGACCCCTTTGTAAACAATGCAAATTTAGATGCCATTGCTCAGAACGAGCAATGGCACCTAAATTTCCATTGTTTACCAAGAAAAATGATTTAATGCTTATAAAGACTTTATGGCGAGGTGATTAACCTTGGTAAAAAAAATACCAATTTTAGATACAACCGTTTCACGCCAAGCCCTTGATATATACTGACAAATTGTGACACATCTGCAGGAGCAGGAGACTCATTTTGATGAACAATTCTCCTTTTGCCTTATTTTTATTGCTTGCCAATCTATCCATTCAATAATTTCATTTCATTCATAATCTTTTACCATACTTTTTCCTAGATGTTTTTTGAAAAAGTCTGCTGCAGATGTGTTGTTTATCGAAAAGGGTTGAAAAATTATGCTTTACAAATAATAAGGAAACCACCAAATAACTTGTCTTTCATGTTAAACATCAGTTTTTCAGTATCTTGAGTATAAGAATGACTTTTCTCTAAGAGAGATCTTGAAATAATTTAAATTTCCACTTCTCTTTACAAGTTTTGAAATTCCATCTTTTTAAATGTCAACTGTCTCTACAAGATTTGAAATAATTTAAATTTCCACTTCTCTTTACAAGTTTTGAAATACATGCTTTTTAAATGTCAACTTTCTCTGTACCAGATTTAAATAATTTAAATTTCCACTTCTCTTTACAAGATTTGAAATACATGTATGCTTTTTAAATGTCAACTTTCTCTGTACAAGATTTTGAATAATTTAAATTTCCACTTCTCTCTACATCATCGTAGTACATGACTTTGAAATACTTAATATTTCCACTTTCCATACAGTTACTCCATCTTGGTGGTGTAATGGTCAGTTTGTTTGTTTTATTGGGGTTTTACTACGCCGTTTTCAACTTTATTTCAGTTATATCACAGCGACAGTTCAATTATTCATGATCCCTGGGTAAACAAAACCAGTACTAGGGTAGAAAATGTGCCTTGCCCAAGGGCACTCCACCGTGACCGTCGTGCCACGACTGTCTGGGGATCAAACCCGGGACACCCAGTTTCAAATCCCAGACGATAACCACTCGACCATGGTGTAATGGTCAAAATGTCTGCCTTGGGAGATTGAGACCAGTCAGGGGCGTAGCTTTGCAATAATCAATGTGTAGGCCGTCTCGTGAGAAAATCAACAGTGTGGACTCTGCGTAAATTGTCGACCCGGATCAGCCTAAGCATGCCACACAGGCCTACCCGGATAGACACGTTTCGTCTCCTGTGGATCTTCTGTTTCAGGAATATCTACTCTATACATCTATCACCCTAGGACGGAATGTGTCGGCCGGATCAGTCTGCGCGGACAGCGCAGGCTGATCTGGTCGATACATTATGCAGATGTCTATCTCCGCAGCTGCATTTTGGGGGCATTTTGAGAATAAATGTGTAGGCACGTGCCTACAGTGCCTAAAGGGAGCTACGCCCCTGCCAGTGTTAGAAACTTGGTCGCGTCATATCAATGTTATTGAAAACTGTAGTAAGGGCTCACTCCCTCCTTGGTACTCAGGCATGCAGGTAATCCATTACAACCTATTCGTCCGTGTCCGAATAAATTATACCGGTAGTACTGGTAAATTATCCAGAAAATGAAATGATGAGACAGAAATAATTTTGAAAAATGGCTGAACCCTTCCCCACATACAGAAAACCTGCAGCAGTCGACTTTGAAAGCATGTTGGCAAAAACCTGGAAAGTTTCCATAAATGAAGGTATAATTACTGCAAAAAGTTGAAAAAATTGTGGCAAATGGAGAAATTGCTCGTTTTGAGCAATTTCTCCTTTTGTCACAATGATTTCGAAAGTTGTCTGCTGCAGATGCGTCAAAATGTGTCTACAGGTGGGAAAGGTTTAAAACACCATTCTAACAAATCTATAAATGTATGTGTTATCACCAAATTCATGTAATATACAATGTTCCTTTTCATACTTTTTCAAAGAAACCTTTGAGCTATCTTTTCCCACATACAACAAATCTGCAGCAGACAACTATGAAAAGATCTCAGCAAAATAATACAATAATAAGAACAAGAGTTGAAAACATTGTGATAAAAGGAGAAATTGCTCAAAAGGACCAATTTCTCCATTTGCCATTATATTATGTTTACATAAGTAATCTGAGGATGTCTATTTAACCCTTTCCCTCATATAGACGCTCTCTGGCGCCTTTGCAGCAGACAGCTTTTTAAAAACATAGTGACAAGAGTAGAAATTGCTCAAAACGAGCAATTTCTCCTTTTGCCACAATGTATTCCACTTTTAGTCATCTTTTGACAAAATATCTTCAAAGTCGTCTGCTGCAGAATTGTCGTATGAGGGAAAGGGTTAAAGGTGTCTACATATGGGAAAGGATTGCGGAAGACAATCATTCGTAATTATCTTTTCAGGAAGTTGAACACCAGTACATGACACTGACTTGAGACAGACAAAGTTAGACCAGGACCCTTAACCCTTTCCCTCATATAGACGCTTTCTGACGCCTCTGCAGCAGACGGCTTTTTGATAACATAGTGACAAAAGATGAAATTGCACAAAACGTGCAATTTCTCCTTTTGCCACAATGTTTTCCACTTTTTGTCATAGGTTATCCATTCAATTATGGAGATTTTCTATGTTTTAAAAAAATACGTTCAAAGTCGTCTGCTGCAGAATTGTCGTATGAGGGAAAGGGTTAACCCTCATGACATGCAATTTCACCTTTTTTCCCCCTATTGGAACTATGATTACACACAAATTTGAAAATCATTTTAGAATAGAGTTGAAGATATTGTGGCAAAGGGAGAAATTGCTCATAATGAGCCAATTCTCCCTCGCCACAATGTTTTCAAAAGTTGTCTGCTACTGAAGAATACAAATTATTTTGATCTCATAAATTAATGACGTGACATAGTTACCTCTTTCAGTAAATGCTGAGTCGGCTCTTTCTTGTATTCTGCTAAATAATTCTCCTCCTTCCATACTGTCAAATAAACAATTATGTATACAATCTACATGTATAATATATCAAATTACTTAATAACCTTTTTTATTTAGCAATAGAAATGGTTAAATATGTATGTTTAAATAGATGTATAAAGGATGCACTTCATGTTAAGAAATCCTTACTTGTTCCTTTAAGGTAATGTTGTACTCAAAATAATGGTCTCAAATTAAGACTCAATGGTCTTTGTTTAATGCCATTTTCAACATTATTTCAGTTATATTACAGCACCAGAGCACTTATTCATGATCCCTGGGTAAACAAACCAGTCCTAGGCTACTAGGCTAACATTATAGGCATTGTCAAATGTCACTCCACCATGACCCTAGTGAGTTTGGAAGGAACCCCATTACACCTAGTTCCAAATCCTCCACTCTAACCACTCAGCCACAGCCTAATATTGGTCTCTATGAGTCAATTCTTTTTATTAGTCTTTCTACTAGAGTTTTAGGTATAAAAGCGTGATATATTGTATTTGGGCAACAACAGCCCTGAAACTATAAAACTCTGAAAAAGTCCTCTGTGTTCAGAACTGAACTCTTATGTTCCAAGTTGGACTACTGATTGGTTATTTTCCAGTATGAATTTGCTTCTGAACCATCAGTTGTTGAGCCTGATTACATCAGAAGTCCAGATAAGCTCTTTTCCCCCCCGAATTTTTCTCTTAACCCTTTCCCTCATACGACAATTCTGCAGCAGACGGCTTTGAACATATTTTGTCAAAAATTGGAAAATCTCTATAATTAAATGGAAAACCTATGACAAAAAGTGGAAAACATTGTGGCAAAAGGAGAAATTGCACGTTTTGTGCAATTTCTTCTTTTGTCACTGTGTTTTCAAAAAGCTGTCTGCTGCAGAGGCGTCAGAAAGCGTCTATATGAGGGAAAGGGTTAAAAGCAAACCCTATAAGACGATTCTTTTGAGTACCCACAACATAGGTATAGAGGGTCAAATAAGGATTTTAAAACATGCAAAATGTCCCTTATCTAGAGCTCTGTTACATGTACTACTGTTTGCTTGTATGGAGTTAACCCTTTCCCTCATATAGACGCTTTCTGACGCCTCTGCAGCAGACGGCTTTTTGGAAACATATCGACAAAAGAAGAAATTGCACAAAACGTGCAATTACTCCTTTTGCCACAATGTTTTTCACTTTTCGTCATAGGTTATCCATTCAATTATGGAGATTTTCTATGTTTTTGACAAAATACGTTCAAAGTCGTCTGCTGCAGAATTGCCGTATGAGGGAAAGGGTTAAACGTTAAAGTTCAATCATTTTTCAATTATATCACATCATATCCTGGGTAAGTTACCAGTACTGCTGGTCCATTTATCCTGACACCAACACGTCAGTTGTAATGCTAAACTCCCAACCCTGGGTGCCATGGGGTAAAGACAATACTATATGTACCAAGTTTTTGGTATGACCAGCACAACTGAGGCCGTCTAACTATTAACCCTTTCCCTCATATAGACGCTTTCTGACGCCTCTGCAGCAGACCACTTTTTGAAAACATAGTGACAAAAGAAGAAATTGCACAAAACGGGAAAGGGTTAAGTATCTTGGCCATGGTTAATGCACATGATATTAAAATATCATTTATAGAGATATTCCATACTTTTGTCTAGATGTTCCCAAAGTCATCTTCTGCATATTTTTTTAATGTGGTAAAGGGTCAATGTGAAGAAGAGGTTTGCTAAAATAAATTAGTTAACCCTTTCCCTCATATAAACTCTTTCTGATGCCTCTGCAGCAGACAGCTTTTTAAAAACATAGTGACAAAAGAAGTAATTGCTCAAAACGAGCCATTTCTCCTTTTGCCACAATGTTTTCCACTTTTAGTTATCCATTCAATTATAGAGATTTTCCACTTGTTAACAAAATATGTTCAATGTCGTCTGCTGCAGACATCTCCTTTTCAAATTTTCAGATGCATTTGCAGACAACTTTTAAAAGCATTGGGACAAAAGTTGTTTGCCGCAGTTGCTGCAAACTGTGTCTGTATGTGGGAAAGGCGTACAAAATCTATAATCAAAGACAAGCTCACCATTCCATAACAACCAGTAAGCATTTCTGTCCTCCGTAAACATTTTCATACACATCAATTATATTCACTATATGGCGACAATTTGACGCTCTCCAATGTATATCAATCTCCCTCCGAGCTTTTGGCACATCACGTAGGACCTGCAATAAATAAGAATATAGTCAAGAGTCAAAACTAATTTGGCTGCTGAAGATAGGTTACTATTCAACCATTTCATGTATACAACAAATCTGCAGCAGACAACTTTGAGGACTATTTTGAAAAACCTCTAAAAATGAAAAGTGTAATTACTGAAATTAGTTGAAAACACTGACAAAAGGGAAAATGGCTCATTATGAGCAATTTGATTCTTTTGCAACCATATTTTCAAATGTCACCTACTGCAGAGGACTGGTGTTAGCAAGTGTCTACATGTGGGAAAGGGTTTAGTTTAGTCTTGTTTATTTCAATTAACCCTTTCACTCATACGACAATTCTGCAGCAGACGACTTTGAACGTATTTTGTCAAAACATAGAAAATATCCATAATTGAATGGATAACCTATGACAAAAAGTGGAAAACATTGTGGCAAAAGGAGAAATTGCACGTTTTGTGCAATTTCTTCTTTTGTCACTATGTTTTCAAAAAGCCGTCTGCTGCAGAGGCGTCAGAAAGCGTCTATATGGGGGAAAGGGTTAACATGGGGCCTCTGGTTTAAAATACATCATAACAATATTCAAATATTCATAAAATAATTACAGTTGGATTGGCGTCTCTTTTTAACCCTTTCCCCGTACAGCAAATATGCAGCAGACGACTTTGTAAACATCTAGTCAAAAACATGGAAAATCCAATAAATGAAGGTATAATTACTGAAAAAAGTGAAAACATTGTGACACAAGGAGAAATTGCTGGTTTTGAGCAATTACTTATTTTGTCACATTGTTTACAAAAGTCGTCTGCTGCAAAGGCGTCAGAAAGCGTCTATATTTAGTATATGTGAGAAAGGGTTAAGCACTCACTCATCTGTTACTTTCACATTCATTGAAGTATACTGTATAAAGTTTAAAACAGTGGCTTCAGAATTTGGAGCAAAGCACCGATAATTCTGAACAGTTTGTAACTACGCTTAAAGGAAATCATAACCCAAATTACAAGATTGTAACCCCAGTTAATTTTCTACATTTAAGTACATGTCATGTTTATGACTAAAACCAAACTTGAAAAATAAAAATTTATTGACTGTTTATATCAAATCACGATGTGTAACAGAAAATACTCGGGTATCACAATATGCACAATCCCTATCCTTTCAGAATAAAGTAGTTATGCATACCAGGCTATCCCACATATAACAAATCTGCAGCGATTGAGCATAGATCTAATCAAAACTAGTGCTATCACTGAATGTGATTAATACCTGCACTGATAGGAAATGGTAGTGAAATATTTAGAAACCCCACCTAAAAATGACAATGTTATGCATCGGGTTATTCTTGTTTTGTTCATCATTTGAATTGTCTTTCTTAAAATTAGATATTAAATAAAGCTTTTTAAATGTTGTGCAGTGCACAAGCTTACATGGCAATTGATGCATTTTATAAGTATTTGAGTTATGCTGAGGAACGAAATCTTGATTGAAGAGAAATAAACAAAAGAGCACAAGAGACATAAAATCACACTCCTTTGCTCTACCTCGATTTATTCATTAACTAAATTTGGTTCTTCCATGAACTTTATTTAACTCTTATCACTGATGGCCTTTTTTATGAAGAAGACAGTTTATAAATAGTTGACTTTGTATACAGCTCATTACAAACTGTACTACACTGATTTTGAATATATATCACTTGAAAGTTTTGAGCATTGCTGATGCATTGTATGTTAACAAATAGCATATATTTATCAAATTTGTGAAACTTGAAACATTCTATAAATAAGTATGGAACAGTTACTTAGTGCTCTATAGTGGGTTCAGTGCACTTCTTATAACAGTTCTGATAATTAGGTAAAATAGATATATGGTTCTTGTTCACTGAACTCCCTCTCATTGTGCTTTACCATTGTATGAAGTTTTATTAAATTCCATCCAGTAGTTTTCAAGTAATTCTACGGACAAAAAGACAATAACAAAAGGCAATGACTTTAAAGTTGACTAAAATAGAGTTCTGCATGGTTCTTGTAGACTGCACTTCCTCTCATTGTGGGTTATCTTGAAATCTAACAAAAACTTTAATAAGAATAACGAGGAAAATTGACACCAACCGACCACAGGGGGACTCGAATATACCCCCTTCAAACTAGTTTGTCGGGGGTATAAATATAGAAATAAAAGTAAAACTATTGAATAGTCTATAGAATTTAAGACAATCCAGGTGACACCTTGGTTGTGTTATATGTTTCACGCATACAACAAATCTGCAGCAGAAGAAATCATCTCGACAGTATAGGGAATATTTCTATAATTGATCGATAGTTTAATTATTGAAAAGAGTTGAAAACGTTGCGGCAAAAAGGAATAAATGCTCATTATGAGCAATTTCTCCTTCTGCCACCATGTTTTGTAAAAGTTGTAGAGCTGCATGTTTGTCAGAAAGCATGTATACATGTGGGAAAGGGTTATACATTATATACATTTTCACAAGATCTATAGTCTTGGCTATTCTAAAATGTACCATATCATTTTGACCTAATGTCCTTGGGTCAGTTACTTACTTAACCCTTTCTCATATAGAACAAATCTGCAGCAGATGACTTTGAAAACATCTTGTCAAAAATATAGAAAATATCTGAATAGTGTTGAAAACATTGTAACAAATGGAGAAATTTGCTTTTTAAGAGCAATATCTCCTTTTGCCACAATGTTTTCAAGAGTTGTCTGCAACAGATGCTGAAAAATGCTTATGCAGTTAGGTTTAGGTTAACCCATTCTAACAATGAGATAGATATCTTTGGACGCATTTTGAAAACATTGTGACAAAAGGAGATACTGCTCATTATGATATCGGATATCTTTAACCCTTTCCCTCATATAGACGCTTTCTGACGCCTCTGCAGCAGACGGCTTTTTAAAAACATAGTGACAAAAGAAGTTGAAAACATTGTGACAAATGGAGAAATTTGCTTTTTAAGAGATTTTCTATTTTTTGACAAAATACGTTCAAAGTCGTCTGCTGGCGTGATGTTTACTGCTGCAGATATACTGGATGTCAGAAAGGGTTAAAGATTCTCCA